>BTHU01000004.1:17106268-17678768 GCA_036184795.1 Tokudaia tokunoshimensis | reverse complement strand
GGTATTGAAGAATGGACCACAATATCACAATTACTCACAGCAGAGATGACTGGGGCATGGACCCAACTGGAGCATCAAGAGAAGACAACAGTTAAATTATGGAAGAAGCGGAAAAACAGACTGACCTGTATTATTTTTTCTTGAGCAGCAAAGAATACATTAAATGTAGGTGAGAGAGAAATGGACTCAGAAGAACAGGGTGGGTGTCCTGAAGCCCTGAGGCTTCACGTAGTGTGACTGACCTCTGAGAAGCTGTCTTTCCTCACAGTGCACTTAACCAGAGTGCAGCTAGACATGAAGGTGAGAGACTAGGGAAAAAATCTGGGCTAACGGTATCTCTCTGGAAGTCAGCAACATTTAGCACTTAGTTGTGTGACTGGATATGGAAGCCTAGAGTGGGCGCAGAAAAAAGAAAGGGTCAAGATAGGTCCCAGTGCTCAGGATAGAGATTACAAAAGGAAAAAGAAAACAATTTTTTTTTCAGCAAAAGAGACAAATTGTCTTTAGATATAGAATGGTGAAGGTCACTGTGGCTTTGATAAAAATAGGTCTTCTTAGATATGGGGGAAAGAAATTTCTTTATACAGAGATGCTGAGGTGTGTCAGGGGGTAAGGAGACTTACTGGTGACCTACATTAGACCCCTGGGATCCACACGGTCAAAGGAGAGAATCAAGTCTTGGAAGATGTCCTCTGACCACTACACATGCAACTTAGTGCAAGCAAACATGCACACCAAACATCTCTCTCTCTCTCTCTCTCTCCTTCCGTCCCTCTGTCCCTCTCCCTCTCTCCCTCTTCCTCCCTCTTCTCTCTCTCTCTCTCTCTCTCTCTCTCTCTCTCTCTCTCTCTCTCTCTCTCTCTCTCACACACACACACACACACACCCTGCCCACATATACTTTGGAAAAGGAAGACCTATTTTAATAGTTAAAAAAACAAGAGCTATGACCATGTTTTAAGGAACTTTATATGTCAGGAAATGTTAGAAGTGAGAGGAAGATATGGTGCCCAAGAAAGAAATGGAGCTACAGGGACTCATTTTATATGTTTTTGCTTTTTTAGACTTGGAAAAGAATACATGAATACAGAAAATGAGGATTGACAAGAACAAGAAATTTATGATATTTGGGAAGGAAAATACAAAGAATTGTGTCAAATGTCCTCAGACAGGGGAGAGGTGCCTGTTTGGAATTAGGTGTTAGGGTAAGTCTTGGCCTTGGCTGGGAGTATGAGAAATCTCAGAAGCAGAGATCCAGCATGAGTTCCAGGGCAAGATGAGGAAACCCAGAGATTCTTCCTGTCTAGAGCCACTAGAACTTCTCTTCTGATTGTTGCAGCATAGGAAAATGGTAAGGAGAACTAGGATTCCAGAAAATGAGACAAAGGTTTAAAGGTTTTTGGGAAGAAGAGGCAGGAGAACAGCATAGCAATGTGAGATTCTGTAGTCAGGAGCATCAAGGCCAAGCTGTGTCCTGGAGCTTGGACACAGGGTTAATGGCCTAGGGAGCTTCTCTGAGGACCATAATTGTACTTGGGAATTCTGTATAGTTTTATGTACTGGTATTTGAGAAAAATGTGTGTGTATGTGATAAAATTTCGATTTCCCATACAAGAGTGGATTAGCAAACATCAGAATCAGGTGTTGATAGGAAGAAAAATGTAACAATTCTCACAAACAAGGGTTATGCTCTTATGGAGGAAAGAAATTGGATGCACCCAGTCTCTCATTCATTCAACAAACACAAAGCACTTGCTTTGATTTAGACGCATCACCAAGATCCAGGGATTCAATTTCTTAGATGTCACTAATGTTGTTGGTGAGGTAAGCATATGAATCATTAGTATATCCAAGAAAAGAACAAGCAAAGCCCAGGCAGCAGACAGCAAGTATGAATGGCTCGTTGAAGAGAAATATGAATTGGATGTGGACTCCTTAAGGTGGAAGAGAAGCTTTGTTTCTCAAGGTTGATGTCAAAGCTAGGTTAATTTTAATTACTCAGTGAACAGAGGATTGTCGTTGCTATGACACAAAACGGGCAACCTTCTGGAGCAGTGACTCTCACCGAAGAGAGGAAGCGGCATTGTCGGCCTCACTATTAGACATCGATAATTAACGGTAATGAGAGGAAAGGGGAACAGACCAAGGTGGGGAAGTGTGACATTTCTGATAAGACAACACGTGATGCAGAACCTGGAACTACTCAGGTGTATAACCAGAGAGCTAAGATCCAGAGAAAAAATAAGAGGAAAAGCAGAAGCAAAGTTGAATTCTCTTAGGAATCTTTAAGTTATAACTAAAGTGTTTATGTGTCATAAAGCAAAGAACAAGCAGGTATCACACCGAGTCTGAGATGCCAAGGGGAGAAAAGGGTTTCATTGTAGAAGTTACTAAGCTGGGCAGCAGCAACTTAAAGATAAGAACATTTAACTCTGTCATGCGTCATCCCCTCACCGCCATCAAAGCAAGGAAACTGCACTTTGATACATTGTATTCACTTTGCATGTGAAGGCTTCACTCATGTAATTTATTTAAATGTTTACAAAGTAAAATACTTCAGAGGCAGCACTGGGCTCGGCATGGCTTCTTGGGCCTCAGGGCTATGGGTCATGCACACCAGCCAGGTCTCAAAATCCGTGGGTCTGGCCTTCTGGGCCCCGGGCGCCATTTTGAGAATTCTAAGTATTTCACTCTCGGATGAGAGAAGCAGAAGCAGCAAGAGGTGTATTTATGAGACGAAGTTTTGTAAGTCAGTGGCAACGCAAGCTGTGGTGAAAACTTCCTGTTGCAGCAACGCTGCCTCCTGAGATGATGGTGCCTCAGGCAAAGCTATCAAAGCACACAGTCGAGCCACCTCTGAAATGAAGCCGTCTCCCAGAGCCATGGGGTCCATGGAAATCACCAGCTAACTGAGCCAAGTTGAAAGGATCTCAATCCCCGGTCCAGAGCGTTTCAAATCAGTGAGGGAAAGAGAAGGAAAACTCCAAGGCCATGGACCCATGAAGTAGAAGCCATTGCTGCCTGGAATGCGGCCCATAGAGTGTCTACAACTGCAACAAAAGAGGAACTTAAAATAGACAAAAACAGGAAAGCTTCTGATCTTGAGGCAGAGCAAAAGTTGAAGAGAAACTGAAAATGAGTTCATGCTGAGGTGCTAAAATTACAATCACTGGTCTCATATCTGAAACCCAAAGGTAGAATTCAACGTTAACGGCTTTCAGGGCAGGGAAACCTCTCTGCCCTTTTCGAGAAGTAAGTGAGAAGTTTCTACCAGGCATCAAACGCTTTAACTCAAACTAAAGTGCTCAGCCGTCTGCCCCAACCCCAGCATTAGTAGGTGTTAGTCCAATGTAACAATGCACTCTTATCAAGAAACTGTCAACCTTTCCCGAAGTCTGTAGTAAAAAACAAAACAACAAAAACAAAACCAACAAAAAAATCCCAATTACCCGCTCCCCCCCCAAAAAACCAAAACCAAAACAAACAATAATCTCGCAAGGAATAATAGATTCTTAGAGTAGATATCAAACAAAACCTGGGTTTTGGTAGGCAGCGAAAAGGACTGACTGTTGCTTTAGGGGCCTCTGGGTTCTGACTTTCTGACAAACAGCTCTGAGACAGAATCTTTCCCCTAGCGCTGGGGCCTTTTTCTACTCAATGCTTACAAAATAGTAAGTTTCCACGTGGTTTCCTCCTACAGTCTTTGTTTTGGTTTGTCATCCTCCTTTGCCCTCCCCAGTCCCTGTCTCCTCCCTGCTTAAGCCTCCTGCCTCCAGTACAGCACTCCACCTCCACCCCACCCCCACCCCATCTACTTTCTTCTCATCTAGGTTCCACTTTATTTCTGACTGTTAAAAACAGAAAAATCTGTAAAGCATTTGCATTCTCCATTCTTCCGTTCATAGACACCTACCCTTCATCCAGTCCCTAGCTACTGTGACTAGAGCAACAACGAACGTGGAACTGCAAACAACGCTGTACTATGACGTCACATCCTTTATGTCTGTGTTCAACAGTGCTAAGCTGGGGCAGATAGAAGCTGGGGTTTTAGTTCTTGGAGCAACCTACAGACAGACTACCAAAGCAGATGCACTAATTTACACTCTCCTCAAATGTAAACGGTTCCGTTCTCCACATGTTCCGGGGCATTTCCAGTCATTTGAGTTCCTAAAGTTGACCGTCCAAGTCGGAATGCAGTAGACTCTTAAAGTTCCTTGGATCCACATTTCCCTGATGACTGAGAATGTTGAACTCTTCGTTAAATGTCATTTTGACAGCTCTGTTTAGCTCCACAGCCCATTTTTAATATACTTTTAAATTAATTCTCTGAGAATTTTGATCTGTATTTTGATCTGTATTCATACTGACTCCTCTGGCTAACTCCTCCCAGGACATCACTTACCTCCCTACACGCCCACTTTTGACTCACTTAGTCTTCTCTCGTTTCTTTTTATCAATCAAATCCAACTTTTGATGTTCATAACTTCAGGAGTCTGCAGTCATCCACCATTGCATGATCAACTTAATAGGGGCCTCACCCCCAAGGGATTAACTGTGAGTACTTCAGCTTTGTTGCTTACCTCAGGCAGCGTTTTGATGGACTCTGTGGGTTCCATCAAACCCACCGGATTACATAATCTGAAAAACACCCACTTAACTATTTTATTATCTGAGTGCCTCTTCTTCCTTCTTTCCTCCCTTCTTTCCTCCCTCCCTCCTTCTCTCATTCATTCATTCTCTTGTTGATTGCCCTAGCTAGGATTTTCAAGAAAACAGAGGGCAGAAGTGACAGAGACGGAGAGGGAGATTCCCTAATTGTTTGATTGGGTAAATAAAGATGGCAGAAGCTAATAAGTAGGTGGGTTTTCTAGGTCCCAGGAAGAAGCCGAGGAGACAATGTAGAAAAGAGGCTTTTAAGCCAGCCTGTGGAGTAGAGAAGCAGGATTGATTTTATGTAGGCCTGGGGGCTATGAGACCGGGTGGTAGCCTCTGCCATCAGAAGAATTCCAACATAGAATAGCTGATGAGTTACAGACAATAGGTTCCGAGCTCAGCAATTGTGACATCTGGCTGATTTTAAATATTAAGATTGTCTGGTGTTTTCCATTGGAGACTAGTCAGGTGGGAAAGAGAGAGGGCATAACCTCTGGGCAGTCAGTTGACTGAGCCAACTGCCCGGGGGCGGTTGGTCGGTTGAACTCAAGCGGTAGCTCCAGGCGTTCTCAAGAGGGCTGGCTGTTCTCAGAGCATAGCTGGGATCTCAGGAGAGCGAGCTAGTCTTGGGAGCTAAATGAGTCTGGGTGCTCATTAAAGGCTGGTGGTGCTATCTGGGAGAGGTTGAGAGACCATGGGCAGAGCTCTTGAGGAGGAGCTAGCATAGATTATAAAATTACGTGCAACACAGAGAAAGCATCTTCACCTTTTAGAGAAGCATCTTTAGACTCTCCATTGTTGAGTTCGCTGCCAGGGTCTTCCTATTTTTAAGATACATTCCATCTATATGTCCCTTGTTGACAGCTTTTCCTTTTGTCATCAAAATGCCTATCATTTATTATGTGATTTTAAAAATTAATATAAATCAATTTCAGGTACTTCTTGAACATATACTAAGACATTTCTACCAGAGAAGAGCACACATGGTAGGCAATATTGTGATATCCTGCACTTCCGTTTTTAAAACAACATGTAAGGAAAGCCTTTTTGCATTGCAGTTTATACTCTAAACTGAAACTCTATTTCACCCAGGGGTTCTTTATATTTTGTAAATAAAGTTTGAACTATTATTTCAATATTTGAGGTTATAATTTCTATCTAGTGTGTTTAACACAGAAACACAACAGAAGAATATCTGGTGTGTTAGGTTCAAATGTAATCTCAAGATCTCTGTGAAAGAACAAAATAATGAAGCTAGAGAGACTTGATTTTCTCCTCTAGGACTCATCCCAGGCCTGCCCTGCCTGAAGGAACCCAAAAGTTTCTCCCATGCTAGATCAACACTACCCACCACCACTACCCAGTCAAATCCTTACAACAATGGACTGGGTGCTCCCCTTATCAAGTCCCTAATTAAGAAAAGTCCCTATAGACTTGCCTGCCTACAGCCCAATCTTAGGGAGGCATTTTTGCTACTAGAGTTCCCTCTTCTCAGATGACTCTACCTTCTGTGAATTTGACATAATACTAAATAGCATGAATACAAAAATTAAAACAAACAGGAACAAAAAACACAGAAAATCTAAGACATCATGAAAAGCCAAATATTTGAATTTTAGCTATAGATGAGGGAGAAAGACATAGACTGGATCTTCAACAAGATTATAGAATACAGTTTCCTCAAACGAAGGAAAGACACACCAATACAGATACAAAAAGCACAGAGAATACCAAATAGGAAACCAGAAAAGAAAATCCCCATGGTGTGTCATAGTTAAAACTCTAAGCACACAGAAGAAAAGACAGTATCGTGAAAGCTGCAAGAGAAAGGATACGGTCATATAACAAGGAAAGACCGTAAGAATTAGAGTTGATTTCTCAATGAAATCTTTGAAAGTCATAGATCCTAGGGCAATGCATTCTGTGTCCTAAAATACCACAGGAAAAGCATAGACTAATAACACGTAGCAAAACTACACCACATAGATTAAGAAGAAAGAAAAAGATTTCACAGTATGAAAAACCTAAAAAAAATTGTCATCAACTAACCAAACTTAAAGAAAACACAAAAAGCAATATTTGAGGCTGAAGAAATGAATGAGCATGACAGAGAGATTATAGATAGAAATGCAAAGACATAATCATTAAAATACATTTTAACTTAGAACACAACACAGAAAAAAATGCACATAAAGACCAAAAGTAACACACACATTTCAATAATAACTTTAGATACCAATGGTCTCAATTCTCCCAAAGACACAGACAAACTAACCAATATCTATCTGTTGTCTACAAGAAATATAAATTACTGGGTTTTAAAGATAGGCACCACAGATCTTGTCTTTCGGGTGTGGTGGGGTATCCAGGACTTGCTGCTGTTGGAGAGTTGGGTTCGGATGGTCCCACATTACTTTGATTTCTGTTAGTAACATTCCTACGTTTGCCTTTTGCCATCTGGATACCTCTGGTGTTAGTTGGTCCTGCTGCCACTGGCTGTTGGTTGGACCTCCTGTGAGCCTGCAAAGCTATTTCTGCCCCCCCTGGATTACCAGGATTCCCCTGGCACCGATTTCTGGGGCCTACCTGCTCCTGAGTGACTTTGGAGCCCTAATGTGCCTTGCCCCAAGTGATCTTATATTGGGGAGGCCTTGCACATCTAAAGGCTCAGCCTAGTGGATTCCTGGAGCAGAGGTCGCCAAAGGGAGGCTGGTAGGCTCCTGCCCTGTGCAGGGGTGTGTGATCTCTCCTGGGGGGGGAGGGGGCGTCCCTCTGCCAGGTAGAAGTCCCACAGCAGAGCTGGCGCGCTGGTCACTGCAGATCAGCCCAGCACCTGGGAGCAGGTTACACACAAGCTGCCTGAGACCGAAGCGATATTATGCCTGTCTGTCTCTGAGCCTGGCAGTCCCAACTACCTGGCCACTGGAGCAAAGATGGCGGAGGGCACTCTCCGTGGCGCCGCTCACCCTGGAATTGCAGGTTGGTACAACCACTCTGGAAAGTAGTCTGGCGGTTCCTCAGAAAACTGGGCATGACACTCCCGGAGGATCCGGCTATACCACTCCTGGGCATATACCCAGAGACTTTACCCGCATGCAATAAGGACACATGCTCCACTATATTCATAGCAGCCTTATTTATAATAGCCAGAAGCTGGAAAGAACCCAGATGTCCCTCAACGGAGGAATGGATTCAGAAGATTTGTATATCTACACAATGGAATACTACTCTGCAATTAAAAACAATGAATTCACGAAATTCCTAGGCAAATGGTCAGAACTTGAAAATATCATCCTTAGTGAGGTAACCCAATCACAAAAGAACACACATGGTATGCAGTCACTGATAAGGGGATATTAACCCAGAATCTCAGAATACCCTAGACACAATTCGCATATCAATAGATTTCTAAGAAGATGGAAGGAGAGACCCCTGGTCCTGGAAAGACTGGATGTAGGGGAACGCCAGGACAGAGTAACGAGAGGGGGTTGAATGGAGAAAAGAGGGAGGGAAGGGGGCTTATGGGACTTTCTGGGAGGGAGGAAACGGGAAAGGGGAAGTGATTTGGAATGTAAATTAAAAAAATAAAATAAAAAAAAAAAGATAGGCACCACTATAGGGTCAAAGAATAGGAAAAAGTGCACACACACACACACATACAAACACACACATACACACACACACAAAAACCAACCAAGCAAGCAAACTAACAAAAGAACAAGAAGCAATTGCTATCCTAATGTGTGACAGACTTCAAACTAAAACTAATCAGAAGATATAAAGGAAGATACTTCTAAACAAGGTATGAGATAAACAAGAACATGCTACTATTGTAAATATATATACACTAAATTCCTGTGTTTTCAATTTCATAAAAAAATCTACTACTGGATTTAAAGACTTAATTTAACATCATCTCTTTATGTGTTATTTCAAGATCCAACTTTCTCCAATAAACAGGCCACTAGCATTAAAAATAAAAACAAAAATAGAAAACAAAACCACCAAAAACCAAAGCAAAACAAAACACAAACAAACAAATAAAATTCATAAAAAGAGAAACACCAGAATTAATTGATTGATCACTGGACACCGAAATGTGGTCCACACCATGGAATATTATTTAGCTGTAAAGAAAAGGCAATCTTGAACTTTTCAGGTAAATGAATGGAACTTGAGAAGATCATACTGAGTGAGTAACCCAGAGTCAGAAATACAAATATTACAATTTCTTTTGAGGCAATTAGCTCCAAATCATTAGATATGAGTACATATCCCAGAGAAAAACACAGAAATAAGGAAAGTGGAGCGAGCCCATTGCCAAGATAGGAGGTTGGGTGAGCAATAAAAATGGGAATATTAGGATACAAGTAATATGACTGAAAAAAATGGGGGATATGTGGTGGGTGCCTTAATCAGGGAGGGCTGGAAAGAAAGCTGCAGAAGATAGAGAAAGGAGGGTAAAATAGCAGTAAGGATTACCAAAAAAAAAGCCATAAGAAATCATACTATTAACTACCTCAACAAATAAAACCTACAGTACCCTAAGTCTGTATATAAATGTTCATATACAATTTAAATAAAATTCTCTCATCTGAACTCACTATGCTCCCTTCAAGAGCAAGAGATCATCTAACAAAACCCAACATCAGGCATGAAAAGCCCTCCTTAGAATTATTCATCCACGTTTTCCAAGAGACTCCAAAAGCATTACAGATTATTGTTACTGTCTTTGGATGCCCCCCCACCAGATGTAGAAGGTAAGTCCCTATTTCTGAAAATAACATACACTTCATAAACAGGCTCCAGAATGCCCTGAGCTAGAACTGACTAGTATGCCTTACCCTGGAAGGACTAGCTTTCATTGTCTCAAAGGTGCCAGGAAAGTTTCTAAAGGAGATCTGGTAAATTGATTATGAATGACACACATAATTAGATATTTTTGAATGCTTAGTCATCAGGGAGTGTCACCACTTAAAATGATTAGGAGCCTTGTTGAAGGAAATATGTCATTTAGGGTGGATTTTGAGGTTTCAGAAGCCCAAGTGAAGACCCTTGTCTCTCTTGTTTGTTGATCCAGATGTGATCAGCTACTCTCAACTCTCTCCAGCTCCATGTCTGTCTGCACACTGCCATGCTTTCCACAATGATGATAATAGATTAAACCTCTGACACTGTAAGCAAACCCCAGTTAAACGCTTTTCTTTTACAGGGGCTGCCATAATCATGGTGTCTCTTTACAGCACTAAAGCAGTAACCAAGGTTGAGGGAAGTAGCCACAGTCCTACCCAACTATTATGTCTATGAACCACAACAGTAATCAATATGGCTGATTACCTGGCAATACCTGATTACCACAGAAATAACCCTAAGAGTACAAGTATGTCTTAGACATCATCAACAGCTCTCTAATTGGCCATAAGACATGCACAACAAGAGGGAAATCATTCCTGGTACTAGAAACCTGGCCAATTACCAAGGGCTAGTGAAGTCATGGATTTTTGAGAAGAACCTATGACTGCCATTTTACTAGCCTATCATAATCCCTTACTACATTGTAAATATTTGTCTTTATTCCTTGAGAAAAGTATAGTCCTCAGTTCTCATCAAGAAAGCTTTTCTTTGAACCAGACACAGAACATTACAGAAAACCTTAGCCGACCAAAATGCAGAGATGTGGAGCTCAGCCTCAAGGAGTACATCTACAAAATAATCCTGTCTCTAAGGCTCAGGGAACATTTTGGAACAGGAAGTTTGGCGTGAGGCTGTCTCTAAAGTGGATTGGGGAAAGTCTGGGAGACCTTAACCATTGTGGTGGTTTGAATATGCTTGACCCAGAGAATGGCACTATTTGGAGGTGTGGCCTTGTTGGAGGAAGTGCGTCACTGTGGGAGTGGGCAATGAGACCCTCATCCTAACCAGGTGGGAGCCAATCTTCTCCTGGAGGTCTTCAGATAAAGACGTAGAACTCTCAGCTCCTCTTGCACCTTGCCTACCTGGATGCTGCCGTGCTCTCACTTTAATGATAATGGACTGAACCTCGGAATCTGCAAGCCAGCCCCAATTAAACATTGTATTTATAAGAGTTACCTTGGTCATGGAGTCTGTTCATAGCAGTAAAACCCTAAGCCCACCATACACAGTGAACTACAGGCAACTAAGCAATGGCGAAAGGAAGAAAAAATGTCTTCCCAGCAGAGCACACCACTCATTTATGCAATGTGAAATGATCAGCACTGAAAGCATATGTACAAGTCACATGATATGGTCTGAGCAGGTTATACTTATATATTTTGGAATGTGTATGTATATACATATGCATTTAGGAATACATGTAACAGCAATTAATTAAGAATAAAGGTCCTGAAATTGAAAGAGAGAAGGAATGGAAAGAAGGAGGGTTGGATGGAAGAAAGGAAAGCAAGAAATTACATTATAATCTCAAAAAGTAAAACAAATATTTCCCCATTAATGTATTTTTTTATTCTCTTTAAATATTCATCACAGCACCCCTTTCCTCCCAATCCCCCTCTCAAACAGTCCATTCCCCACTCCTATTCTCTTCTGAGAAGGGGGACCCTTCTGCTAGGTACCAACTCACCCTGGGTAGTTAAGTCATTACAGGACTAGGCACATTCTTGCCCACTGAAGCCAGACAAGGTATTCCAGTTAGGGGAACTGGATTCACAGGCAGGCAACAGAGTCAGAGACAGTTCCCCTTCCCCGCCCCGACTCCCATTCCAGTTGTTGGGGGAACCATATGAAGACCAAGCTGCATATCTGGTATATATGTGTGGTGGTTCAGTCTCAGGATACCCGCAAGGGTCCAGGTCATTCAACTCTGTTGGTCTTTTTGTGGACTTCCTATTCCCTCTGGTCCCTCAATCCTCCCCCCGACGTTTCCACAAGACTCCCTGAGCTCCATCTAATGCTTGACTCTTCATCTATTTTGGTCAGCTGCTAGATATAGCTTCTCAGAGGACAATTATGCTAAGCTCCTCTCTGTAAGCATTACAGAGCATCATTAATAGTGTCAGGGATTGGTTCTTGCCCATGGGATGGGTCTCAGGTTGGGCCGGTCATTGGTTAGCCATTCCCTTGGTCTCTGCTCCATCTTTGTCCCTCCACTTATTGTAGGCAGGACAAATTTGGGGTTGGAGTTTTTGTAAGTAAGACTGTTGGTGTCCTGATCCTTCAACTGGGAGTTCTACCTGGCTACAGGAGAATGCCACTTCAGGCCATATAACCCACAACTAGGACTCTCAGCAAAGTCACCCTCATAGGCTCTCTGGAGCCCCTCCATCCCAGGCTTGTCCTAGAGATGCCCCTCCAACTACTTATAATTTCTGTGCTCTGTGCCTCTCTCTTCCCCCCCCTCTCTGTTCCCCCCCTCTCCCTCCATCTCCCTCTCCCTCTCTCTATCCCTCTCCTTTTCCCTCCTCTCTCTCTCTCTCTCTCTCTCTCTCTCCAGCTCTCCCTACATCTGATCTCCACCCTCCATTCCATTCCTTTTCCCATATCCTCTCCTATCGAGGTTGCCCCCCTCCATCCATTTCCAATGACTATTTCCTTTTCTTTGCTGTGTACTGCAAATTTGCCCAACCACTCTGGAAATCAATTTGGCAGTTTCTTAGAAAATTGGGAATAGTTCTACCTCAAGACACAGCTGTACAACTCCTGGGCATCTATCCAAAGGATTCTTTACCATACTAGAGGGACACTTGCTCAACTATGCTCATAGTAGCTTTATTTGTAATAGAAACTAGAAACAGCCCATATATCCCTCAATTAAAGAATGGATAAAGAAAGTGTGGTTTGTTTACACAATGGAATGCTACTCGTCTATTAGAACAAGGACAACATGAAATTTGCCGGCAAATGGATAGAACTAGAAAATATCATCCTGACTGAGGTAACCCAGACCCAAAAGGGCATGCATGGTATATACTCACATGTAAGTGGATATTAGCCATAAGTACAGGATATCCATGCTACAACCCACAGACCTAAAAATGCTGGATAACAAGAAGGTCCCAAGGGAGGATGCTTGAATCTCACTCAGAAGGGGAAATAACAGAAATAATTTAAAAGAGAGACAGGTTTCTCTAAAAGAAATGAGAATGACTAGGACATGGGGAAAATATCAGTATCAACTCCAAACTGCTAGACTTGTCAAATATTATGATGCCTTTCTTCACTATAGAGATCATGATGATGCAGATAAGGAAAAATGGATTGATAAAATGTTAAATTCATTTTCTGTGTGTGCTATATGTACCCACACATATACCATGTTTGTGGACATGTGAGTACATGTGCACACGTATAAGCAAGCATTTCTAGGCCTAATGTCTACATGCTTCCCCAGGTATGCTCCACTCTCTCCTTTGAGACAGGGTCTCTCCTGTTTTGACTCCCTGACTGACCAGTGATCCGAGTAAGGCACCTGTCGATCTCCGCTTGCTCCAAGCAGGTGACATGCGAGTACCATCATGCTTGGCTTTTGCTCTGATACCAGAGATCTGAACTCAGGACTCCATACTTATGGGACAGGTACACTGACTGAACCATCTCTCTTGCCCTTTTGATCACATTTAAAATATTCATGGCAAACATATTATGAAATAGTCTCCCCAAACCATGTTAAGGCTAACCAATTGTGCATCTATACATATGTTATCAAGCCAAGATGTAACTGTTTGTTTTAGCTCGAATGACCCAGCTAAGCTGATTTTTATGATTGTGTAGAAGAATGATTCTGACCTGTTGTATTTCAGACTTGGGGAAAGACCCTCGAAGATTCAGAATGGTAGAATGTCACATGCATCCTAAGCGAAATGGTTTTAACCTCTGCATTATCCTGCTAACAATCTCGTCTTCCTGTCTATAAGACAAGGGCCTCAGTGGTGTTGCTCTGGGATAGCTTTCAAGAATTTTCTATGGACAACAGCCTCGGAGGACATAGTGTCTTACTGGGCAGCAGAGGAGAAGTTTCTTCACCTCTCATGAGGATAAAGGTTCTGTCGCCCACTTTATTAGAGATTTGCGTGGCCTCTTTGACTTCACACACTATTGCAGTCTTGCAATTTCAAGTTTCTCAACTGCTCACAGAAATTCACCATAAGGACGGTTTTCCTAGGCCCCTATTCCTGGTATCTTCAGGACAATAGGGAACAAAGGAAGAAGAGGGAAACATAAGATGCTTACTCTGGGGGCTTTGACCAACAGCTTCCTTCCTCTGCTGACAGACTTCTTAACTTGTAAGACAGCTAAACCTCAGATCCTTCACATTCCCGGTCCTTTCGGACTGAACCTTGCTCATTTATTCATTTCACCATGCAGGTCACAGGTCAGTAATCTTTTCTCCTTCCTTTCTGCCTTGGGTCACTTTGTTCCTCTACCTTTCCCCGACAACACCTGGGTACCTAGATACCAGGCAACACCGATGCTTATCAGCCAAGGGTGTGCATTTGGGGAAGTACGAAAGGTTCAGAGACAGTTCCATTTCTAGAAAACAATCCTACTTGAGTTCATCATTGACAAGGTGAGTGAAATGTGCATGTTGGTGTGGCCCTGGGTTCGAACGGCTTACTAGCTTCTCGCTGGGACAATAGGAAGCTGGTCACAGCAGTTTGATTGAACTGGAGGTTTTTTAGGGTTTGCTCTGCCGTTTCCTTTTTTCCAGGGATTTTATTTTTTTCCTCCCTTCCTCTCTTTCTCTTCTTTTTTTGATGTGCAAGACCAGCTAAGTCCTCCATGCGTCTCTGGAAAACTAAAACGTCATATCTAAGCCTGTTGGACCTCTTGTCACACGAGCATTTGAGAGAATGATACTTAAGGGAAAAAGAAAATGACACTTCCCCCGCCGTCTTTTGAAGACGAAATGATCCAACCCCCTTCAATTCTACCAAGAGATTCCCAGCTCATTTTCCCTAGCACGAGCTTTAAAGTGTAAAAAAAAAAGAAAAAAAAACCTCATCAAACATCTTTCCCTCTGAGACAATGTCATCAGAGTTCAAAGGATGCAACAGCCCCTGCAAACTGCTGTCTTGTTCCAGCGATAAGGGCTTGGCTTTCATTTTACGTTTGATTCCAAGGAAATCAAATCTGTTTTTATGTACACTATGACTATAACTAAATCAGGAAATTAGGAGAAATAATCTATTTTTTGCAGCCAGCTTGGGGTGGGGGGGTTTCCTTGTTTTCATCTTGCCTTGCCTCTTCAGCTCGGTCATATTTCACTCTCTGGCAGGCTTGAATATTCAAAATGAAAACATACTTTTGCCTCCATGTAATGAAGAAAACCACTGCAGCTCTGGGAAATAACACTGTCTCCTTTCTGTCATGAGTTCTTTTCAAACCTTCGCTGGCTAAGACATGGAGAGCAGTCCTTGCTTGTTTGTACAATTCTTCTCAAATCTAGTCGAAACTCCTGCACCAAAATGAGCAGAATTTACACACACTGAAATTCGAGTGTCACTGACCTACTGAATTAGGATTCTGTGGACTCATTATTTTGAGAAGACATCCTTGGATCAACAGTTTTCATATCAGCATATGTGACTCCATTAGCTACACAAGACCAACATTAGCCCAGTCAAAGGTACTCTTTGGGTTTTAAGCACTGAATTGCATACACTGAGGCTAGCTAAAACTTGTAGTCAAGTTCACTAATGGCCAGTCAGACATGAAAATTTCATGGATTCTTTTATTTCTTCCAAAGTAAAGATATGGAGTGGTTGTCAGTAGTTTTTCATGTCAAAATACTTTTGGGTTCTGTTTGTTTGTTTGTTTTTGTTTTTTGTTTGTTTTGTTTTTGCCATTGGACACGATCCCTGAGAAGGGTGGAGGAAGGACTGACAAGGCAGAGAACCACGGTCGGAGCACTGGAGGGCACAGCTGCTCGCATCCTGGTCTGGTGGGAGGCAGGAAGGGAGCTAAGAGGGATTAAGAAACGTTGTCTTTGCAATCACCAAGTTCACGGTCATTACACAGTAGCTGTGTGGCACTTCTGCGTGTCCCCAAGGTCCAGGACTTCTCAGATACTCAAGCCTGAATCTTGAAATTGAAGGCAAATGTCAATTTTGAAGTAAACTAAGGCTAAAGGACAACTTTAAACCTGGAAATATAAACATTCACAAAGCTGGTGTGCTGACGATAATTTCACATTGGATCAAAGACTTTCTAGATGCTTAACTTCAAATATCTTATTTTCATATTTAGAAGCATTATTCCATGAGCATTTTAATGAAATATTAGTGGGTACAGCTATGAGGAAGAAACTTGACTCTTCCCCTCTCTAGCCTGCCTCCCTTCCTTGATAAATTATATTAAAAGCCCTAAGTTAGTGACAGGCGGGACCACACAGCGAGGACAGTGTAGACAACAGCAGGCGTTACTTCTGTTGTGAAGTCCATTGCTCTCCTGCTGCATGGAATCAGATGTTTGTAACATTGTAACCAAGAATTAAAAATACAAAAGGAAAACTAACTCTAAAATCACTACATGGTTCTGGAATCTATCAGAATCTCCACCTAGGTGTCCCAGGGTGGCCACACCATTGTAGTTTATTTTATAGGAAGGGTGTCATCAGTAAACAGTCACAGATGACGTATAAAAGTCAAGCTGCTCTTTTGTGTGGTATTTTCAGTTCTCCTTCCCATCCTCCTTTTCATAGATTAATTATACTGACAGGATTATTTCACTGGGTTCCTATCATTTGCTTTCAGCAAATATTCCTGAGTCCTTGCCACCTATCAAGCCATATTTTATCTGAGGTTCTATCTTTTTAATCGGTGGCTTTTACTTGCTCTCTGGAGGCCTGCACACTCTCAGGGGTTCCCTCGGCTGCCCCATACCTCTCTGCTCTGCATTTCTTCTGTCCACAGTCCAGAGCCTGCACTGATAAAGACTCTCCCCAGTGTGTGACTCTCAAGCTGTCTCTTCTTCTCCTTCTCCTCTCCCTCTTCCTCCTCCTCCTCTCCTTCTTCTTCACCTCTTCTTTCCATGGTCTACATCATTTCATCTGTGTTTCTACATCTTTATTTTACCTTTTCAGTCTGCTTGTACCGTGTGTCCTCAGCCCCTTTCAGCCCATGTGAAATGTATAGATCAGTCCCAGTTTTGAGTTGCTCAAAGGGTATAATGATTTAAAGCTCAATTTTAAAAGAACGGAGAACACTTAAGAATAGCAGCTCAGATTATTTCAATGTCCCTTAGTGGATATCAAGTGTGCACAGAATTGTAGACAAGTTCAAGAAAAGCATATAAGGCTGGTCCAGTTATTCTCCAATGAGGGTAAGATTCTCCTTATTACAAAAACAAAACAAAACAAACAAAAAAACCAAAGTACCAGTGGCTTCAACATTTGCATAAGGTTTATATATATACACACATATATATATGCATATATATACATATATATGCATATATATATGTAAAGAGAAATATAAACTTGAGCTATGGCTAACATTGATGGAGTAAACTTTGGAATTCAGAATAGCAAAGATCTAATTATCTAGGAACCTTTATGTTGTTCCTCATGGTCTCAAAATGGTTGCCATGGTCCCTGCCATCATGTATGAGCTCCTCACCAAATACCAGGCACATAAGCAAAAGAACTCTTTCAAATGTCCCACGATGACAATTTTGCTTTTGTCCTTGGAGCCCATTGGCAGCTCAAAAGGAAGCACAGATCTTGTTATATAAGGAGGTGGGATAATGATGAGATCACTGTCTGGGAGTACCCAGAACAAAAGATTTGGTAAAGTTTAACCTTCCTAATGCATTAATAAACTTACATTCCTCTTAAATAATGTAATTGTTTTACTTTACAGATCAGAAAATCTACGAATATTACACAAAATCTATTGTCAACCACAGGCAAGTAAAACTTGCATAATTAAAAAGAACTCAACTCAGCTTGTCTAGTATATGCAAATTTATTCATATAGACATGCATATGTGTTTATATATGTGCATGAAGTCACAAACACACACACACACACACACACACACACACACGTGAAAGTAAAGTGAAGTCAAGTGCTTCATTCGAGGTGGGTGTGACTCAAGGCTGTTCCAGACACTAGACCCTCATCATTGACAGTAGCGTGTGCCAATCTATGTTGACAAGCCCTTTTAGTACATAAGTTGCAGGTACCTTCACGGTGCCACCTAATAATTCAGGGGCTTAGCCCCAGAGTTACATTTGAGACAACAGGGCCGATATCCAGTGGTGAGAAAGACTATATGTGAAGTCATTCCAGAGTTCTTCAGAATAGGGAGCTGCAGACAGGTGTCTCCACAGTGAGGGCCTCCTGTTACCCTAACTCCAAGCTCTGTCTACTCTCATCTCTTAAACGTAACTGTATTGCTTTATGGATTATCTGCGGCCTCCAAACCCCTCCCTCTGTTTCATTGATTTCTTGATTCTTAGAACAAAATCCTTCAAAGATAAGAAAGATCGGATGCAAACGTTAATGCATCATGGAAATCGAGGAATGATGCCCATCGGGAGACTAAAGAAATGTCCCAGCAGCGAAAGTCTGCAAATCCACCAGAACAGTCAAGCTCCGTTCAGTTTTCTTTGTGATTTGGCGCCACCTTGTGGCCGCTATAGGAGTCAACGTAAATACTAATGGAGACTTTTCCGGGCTTTTGCCTTACTGAAATGTCCTATGTTGAGGCAGAAATTCTCAAAAGCCTCAGTCATGTGGCTCTGTTCTACTGGCTCCTAGCTCGGCTAGATCGGCCAAATATGGTGATGTCTGAGTGACAAAAGCACAGGAATTAAAAAGGTAGATACTGCACTTACGCAGCAGCTAAACCTGGCAAGAGTGTAGGTGTGCGGATAGTCCCAGCAGCTGACCGTGCTCCAGACTCACAGAAGGGACACAGACAAGACCCTGCTCTTTTGAAGTCATTCTTCTTGTATTATATGGTCCCCAAATTAAGGGGACTTTAAGTTGAGTGATCACAGGTTAAGCAAATGTTACCAGGATTGAAAAAAAAAAAGAGCTTTCAAGCTTTAAGACAAATTAGTGACCCTGAACGGACATGTGTGTTGTCTTCTAATGCTTCCATATGTAATTTCAATAACTCGTGAATAAAATCAGTGCCATCTCTCAATGGCTTTGAAATTGTCCCCAGTTGTGTTTATTACTTGCTCCTCAGTGCCGTGACATTCAGGGATGTGGTTTTGGGGAAGGATTGGGAGCAAGAGGGTTAAGTCACCAAACCTCATCTTATGGGCACTTGGGAGAAGATTGTAACTTAGTAGGTGGGACTTGATTGAAAACAGTGGTTTGATGGGGACATGGCCTTTGTGGCTTTTGCCTCTGTGGGCACTTTCAAGAATTGGGTATTTGGGCATTTACTGCCCAAGGATCTGTGTTTCTTCTTGAGATCTCATTTAAATCACCCTTCCATCCAGCTTGTCCTGGGGGCGTCCATGCTGCCAGAGGTGTTTTCCCCTCCAGGAAGAGACTTTTTCAAGGGAGGTTGGGTGAAGTATTGGAGAACTTGAACTGTGTCAGAGAAAGAAAAATGGAAACTGAACAGCAAGGACAGAGCCAGGGTCACCTGCACTCCAAGCTACAAAAGAAACTGACCTTTAAATGAGGTGACCCAGGTCCAGCTGAGAGAATGTGATCTGTGGGCAAATAGAATTGCGCTTGCGTTCATAGTTTATTTGGCAACTTTTGTTTAGTAACACGGTTTGAATGATTTTACTTTATCTTTTGTCCAAGGTTCTGAAAATATTGCAGTGGATTTGGAAAATAAAGGAGGGTCAAGCATTAATTTTCCAGTTCTGTGATAGCCTCATGCATTCAGGCAGAGAGAGGTCAAAATATTTTGATATGTATTTGCCAAAGTCTTCTTCAGCTGTATTCTGGCCCCATCCATTTCTGCCAATGCCTAACCTGGGGCTGGGGGTGTTTCTTTTTACAGAAAGAAGCTTAGCAAAGAGACATTGACAAATCAAAAGTTGAGTCCCAGGAAATGGAAACAAGAACCCTGGAATCAATTAGCTTGGTGAATGGAGCAAATTCAACCCCCAAATGAAGATGTACCAAACAAATCTCTCCGCAATTTAGTCCAGAATCTCCTTAACTTAGATCAGCAGAAGTCGAAGTGGAATTAATCATGAGATTGCCTTTGAAAATGATAGAGACTGGGCATCCATGGATTGGAGAGATAGCCAACACCTCCCAAGCTCCGAGATGCTTCATCCACAGTGATGTGTGGATGCTTTATAAGAATATTGACTAATGTTCTCATATTAGGCCATAAACTAATTTTACTAGCTTTCCTTTCTTGAGAAACTTGGAAAGAAAACCCCTGGTCTGACCTCGCCAGTATGCTCTTATAATTGGCCAAAGACTACCCTATCACTGGCATGTTCTTCATAATCACTATGTCTACTGTCACTTGTAAGAAGCCTGCCCTCACACCTGTGCTGTTCTGTGGAACCTGAGTGCCTTTCTCATCTTCATTTATCCCAGAGTCTAGCTCCTTTGCATCACACTCCCCTCTGTAGTTAGGTCCTGAACCCTTAATAACGTTGCCAGAAGAAAGATGGTTTAATATTCAAGAAGTGAAAGTGCTTTAGGCCTCAATCTGTCAGCAGCAGATACACTGGATCCATTTATGAAGTTTTGAATGCCAGATCCGTTTTGCTTTTAGCCTTTGCTTCTTGTTTGAGTCATTAGTTGCCTCTGGATGCAAAGACAAGGGGAGCTTGTCCACCTTGGAGCGTGTTATCATGTTCTCAGCTCGATATAAATGTCAGAGAAGAAAGAAATCTGATGTTCTCTACTGATGGAATCATGCATTGTTATTACATGACAGTGAGATCACAGTTCTTTTCTTTTGCAGTTCTGGGGAATGAAGTCAGGGCCTTGTGCTTGCTAGCCAAGCATTGTGTGGCTGAGCTACCACCCAGGCCAAGTATTTCATCTTAAGACAAAATACTTATGTCATTTGTTTGTTGTGTGAACTCAATACTTACACTCTTCTAGTTGTCATGGGGAAAAGTGCGACCCAGCCTCTAGTTCAGACTTAGGTCACAGTGTCATAGGCTCCAAACAGTCCTGGAGATAATATATTTTAGCCACTAGAGTTTCTTTTCTTCCCCCTCCAGCAAATTATAACACCATAAGTTTCCATTTTCCCCTGTGTCTTTTCTGCTATAATAATGGCTTGAGGATTTAAATCCTGTGATGTTATTGTGACTTCAAAGCCTCGAAACTGCAATTGAATGAGGCAGTTCATCTGTCATTATTCAAATATGAAGCAATTATGATGAAATAAAGATAAAATTCCATTGAGAAATACTCCAATCAATTTTCACTTATATTTAACCAGAAACATAAAACAATGCATAGAAGAGTAAGTTTAGGTAATAAAATTGAAGAATAAAAAACACAAATTACAGATCTATAACTGGGACCTAGTGATGGCTTCAGGGCATGTAAATGAAAGATGTCACCAATATTGAGTGCAAGTTTGTTTGCTTCATAAAGATAAAACAAACAAAACCCTCAGCACAGAACAGAATCTACTCCTACCTGGTCAAGCAGTGCTCAAACTTGTTACCCACTTGAAGTGGCTTGAAGACAACTGCTCACACACTGCCTGCCAACTCACCAAGGGACACTGCAAGGAACTCACTTGATTGCCTGTAAGGCGAATGCTACATTAAAAGTTGAACTTCCCATGCTAGCCAAGAGCTTTACCTCTCCTCATTTATGTCAGCTCTCTGTTTTGTAACTTTTTATCCCATAGAATTAACTTGAGCACTTCCTCCTTAATCTGCATTTCAATACTCATTTCAATTAATTCAGTTGATCCAAAATGCCACCCCATAGAGCTTTAAAGCTCAGAAAGTAGCTAGAAATTGGAGAGTAATATATGACATCATGGCATATCTCCTGAGAAGCTCTGTCAGTGCCTAACAAATACAAAAGTTAATGCTCACAGTCTACCAATGGACTGAGCACAGGGTCCCCAATGGAGGAGGTAGAGAAAGGACTCAAGGAGCTGAAGGGCTTTGCAGCCCCACAGGAGGAACAACAATATGAAACAACCAGTACCCCCCATTGCTCCCAGGGACTAAACCACCAACCAAAGAGTACACATTGAGGGACCTATGGCTTCAGCTACATATGTAGCAGAGAATGGCCTTTTCAGACATCAATGGGAGGAGAGGCCTTTGGTCCTGTGAGGGCTCGATGACCTGTTGTAGGGGAATACCAGGACAGGGAAGCAGGAGTGGGTGGGTTAGTGAGCATGGGGAGGGGGTTGGGATGGGGGTTTTCTGAGGGGAAACGAGGAAAGGAGATAACATTTGAAATGTAAATAAAGCAAATATCTAATAAAAATATTGAA
The DNA here is from genome assembly GCA_036184795.1 of Tokudaia tokunoshimensis. Lineage (NCBI taxonomy): Eukaryota > Metazoa > Chordata > Mammalia > Rodentia > Muridae > Tokudaia > Tokudaia tokunoshimensis. Next base: position 17,656,724 of record BTHU01000004.1, on the reverse strand, counting down.
TATTTTTTTTAGAAAAAGAATTTCATAAATACAACTTACATGCACTATTCTTCCATTTATTTATTTTTATTTTCTAAGTTTTTTTTTATTTACATTCCAATTAATTTCCCCTTTCCCGTTTCCTCCCTCCCCGAAAGTCCCATAAGCCCCCTTCCCTCCCACTTTTCTCCATTCGACCCCCTCTCGTTTCTCTGTCCTGGCATTCCCCTACATCCAGTCTTTCCAGGACCAGGGGTCTCTCCTTCCATCTTCTTAGAAATCTATTGATATGCGAATTGTGTCTAGGGTATTCCGAGATTCTGGGTTAATATCCCCTTATCAGTGACTGCATACCATGTGTGTTCTTTTGTGATTGGGTTACCTCACTAAGGATGATATTTTCAAGTTCTGACCATTTGCCTAGGAATTTCGTGAATTCATTGTTTTTAATTGCAGAGTAGTATTCCATTGTGTAGATATACCACATCTTGCACAATTTTATCACAGACATTTCTCATTAATCGTGTTGCTTTCTCATGTTGTCCAAGCTCGGATAAGCACAATGCCGTAGTAGTTTTAGTTATGGTGCTTTGTTATCTGTTTCTATTTTCTTTACATAAATAATTTCAAATATAGGAAGAGCCGGTTTGAATGTGCGATTCAGCTCTCTGAGGTTTGCTACTCTGGATGATCAACGTTGGGGTTGAGTAAGTTTACTCTAGCAGGTGCACAGATGATGCTCTAGGAATGCCACGCCCGTGCCTGTTCTCTGTGGATCACTTAGTAGGAGGGGACTCCATGCATGAGTGAAGGTGAAAACCGGATGCAAAATCACTCAACAGAAGGACCCCTTTAGCGAGTGAGGGCTAAGGAGAGAAGTGAAGAATGGCAGGAGAATAACCAAGGGTGTGCTGTAAGCAGGATATGGTTACTGCGACAAAACAAGAGGTCTTGCTAAGCCTTGCTGAAGGGCAAACCGGGGGGGGGGGGGGTGGAGGAAGGAGTCAGTGGTGGTAAAGTAGGAAGCTTCAGAGGGTATCAGAGCAGCTATGTCCTCTGTTCCCAGTTTCCTGGAAATGAGGATAGTGTGTTGCCAAAGGGAACACACTGACGTAATTGTCTTTTAAAGATGCTGTGCATATGGTCCTGTAAGGAACCTAAAGGATAGACGAGCATCCGTAGAAGAAATGAACAAGACGCGCGTTTACCCATCCAAAGGATTCCAAGAGCTCCGTGCTCGGCTGGGTGAGCCAGCTCATCAGCCCTTCTCTGTTCTGAACTGAGCTATTATTTGAACAACGCGGATGGAGAAAAATGAGTCAAATTTTGTCTATGTGAGATAAAAACCAACGCAAGGTAATAATTGGTTCTTGAAGGGAGGGTTCCATTAACAAGCGGTTATATGTACTATGTGATAGATGGAGGATAGACAATGGGGTGCAAACTGAAAGAACGACAAAGAGGGACAAGCCTCCTTTAAGGTGTGGAGAAGACAGCGGGTTCGGTTTTATTTTATTTTTTTATTCTTTTTTTAATTTATTTTTTATTGGATATTTTATTTATTTACATTTCCCCTCCTGAACCCCCTATACCATTCCCATCCCCCTGCTTCTATGAAGGAGCCCCTCCAACAACCCACCCCCTCCCACCTCACTGCCCTAGCATTCCCCTATGTTGGGGCATCGAGCCTTCACGGGACCAAGGGCCTCTCTTTCCACTGATGCCCGACAAGGCCATCCTTTGCTACATAAACAGCTGGAGCCATGGGTCCCTCCATGTGTACTCTTTGGTTGGTAGTTTAGTCCCTCGGAGCTCTGGGGACACCAGGAGAATGATACGGAAGTGAAACTCCTCTGTAGATCTGTGCAGGGAGGAGGTGATTTGCATCCCAGATCAGGTCCTAAGACTTCCTGAGAGACAGGTGTTTGAAGGCATGCACCTTAAAAGTAGGATGTGGTGGGCTGAAATCAGTGCACATTTTAATTTTCCAAAATCTTTGCTACAGAATGAGGATATTACCCCTAATTCAACTCAGAGGAGTCTCCAGGCACTTTGTTAAAGGGACCTACCCAAAATCCACAGCAGAGCGTAAGAACTAATTTTAATAATGAGTGGCTTTCTGTACTTTATGATCAAGGGGAGGACTCCTTTTATTAGCAAAATCAGACACATTAGGCTCCAAAATCTGTCCTGGTACTGATTTGATCTTTTTTTTTTCCTTTGACGAGCCCTTTAACTTCTTTACTGTTACAACAACAGTAATAGATGGTGGCAATATGGCCTCTCTTGCTGGGTTACTGAAAGGCTTGAATGATAATATGGGCTGATGGTCTGGTGGACTGAACAGCTAATGTCTGATGCTCAATGGAACCAAAAATTGTCCATTTTGTGGCAGAACTAAGATCAATCAACACACCCATTTTAAAGGTTTTATTTTTCTCCCTCTATAGAATACCACTTGTGTGGGAGTACTCAATGGCACAAACCCGTTTGCCACATTAACATAAAAGTAATTTCGTTAATGCCAGTTTCATGTATAGCGTGACGCTGGATGTCTCCCAGAAGTCACAAACAATGCAAACACATGCCCTGGCTTCAAAGAGTCTAGCAATATGAGTCCTACAAGAGTGGAGCAGCAAATAACAGTAAGAGGCCATTTGTGAGCATGAGAAATGTTTTTTAAGGGATGGGGAAACGAATGGTGGACCACCTCTCCATGAGGATGTGCGTGTGGCAGCTTAGACTGATCACTGCTCTCCTGTTTGCCTGGAGTACTTAGGGTGTAAGATTCCTTCTTTATTAAGCCATTGCTCATACAGAAAGGGGTTAAGAGCCAGTCATGTACTGCTACAGCCTGCCTTTGAATTTCAGCTCCATCAGTAGCTGAAGCTTACCCCTGGACATATCGCTTATGCTTCGGAACTCTGGCTGTGAAGTGAGATTTCTATTACCTGTCACATAGCATTGGTTCATGGTATAAAGGATGATGCCCCGTACACAGTTTCTGACCTACGACAAAACTCAACAGAGAGAGCACTTGGCGTGCTAAATAAAAAATAGTCTCTCTGCTGCACACAAATTTTTATAAACATTGAATTAAGGGTTCACAACATAGTTATGAGTTGGATAATATTTTGTGGTTAAAACAAAATATTGGATAGTATTGCTTCCAGACAAGTTTGGGAAAATATGGTTATTCCTAAGAAAATGATCCAAATGACAAAGCCATTTATTTATTTATTTATTTATTTTCATTTTCACGATCTGACAATGCTTTGTAAATGAGGCTTTCTGTCAGATACTATGTACAGACATGGGATCCAATCAGCTCTTTAAGGTCCAAAAGGCTGAAAAGCAACCAGTATCTTGGAAAGAAAATGTGGGAACTGTTACTTTCTTATGTGTATCTTTTCTTTTAAATTGTTTCAAAGATTTAGATACAAATCACAGCAGTGAAAGAATGTGGGTTCGACAGCTCACACATGCAGTCTGAGCACTGGCAAGGCTGATGTTGGAGAAATCTGAGTTCAAGTTCAGACATAATGAGACTATGCTTCAAAAAGAGTTTAGTAAAATTAAAATACTATTAATATATTAATATTGTGTACTAATAAAGTGTGCATGGTTATTGTTTTAAATACCTGATGTGTCTTTAGTGAATTAGAATATTAGGTCAGGCCTGTACTTATACCAAACAATGTACAATTATAGTATTGTCTGAACTTGAGATCAGAATTAAAATTTTAGTTTAAGTTTACATTAGTATTATAGCATTTGTTGATGTTGTTCTATTTTACATATTTAATTAGTACATTTTATAATAATTATGTAAGTACCCAGAAAATCTTTGTGACAATATATTCAATAAGTTAAGTGAGTTTTTAAAGTCTATGCTTATACTTTAAAATATTTAAAGGAGGTTTCTAAATAGGTTCTTGTTTTGTGAAAATAAAACTAGATATACTGACCAAATGCTATTTTTAAAGGTTTGCAAAAGAAAAGATCATAAATTGGACAGTTTGAGTCTCTTACATAATATGCATGCATATAGGTCTGCAAAAATATTTATACACACACATACACACACAAACACACACACACACACACACACATCCTCTATCCCTTTAAAAGTATAAACAGAAAGAAGAGCATCTGGCTAAAGGTCACTGACTGTCACTAAATTGAGTGGATGACAACTGGTTTCCCAGAAGAGGTCTTAACACCATTAGAAGTTTATCTGCAAGCTGCTGGGACAGTCTATCAGGAATGCTAATTCCTTCCCAGAAGGAGGTGGTGATTTAGTAGCTCTGTCTTAGGCCAGGTTAAGGGCAATTTGCCTCATCCCACATCTTTAATTATTAAAACTTCCAGACTTACACAAGAAATTGTATGCATTATTTCTAATTTTAATGGTTACTAAGGAACTAACTCTTTTCCTTAAGAACCGAAAAGCCACATCATATTAGACTTTCAGCTACCCCTAATCTACAGGTACGCTCACCTACGAAGACCTCAAAAATTCCTTACTCTGGATGAGTACTTCACAGAGATTTCTATGTCTGTGTTATACACATTGAATGTCTATGCTTGCACATATATGATGACTGAGTTGTGATGCTTCCATATGAAATGTGGACTTGTGATGACATGGTAGAAAAGACATGCTCATGAGTATCAGACTCTTTAGACTAAAGTCAAGGCCATCAGAAAGCCCCAGGGAGAGGGCAAGTAGCAAGGCCATTGCATCTGTTTCCAGGTGGTTGGACCTAGGATCTCACAAGGCCTGTGCTTGCATCAAGACATGGTTGGGGTAGGAAATACCAGTCTAGTCCACCTTCATTGCCTTGTAAATCTTTCATCTCATTTTCCTGGTCACAGTCTTTTACCTTTGACCTTACTGCCTGCCTTCGCCTCCAGAATGTTTTAAAACATCACTTCCTCCAAGCATGTAGTACTGAGGATTGGTTTCTGAACCCTGCCAGTGATTTTTTTTTTGCACCTGTCTTGAAGTCATGGCCACTCCCCCAAGAGTTTATTATGAAGAAGAGCTAGGCATCCCCACATAAAAGACCTCATTTGAAAGACATAGTGAAGGACCATCTCATAGAGTTCTTTGTGGGCTCGACTCCAAACTGCTATACTTGCCTTTCAATTCTTCCGCAGCTCTCTGCATGCAAATCTTTATTATCAATGAACTCTAAAACAAATGTGGGTGAAAGGTGGAAGCTTATCTTCCAAACGAAAACCTACCTTTCATGAGTGATGGGGAATATGGGATGGAAATGAAGGATTTTGTGTGAAAAACAATCTAATATTCTACAAGGCAGCTAAGATTTAAAAAAGGACTATCCACGAGATAAGACATGGGTGATATAATGAACCTCAAAGTGGCTCATATTTTAGCTGCAGAATGTTCAAGTATGTTGTTTTTCTAAGCAGTAGAGACTTGGCAGGAATATTTAAGAGACCTTGATATATCTTGCCCAGATTATCCAGTGAGCCCAACTTAATATAAAAACCTTCAAAAGCTGAGAACTTCCCCATCTACAGCCAGAGTCTTTGAAGCAATGATCTTCCAAAAACAATGTTGTTGCCATTAAAGACTGTAAAGGTAGCAGGAGGAAGGTATTTGGAAAGTCTTTGAAACCTAGAGAAGTCCAGAAAGGCAATTCTCTCTAGAAATGAAGCTCTCAGCACCCAAGTGACCTGTGAAGTCATGAAGTAGGCTTCATGCTATAGAACTGTGTGATAACTGTGCCAATTGCCACAGTAGCAGTAGAAGGCCAATACTTTATTCTTTTTTAATTGAAAAAAATATTTTAATATAAATGCATGAATGATTTTCTTTTTTCATATTTTTATTGGTTATTTTGTTTATTTACATTTCAAATGTTAACCTCCTTCTCAGGTTCCCCTCCACAAACTCCTTATCCCAACCCTCCACTCCCTGCCTCTATGAGGGTGCTCCCCCACCCACCCACCCAGTCCTGCCTCAGCACTCTAGCATTCCCCTATGCTGGAACATCAAGCCTTCACAGTACCAAGGTGCTCCCCTCCCATTGATGCCAGATAAGGTCATCCTCTACTACATATCCAGCTGGAGTCATGGATACCCCCCATGTGTACTCTTTGGTTGGTGGTTTAGTCCCTGGGAGCTTTGGGGAATCTGGTTGGTTGATATAGTTGTTGTTCTTCCTATGGGATTGCAAACCCCTTCAACTCCTTCAGTCCTTGCCCAACTCCTCCATTGGGAACCCCCATGATCAGTCCAATGGTTGGCAACATACATCCGCATCTTTATTGGTCAGGCTCTGGCAGAGCCTCTCAGGGGACAGCTATACCAGGAAGGCCAATACTTTAAACTGGAAAGAGCTTGAAGAAATGTAAGGATGATGGAGTAGGTGGTGAGCTGTCAGCCAAAACAAGTAACAACCACGAAAGAGGAGAAAATCTGTAAGGAAGTAGCAGATGGAAGCTCTTGGAAAAGTTCTGTTCCAGAGGGTGAGGGATAGAGTGATTGCTAGCATTTTTCCTCATCCTTTACTATTTCTTACTGTGATTTTCAGATTCTTCCACATCTCTGACTCAGGCAGGACATTAAAATACGTTCCAAGTGCCTGTTGTTGCCATTGGTGGAGAGATTTAAATAAGGACTTGACAAGCAAGCCTGTTAACCAAAGGTGTTAATGAGCACATGCAAAACAAGGTTTCTAAGCCAGAAGAACAAATGGTCCTTAGCCAATAAACAGGTGACTGTGTGTGTGTGCATGTGCACACCCGAGTGTACACTCATGTGTATGTCCTAGTGCACATGTACGTGTGTAGCTATACTGCTCAGAGGTCAATGTTGAACATCTTCTTCATTTTTATCCACCTGATGCTTTAGGATAGGTTCTTTCATTGTACCAGAATCACACTGATTTGGGTTAACCAACAGACCCCAGCAATTAGCTTCTCTATTCTTTTCCAGACTGAGGATTTGCAGTCACATGCTACCACCATTAGCTTTTTATATGGTGCTGGTAAAACAAAACCAAGTCAGTTTTTCCATTCTTCTGAAGTAAATACTTTAATGACTGAACATCTCCCCAGCCTGGAGTGATTGTTTAAAAGCAGTTATTCTCATTAGTATAGGAAATGGTAGGCTACTGATAATGTTATTATTTCATTATTAACTATGTGATAATAGTTAATAGTTTAAATTAATAATTTAATAGTTTAAATTTTATCAATTTTGATAGATTAAGCAATAGTCCAGGGACTTGGCGAGTTACTACTACAGCACTATTGAATTAGGGTTTGGTTATGGAAGAAGGATTTTGTGTTTTAATGGTTTCTAAATATATTTTTTTTTGTTGTGGTCTGGATTAAAGATTTATATAGAAAAAGTTACTATCTCCCCTAATTTCTCATCTAAACATCATTTGTAAAAGTTACTGATGTATGAGGGAAAAAACTAAATTAAAAGGATAAAAAAAAAAATCTGTCCTCTGACTCGCCTGGGATATAGAAGTGTTGATTTGGCTGAGACAGGGCAGCAAGGCTGTCTCCCATTCCCAGTGGTTTGGAGAGGTGAACTTTGAATAGTTCCACAAATCTCAGATGGCACTATGCCAGTGTTATTACTGTGTTCTCTTCAAAGTTAGCACGCTTATGAGCTGCGATCGAGACCGGCATGTGACAGGGTTCTTATTTGCTGCTTGACATCCAATGGCTTATTCTTTCTCTCAGTGTTAATCTCTGACATCTCAAATGGGTGTTTAGTGCTCTCCCAGGGACTGTCCTATTTTCTGTCAGAAAAGAAGCAGGTTTTATGAAGACACTGGAGCGGCTCAATAAGATGATGACTAAAGGAGCCGCTTTCAATGTTGTCACTTCTACCCAGAGTGATGGCAGAGTTACTGAGAACTGTGGGACCTCACAAAAGCATGAAGTGGAGAGCAATAAAAAAAATGTCAGAAGAAGAACTTGAAGGGACCTGAGATAGTCTGTGTGACCCTTAACTCCAACGTCTCGAGGAGGCATCAGCAGGAATCTCCAGGTCCCAGTGAGACCAAGCATACTGGGCAACTTCTCAGTAGTGAAAATATTGAAGACAAACACTACTTTTATTTTTAAATACGTCTGGTTCAGGCAGTTCTCATACGTTATTGTAAAACAGGGCATTGTTGGTTCCAGGAGCAGCATCTACACTGCATTCTGGAAAATACTGTGATCCCACCCACTGTGCCGTCATCCATTGTGACGTGTCATTCAGTGTGGCGTGGGCTTGTTTTTGAGAGGCAACAAGACAACGGAGGGGAATTTGTATCCATCTTGTTACCTTCAACCTACGTCCTCGGCTCATCAAGTAGGTTTTCTGGGTCACACACATAGTTTACCCTCTTCTTTTAGTGATTTCAGTCTATACACAGAGTATTTGACAGTGGAAAACCACTGTATGGATGGCTCCCCTATTCTTGGATGGTACTGTTTCATCCCTAGCTCATTCTTTCCTTCCCTGAGAGATTTCCTGCAAAGCTGAGTCATCTGAAGATTTCCAGAAAAGGAGTTGTCTTCTTCATAGATCCTGGGCTGGGATAAAAACTCTCCTTTTACCTGAATAAAACTTAGTAAACAATTTTATTCAAATCATTCTGATTTAGTTATAAAGATACTGATATATATTTCTGAATATCCTTCTCTTCTCCCAGGAATCAATTTTCTTTATTTTCATATTTTGTGTTGGATGTAGAGAATCATATAATGTTCAAAATTGTAAACATAGTATTTTTAGTGATAGACAAATTATATTAATATTTTCTAGTTATGCTTTAAAATGAGTCCCATTTTCTATAACATAAGAATTATTTGAAAATGTTTGCCCAGACTTTATTTTCTGTGACTATATATTTGTATTCCACTCCTTTTAGGGAGTCAGGGTCAGCCATGTACCTGACTCTATACTTCTGCACTGTGACTCACCTGATTTATCAAGCAATGGCGTCCACTTCTACATGGGTGTCTCTGGACAACATCTGGGGCTTGTCCTGAGCAAAGTGCACATATGTGTGTGGGGCCAACAGGATATTTAGCCTGTCAACAAAATGGGATGGAACCTTAGAACACATCCTAAACTATGATGTAAGCATAGTTGAACCAAGTAGCGGAGATCCATCAAATTTCAGACCCAAAGTATAATCGGCAAGTAAAATAAATTTCTTTATCTCTTGCACTGAATGTTAGAGTTGTCCTTGATGTAAAAGAGAAATGTCCAAAGAAGCGTTTGTTTTATTGATAAGATGATAACACACCTGTAATACTATTCTCAGTTATGAATAGGGGCTTTAAACTATATTTGCTGAATGTCCTCACAGTGGATGCTGGACATTTAAAGAAAGAAAGATACAAAAGAATCAGAGACAGCACTCGTTCCCATTGTTGGGAGTCCCACAAGAACACCAAGACATAATCAGTATCATGTGTATGAAGAGGACCTAGCTCAGACCCATCTTTCTACTGTGTTGTCTGGTCTGTCCTTGATATGAGGGTTTGTGCTGGTCTTATTGTATCTTGTTAGTCTACGTTCAGTGGATATCCCTGGAGTCCTGCTAATTTATTTGAAGGAGAAAAGGAGAGGAGAAGGTAGGTGAGAGGAGGGCTTGGAGGAATAGACGGAGGGGAAACTGACAACTGGTGAAAGCTGGGTCCCACCCTCATTACTCCTGAAAAAGCAAGTTTGAGATAGTGCCAAAGAGTTTATCCTTCAGTTAGTAACAATGTTCTGCTACTGCTGTTGGCTTGAAACCAGCATTCACAAAACCTTCATTCCAAGCCAACGGCATGAGACGAATGAACATCCTGAAGCTAGACTGGAAGCAAAGAAAGTATTTACTTCAGGGGTACTTAGAATTTTTTTTAAATAAACAATGGAAAAGCAAATAAAGTCCTGAGGAAAGTAGCTGCAGAACATTGCTAGTTTGATTGCTATGTAAAAAAGGGAGGACATTTGCTTCTGATTAGAAACAAGCTTGGTTGAAGAAAGCATCCCAAACTCGTGTTAGTACAGAGGAAGATGAGCAGCAGTGGGAAGTTTCCCAGGGAGATGGAGAGGCTCAGTAGCTGCCCATCCCTACAGTCTGATTTTTCTTATGAGTAGTTGTTGGCAGAGAAGATTTGCATATTGCAGGCAAGTAGGTTGGTTGCATAATTTACGATGTGTAAATAGTGTTATAATAAATACTGACATGCAAGTGTTTCCCTGATATATTGACTAGAGGTCTTTTAAGTAAATACCCAGAAGCAGCTTCCCTTTCCTTTGTGGTTTCTAGATTTATATAGCTACCTAAAGTCATGTATGCATGTATGGCATCAAAGTAGATGTGAAAGTGCTCAGGGAATCGGAGGACTATCAGAAGGGAATGGACAGACGGGTAGAGAGAGGCATGGAGTTGTGTTTTCAGAACGCATTTTCTTTTTATGAAAATAGCTGTATGTAACATGGGAACATGACCAATAAATATATGTTGACACAGAGAAGACATTTGAATATGAATACTTCTCCTTGACAGAAACCAAGATCTTGGCAAAGGCAGATGAAAGTTAATGGTATCGCTTGGTTCTTTAAGAGTGTGTCCAGCAAGAAAGATGTCTAGATGGGAAAGGGGGCAACTTTGCCAAGTTACTCAAGGACAAATGCAAAATTAACAAATACTTCTCTCTATATATTATTATGCCATTTATGCCCCCACTTCTGCCTAGTCCTTGGAAAAGAATAGCAAATAGTGATAGAAATAAGTTTTAACCACTTGCCATGATCTAGATTTCTAAACTGACCTAGATGTAACTATTCACTCAGTCTTCACATCATCCCCAAAAGACAGATGTCATTGTATCTTCTTTACTCAGAGGACAAAATCAATTCGTAAATAAAAATTCCATTTATTTTCATACACTGGTAAGTGACAGAATGGACAATTAATCCCAAGAACCTAACTTTTGAGATGACACAATTAATGAATAATTTAGAATCTCAATTCACTTGAAGATTCTGAATCTACTTGTGTTTAAAAGTCAGAATTTTTCTGAGTTTACAGAGAAATACAGTAGTAAAATATATAATACTTTCAATGGAATCAGAGCAGCCTCACTTAAAGGTATTAGCATACATATAGTTAAGTATATGAATATAATACCCACAGTAAGTATAATAAAATCAGCTTCATATGAGTTTACACCATATCCATTTGAGCTAGATTGTATTTTACAAAATGTCATATTTCTATTGTTTGAGAATTTCATAGATGTAAGTAATGGATTTGATCATATTAATCTCCTAACCCAACCCAGATTCACCCCACCCATCCCATGTCCAACTTTGTGTTCTCTTCTTCTACATTTTTATATGGACTGAGTACAAGTTGTGCTGTCCAGAAGCTCATGGGTGTGGAGTCATCTGCTAGTGCATGGTTGACCTACTAGGAGCCAGTCCCATAAAGAATCCTAAATTTCCTTCCCACAGAAGTTGTCATCTATTAGTAGCTCCTCAGATGTGGATGGAGCCTTGTGAGCTCATGCCCCTCTGTCTTAGTTACTATCCTATTGCTGTGAAGAGACTCTGTGGCTTAGGCAACTTATAAAAGTAAGCACTTATTTTAGGCTTACATACAACTCCAGAGGGTAAGTCAAAAATCATCATGGTGATGGAAGAACAGGCAAGCTTGTCATGGGAACAGAAGCTCAGAGCTTGCATCTGACCCATAAGCATATTGGAGAGAGGGAAGAGAGAGGGGGAGAGGGGGAGAGAGGGGGGAGAGGGGGGAGAGAGGGGGGAGGGGGGAGAGAGGGGGGAGAGAGGGGGGAGAGGGGGAGAGAGGGGGGAGAGGGGGAGAGAGGGGGAGAGGGGGAGAGGGAGAGAGAGGGGGAGAGAGGGAGAGGGAGAGAGAGGGGGAGAGGGAGAGAGGGGGGAGGGGGGAGAGGGGGAGAGGGGGAGAGAGGGGGAGAGAGGGAGAGGGAGAGAGAGGGGGAGAGGGAGAGAGGGGGGAGGGGGGAGAGGGGGAGGGGGAAGAGAGGGGGAGAGAGGGGGAGAGAGGGGGAGAGGGGGGGAGAGAGGGGGAGAGGGGGAGAGAGGGAGAGGGAGAGAGGGGGAGAGAGAGAGAGAGAGAGAGAGAGAGAGAGAGAGAGAGAGAGAGAGAGGGGGAGAGGGGGAGAGGGGGAGAGGGGGAAAGGGGAGAGGGGGAGAGGGGGAGAGGGGGGGAGGGGGAGGGGGAGAGAGGGGAGAGAGGGGGAGAGGGGGGAGAGGGGGAGAGAGGGGGAGAGGGGGAGAGAGGGGGAGAGGGGGAGAGGGAGAGAGGGAGAGAGGGGGAGAGGGGGTGAGGGGGAGAGGGGGGAGAGGGGGGAGGGGGAGGGGGAGGGAGAGAGGGAGAGGGAGAGGGGGAGGGGGAGAGAGAGAAAGAGAGGGAGAGAGAGAGAGAGAGAGAGAGAGAGAGAGAGAGAGAGAGAGAGAGAGAGAGAGAGAGAGAGAGAGAGAGATTGACCAATAAGACCATATTTCCTAATCTTTCTCCAAACCTCTTCCAGCTTGGAACCAAACATTCAAATATACGAGCCTATGGGGACCATTCGCATTCAAACTCCCATAACCCCTACCACTGAAGTGTTGTCTGGTCTGATCCTGTGTAGATCTTATGAAGGTGTTGCAAGTTCATGAATATAGTAGTCCTGTCATGTTCTTTCTTCAGTCTTTCAAGACCACTTTGGCTTGTACAGTCTTTGTTACCCTTCATCCTTGATGAATGCTGAACCTGAGAAAGATGGTGAGGTGCTAATCTCATTAGTGGCCTGAGCGCTCTGTTGACAATTACCTCTACACTTTGATCTGTCAATTATCCTCTACACTTTGATCTGTCTCTATTTTCTGTACTAACCACCATCACTGCACAAGGAAATATTTCTAAAATGGTATTACAGTAGCACTAAGCTATGGGTATACAGATAACAATAAAGAGACAAGTTTGATAGTATGTCAATTTAGCAAAAATCATAGTATCTTTGCCTATAGACCGTTTGACCTCTCCAGCCATGAGTTCTTGACCTCATATATGATATTAGGCAAGAAGTAAGCCTTAAGTTCAATCAGAAAGCAGTTGCTTACCCCCATAGCATTCCTGATACTATTGTACTCATGGGATTGTCTTGCCATGCCAGTTATTATAGCTGACGTGGTTCACAGCTGGATGAAACTTGTTATGTCTTCTCCCTCACAGAAGCCTACATGGCACCTTCTGGTACTTCATATTCTAGCTAGCAAGAAGGGAGCTTCCTTGTTAGTACTAACTTGATTTCTCCATGTTCTGTGACCAGGTTCTAGTGAGCAATTGAGAGCAACAGCAATGGTTTATATTGCTTTGGAGGTTTCTAAGACACCTCGGACTAGCAACTCTAGGTGAAGCATTCCACACCTGGGCTTTTGATTTATCGACTTATGACATCTCAGAGGAGTACTATCATCTGTGTGAAGACTAACTTCTATCAAATGCTCTTACATGAATGTAGTGTGTGTAGGAAGTTAATAGACTAGTAGGTTTACGTATGGATTTTTTCCAGCCTCCTTAGTATTAAGCTGTCTCACTTTCCACCTCTTCTTTGTGTGAGGATTAAATGAAGCCCCAAGTGAGTACAGAATTAACAGGAGCTGTTGGCAGCACCATGTTATTTCATTATGGATTCTTCTGTTCAATGTAAAATTGGACAAGATCATTCAATTTCATTCAACTGGTACACGGCCTGGTCTTCATGGGCCATAAGTTGTCTTCATCTCTCTGAAACTTTAATGGAGATGGTTGCGTCTGACTGGGTCTGCTAATGGGTAAACCTCCATATACTTTCCACTATGAGGGATATAGCACAGTAGAGCTTCTGACATGGTAGCCATCTTCCCCTGGAGGAACCTGCTAAGAGATGATTCCCAGACTCTTATGACAGCCACAGATGACCCACATTCTGCTGCTTAAGCTCAGATTCAAGAGGAAAAGAGTTCGATCCCCCTACTCAGTGAGAAGAACCATGAACCTTTGGCTAATTGGAAGTTATATACGCATTCAGAATCAGGACAAAGTCAGTGATCAGAGTTTATCAATTATATTTCCAAGCTTAATTTTTCCATCCTTATGGTAATACTCAGGAGTCAGAATGAAGTTTGTATTAAGTATTGAGCATTCATATGTATTATGTATGTTTCTATAAGTGTGTGGTCTATTTATGTGCTTTCTCTTTCACTTTATTTTGGTGTTTATTTACACTTAGTGACTTATTTGGGTTTAATGTCTTTTAATTATTTTAAATGTTCTCTTTTGTTTTGATTATATATTGTAAAAATATAAAATAATGAGATACCAATAAGTAAAGACTTATTTTCTGAGAACGAGAAACATGGGATAATTTTTTTCTCATCTAATCTCTGATTCTTTGGTAAATTGTTCTCATCCTGGTAATACACACCAACAGAAAAGACCTTTGAGACACATCCAATACTACATTCTTACAAGATTATTGTATGTAATTAAATAATAAAAATAGCACATCTAACATTTTAAGAATACAATTTCTGGGGCTTAGAGGGGTTTGATCCTCCTAAAGTATAGTTTTTCCCACATTCTTAAGAGCTTTGTTTCTTACACAAGCTGCTAAATCGGTCACGGGAACAGCACAGTCTTTATGAAATGGTATGGGGAAGGACAGTCTTTCCAGGATTAACAAGATCCGGTACTGACCTTGTAAGAGCTTCTTCTGTTTCTTGAAAGTCATATACTGAGTGTTTCTCCTATGACATTTATTCACAATTGTTTCAAGATAAAGGAAAACTAGGGCATAGCAGGACAGAGGTGCTAACATGTATGCAATGAGTCAGCCAATTTGTCAGGTGGCTTATGAAATCTAGCTTATCTAATCTTCACAGAAACCTAGGGGAGTATAAACTACATAGTTCCTCATCCAGCTTGAGGAGGCAGGAATAAAAATGGCTTATAGAAAGTGAAATTTCAGGAGGTGTGGCTTTGGAATGGGTGTGGCTTTGATAGAGGAAGGACACCATTATAGGGTAGGCCTTGAGGTCTCAGAAACTCAAACCAGACCAAGTGCCTCTCAGTCTCTCCCTGCTGCCTCAGAATTCAGCTATCCCTCCAGTACCATATCTGCCTGTATGCTGCCATGCTTCCTTCCTGACATGAAGAGTATGGGCTGAAGCTCTGAAACTGTAAGACATCCCCAGCTAAATATTTTCCTTTATCAGTTGCAGTAGTCATGGTTTACTTTCACAGCAATAGAAACACTAGCTAAGATTATCTATTATACAAATTAGAAAATTAAAGCAAAGTTACGGTTAAGGAAATTGCCCTGAATCAGATGACTATTACTCCTTGGAAGTAGAGTTCTAATGCAGGAAGTTTCCCACTGTCCTATAACTGATCACTACTATTTTCAGCTCAGAGCCATCTACAAAATCTACTGTCTACTAAATGGGCTTTAAATAAAGCTCAGTCATCAAGTCATCTCTGTTCTGAAGCTTCACTTATATTGTAATGGAGATGACTTGAAAGTGCTTGTTAGTACTCATTTAAGTTCTATTTTTGCACATATGTATGACAACGCATATGGCAGTTAACATTTTAAAATAGTGAAGTTTTATTCTGTAGAAAATGTACAGGTATCCAAAATATGGTAGAGTGACCAGTATGATGGGTTTAAATTTTCCTGTGAAACAGCTATCTTCAGTAATCATAATGAATGTCTTCATTGATGTACACATGAAATAACATATAAAATACTGACATCTCATGTTAACTTTTTATATTGTAATTTGGGAGTGGGTGTTCATACATTCTGAAACAAAATTGAGAAGTGTTAAAAATATAAGATGAAAATAGTTACATGCTCTTATTAAAATGAAATTGTTTTGTATATCAATGGAAAGAATAGTCTTAAATATTAAAGGAGAAGTAGCTCATGTGTGTGTAAAACTTACAATAATTTGGGAACACAAGAGAATGAAATATTGCTATATGATTTGTTATTGACAGTCCCTTAATAACTAACTTTTCATTTTAGGGGCTAGTTTCCCTTTTTGTAAAAGACTAGAGAGTACGTTGCTTAGGCATTGTGGGTAACAAAGTC
This sequence comes from Tokudaia tokunoshimensis, assembly GCA_036184795.1. Classification (NCBI taxonomy): domain Eukaryota; kingdom Metazoa; phylum Chordata; class Mammalia; order Rodentia; family Muridae; genus Tokudaia; species Tokudaia tokunoshimensis. The sequence goes on along the minus strand of BTHU01000004.1, from coordinate 17,640,596 downwards.
TGCTATACTATGGAATTCTGGTTTATGAAAGGTGCCATAGGCAGCATATGGATAAACAAGCATGTCTTAATTCCAATTAATACTAAAAAATGAATTATTGAAGATTTTTACAGTCTTGTGAACTTGTGAAAAGCATTATTGGGCTGAGAGTATGGCTCAATAGTTAGATTAGGACATGAGACACTCTGAGTCAGTCACTGGTCTAAAAGAAATACTCTTCCATTGACGTTAAACAAGAACAGATGATATATCTCAGATCCAGAGTTTGCTGACCCCATTGTAATGAATTTTAGTTAAACAGTGTAGGATCAAGTAGAGAAGAATTTCTCTCCCCCCTAGGAAAGAATACATTAAATTAAATATTGAAAGGTCAAACAAATGGTTTGGTTGATGGTTCCTTCTGACTTTTCTGGTGTTACTCTCTAAGTTTTTACATGTTAACTGGATCAGCTATAGAAACTAATCTGATGTCTTTTAAAACAATACATATGAACCAATGTCTTTGGATTGGACAGAGTCTGGAAGCTGACTAGGGAAGATCATTCAAAAGGTTAAAAGTAGAAGCTGCACATTTCTTTAACATAAATCTTTGGGTTTATGGTTTGTCATTTCTGGTGTGTTGCTTTGATCAGTGTAGGATAAGGGTTCAGGAACCCTTCTGCATAGGAAGGAACTACATAGAGAGCCCTAATCACTTGCAAGTGTGATTCATTAGGGAATGTAGTTGGAGTCCAGTTGCTCACAAACATTTATTATCTGTGCTGTAAAATCGTGGATCAGAAAGCAATGATAGTGAAGTCAGAGAAAATAGGAATCCATTAGTGCAACACAGGCAAGACGTTTTTATAGATCAAATGAAGGCATGTCTGAGTGGGTGAAGCAAAAATAGGCAAAAAATACATTATGCATGCCACTCATAGATTTAGGCTCTGAGGGAAGTAAAGGAACCCTGGGACAATTTCAAAATGTTGCTAGGCAATACATTTAAGTACCAGGGCCCCATTTAACAAGTAGGATGTGAAAACATTTATTGAGAGGCGTAAGCCAATCTCAACCTCTCTCGAAACTCTGAATGATAGAACTTTAAATTAGACTGTTGATGAGACTTTGGCAGATGGATGCACAGACCTCTCACCTAAAATATAGATGCTGACAAAGTCAGTAGCACTAACTGTAGTTTGTTTGTGGGCCATTCTCCTCTCCCATTGCCAGCTGTTGAATTTACAGCACACTCCAACAATGAGATCAGGGTCTTGTCATTACTCTCATTGGTCTAGCTGTGAGCTCTCTCAGGATCAAAAACATCACAGTCAACAGTGGCCAGCTGGCAAATATCTAGGAGCCAGTAATCTGCGTATGCTTCGAAAGGATTATTGTTTTTTTTTTCTGTAAAAAAAAAAGTGACAGAAAAATGAAATAATAATAAATGAAGTGATACTTTATAAAACACATAATAATGTTTAACACAGGAAGAGTATGCCCTCAGCTTTATTTTGTTCAAAGAAGCAGCTATAGATAACGCATTTATATGTTTTATCTATTTTTTAATAGTTCTCTTTAGTTTATAGAATGACCAGAACAGTAAATCCATCCCTGGTTTGTAGTGTTTGCCAACTTCCATGCATAAGTGCTCTTACTCTTACTGATTTCATGCTACTGAAGCAACATTATGGATGCAGAATTTGGGGAAAATATGCTATTAAACAGTATGTTCTGATAAAATTGATGTAAATCTTCTCTAAAGTACCATTGTAAGGAAAATGAGGAGCTCTGAAGTTACAGATATTCATAATTATCCTTTATGGAAATTTCAAGAGTTTGGTGACAGAACACTTACCTAGCATATGCAAGACACTGGGTTCAGCTCATCACTGAAGCAAAGCATTTGATCAGACATTTATAGATTCAGAAGTCACCAAGAAACATGAAGAGAGATTAACTGGTGTCCCCTTAACACTACAGTACAGAAACAAAAGTATGATTGATATTGGTGTACTACAGACAGTTTTTCTATACACCATCAGTTATAATATTCTTGTTTTATGCATATATATATATAATTCTATGTAACTTGTTTATGATTTATGATATTTGTAATATCATAAAATGATCAAGCCAGGGTACAGAAAACTTATCACAAGTTTACTTCATATTATTTCTTTCAATATATTTCTCCTCTAATCGTGAATTCTGAGCCTCTGACAGCCATATAGCTGCTCTACAGACAATAAACACAATATTCTAAATGTTCTGGAATTGAGCTGTATGACAGCACCTTATAATTTAAGGGTTTTTTTTTTCTGCAGTTCCTCTGCATTCTGTGTAAGTGGCTAAAAGTATTAAAAGTCTTTTTCACTATATTTAGAAGTGAGATTTTATGATGTGGCTGTAGCAGATTCTAATTATCCATCCCTTGAAATACATGCTATTGCCCTTAATTTTGTCTAATATAAACAAGGCCGCTATGTGTATTTGTAAATATTTTTGTAATAACATCGGTTTTCATTTCTCTGGCATAAATCCCCAAGAGGACAGTTAGAAAGTGCAGATCCAAACATGTTTTGATTTCAGAAGTTTCCAAAATACTTTACAGATCTTTTTTTTCCTAGTCATTTTCTACTGTAGCCATCAGTGTGTGGAAAATATATTTGTCTGCATTGTCAATTGATAGAATTGTTTTTAATTATATTAATTATTTTCATCATATACATTGTGGGATGGTGAAAAGCAGCCTGTTTTCTGGTCAAGCTTGTTTTAAGCCCTGGAGAGCCACCAGATAATTCTGGAAGGGATGAAAGGCCGTTTGCCATGCTCTCAGACACTAGGCTCCTAACACAAGGCCCCGGCTCCATAATTCTGTGGCCATCAGTCACGGAGGGCAACACCCCTGGTATTCTACCTGTACTCCACCCCCACAGTTACATGGCAACAGCCAGGTTTGCTCCTCCCTACAATTACCTGGCAATAACCAGGTAGACCCAGTAGACTATAGAAGGGACTGCTTACCCCTTCCTCTTTCTCTTGCACACTTACTCTTTCCTCTCTTGTCCTCTTGCTCCCCCTCTCTCCGCATTCCCTTCCCCCCTCTCTCCACATGGCCATGGCGGGTCTCTGTTTCTCTACAGTAAACACTCTAAAACCATGGACTGCCTCCTCTCATCTGGATCCATCACGCTGTAGCAATGGAGCAGGTCTTCCTCTGAAGGGCTGTGTCTAGACTCCCACAGGGAACGTCTCTGCACTTCCAGACAGTTTCCAACAAGTTAAACAGCCCTCGAGCAAACTAAGGACTCTTGTGCTGTAGGAACCAATTGAGATCGCCTTTCCCTCTTTCCCCTTCGGTCCTGGGTTAGATCCAGCCCCGTGGGCCCCCACTCCATTCTCAGCTCTTCTGCGACATCCAGACTCGGGCCACCATTTTAACCCACAGTACATCTCTCTCCCATCACTGCTCGGATCTGCCCCACTTCCTTGCAAACTCAATTTTGTTTCCTTTTTTATTTTCTTGTTTCTCTATTCACCCACGAAGTTCAATATGTGCTTCCCAAATGCTCCTATTGGTGTGGCCGTTCTATGAATCACAGTCAACGTACTTGGACAACACTATTAAAGAAACCTGATGTTCCCTGCCCCGGCAGCTATCAATTGCAATAGCTCATTAGACAGGAGTAAGATTTCTTGTTTTCCTCCCCTCTCCATGCTGGGGTTTGGTGTGACTTGAGCTCCACAGAGCTTGTGCATGTTGTCATAACTGCTGTGAGTTCACAGGGGCAGCTGCCAAGTTGTGTCCAGACAATGCCATTTACTTATGTTCATTCCTCTCTGCCACAAATGAGGTGAATGTACAAGTGTGGGCTCATTTGTGGATTCTCGGGTCTTTTTCATTGATTCGTGTTCCCATGAGGGTGTCACATTGTAATTACTACCATAGCTCAGTAGTATCAGTTGAATTCTGGGATGGTGATGACTTCAGAAGATTTTTGTTTTCGTTCAGGGTCATTTTGGATATCCTGGGTTGGTTTTGGTCCCATATAACATTTATGATTATTTTTTCAACATCTGTAAAGAATTGGATTGGGCTTTTGATGGGGATTGCATTGAATCTATAAGTTGCTTTTGGTAGGATGACCATTTTCACAATATTAATCAAACTAGTTCATGAGCATGAGTCCCTCCATATTCTGGAATCCTTTTCAATTTTTTAATGACAACATTTCTATAGTATAAGTCTTTTACTACCTTGTCTAAGTTTATTCAAAGGTACTTTAAAAATCTGTTTTGAATAGCATTGTTTTCCTGACTTCTTTCTCAATGTGTTTGTCATTTGTTTATAGGAAGAGTACTGATTTTTATCTGTTAATTTTGTATCCTGCTACTTCTGAATGTATTCTGCTGGAATTTTCTGCTGGCATCTTTACAGTCTTTGATGTAAAGAGTTGTGTCATCTCCAAAAAGAGATCCTTTGCCTTCTTTCATTTCTGTTTGTATTCCTTTATCTCTTACACATGTCTTATTGCTTAAGCTGGGACATCAAGGACTGTATTGAACAAGTCGAAAGAGCGAGAGAGTGGAAATCCTTGTCTTCTTCCTGATTTTAGTGTAAATGCTGTGAGTCTTTCTACACTTGAGATGATGTTTAATGTGGACTTGCTGTACATTACCTTTATAATGTCGAGCGATGATCCTTATATTCCTATTCTCTCCAGTATTTTTTACCATAAAGAAGTTTTGGAGTTTTGTCAAAGTCCTTTTCTGCATATAATAGGATGATCACGTGGCTCCTACCCTTGAACCTATTTCTGAGGTAAACTGTTTATTGATTTACTAATTCAGAACCATTCCAACATCTCTGGGGTGAAGCTAATTTTATCATGCTGTATAATTTTTTGAGGTAGTCTTTAATTAGCTTTTGTGTATTACACTGAGATATTTTGCTTCTATGCTCATCAAAGATACTAGCCTATAATTTTTTCTTTTGAGGGCAATGTCTTTGTCTGGTTTTGGTATCAGGGTAATATTGGCTTCATAAAAATTGAAAATCTTTCTTCCCTTTTTATTATGTACAATATTTTGAGGATAATTAGCATTTGTTCTTCTATGGAAGTGTGAGAGAATTCTGTACTAAATCCATATTGCCAAACTTTTTCAGTTGAGATATTTTTGTTTTGTTTTTGTTTTTTTGTTTGTTTAGTTGATTTGCTTTCGTTTGGTTATAGAGACAGGATTTTTCTGTATGTAACCCTGGCTATCCTGGAAATAGCTGTATAGATTAGGTTGACCTGGAATTCACAGAGATTTGCCTGCCTCTGCCTCCCAAGTTCTGGGATTAAAGGCATGGGCCACCATCTCTTGGGAGAATTTTAATTACTTATTCTATCTTACTCAATAATGTGGGGTCTATTTAAAGTATTTATTTCATCTTGAATTAAATTTGGTATATTGAATATACCTAGGAATTCATCCATTATTTTAGGGTTTCCTGTTTGGTGGAATATAGATTTCTAAATTCTGATTCTTTGAATTTCTTCAGCGTCCATTGTAATGTCTCCGTTTCATCTCTAATTTTTACTAATTTGGATCCTCTCTTAGAATATAACTTATTGTAGCCAGTTTTCTTCTTTCACCATATGGGTCCTGGACCAAATTCTAGTCATCAGACTTGGGACATCAAGCTTATCCTTACTTACTGAGTCATCTCATTAGACCAATAGTGAATATTTTTAAAGCACTGTATTCAAGATTCTATAATATTTAATAAATTTATATTCAATTCTTAAAGTTTACAGTTAAAAGTAATTTTCTGTTTACTGTGTAACAATGTTGGAATTTATTAAGGAAAGTTTTAAATAAAGATTTAGGCCCAGGGATTAGTAAAGGGTGAAAGACACATAAGACAAAAAAAAATGATAGTATAAAACAGAATTCTCAAGAGAGAGCTACTGACAGGTGCTTTTCTTATAACAACTGTTTCAAAATAGGAAAAAAAAATCCATACTGTTCATCCTGATGATGCTCCCTCCTCATTTCTTCCTTCCTTTTTCATTGTTTCTCATTTTTCTAATTTTTTTTCTTTAAGGAATAAACTATTACTATGATTTTAAACTCTTATAAAGAACTAATTACCACATGAACTTGTTGAGTGAGATACTCTACATTTTCCTTTATTATCTAATTTCTTTATTTAAGTTGACCAGCAATACATTTAAGTGTTACATACCTGGTAGTGGTGATGGGATTAGCCCGTGTCCATTGGAAAGCTTTATTCCTTCCATTATTTCATATGTACATACTTACTAAGTTTTTACCTCTCATAGACTTATGCTGTCTCCATAGAGTTTGCATTTTTCAAAATTAGAATGATGTACTTAATCATGTAAGTAGACCTCATTGTGGTTCTTCTTTAAATTTAATGATACAATCTGTTCTTCTATATATGCTCTTACTCTCGCCCCTACCTTCTCTTTCTTTTTGGTTGCCAGCCTAGACTTTGTGCTGCAGCTGCATTGGAATAGTCAGGCCTTGCCGTCACAGGATAGATCGGCTCTGGTGGTGTCTTATTGCCCTGGTTGATGTTAATTGTGTTTTTACACTGGTGCTTAGGCATCTAAACTTGGGATTATTATGGGTCTAGGTGCTGATTTCTGAGTTTGTCTTTGTTGAATGAATCATTTGTTCCTTGCTTTCTGTTTCCTCTTTGGCCTTCTTGGCATCTGAAGCAACAGAAAATGACCTTAAAACCAACTTTGTAAGGATGATAAAGGTTCTTAAAGAAGAAATATTTTAAAATCCCTTAAAGAAATCAAGGGAAAGACAAAAAGACCTACAAATAAAAAAAAAAAGCAAATAAGTGAAGAAAACTGTTCAAGACCTGAGAATTGAAATAGAAGCAATAAAGAAACAACAAACTGAGGGAATTCTGGAAATGGAAAATCTAGGTGAATGAAAGGTAACCACAGGAGCAAGCATCACCAACAGAATACTAGGAATGGAAGAAAAAAAATCTCAGGGGTGAAAATGATAGAAGAAAAGATTTACTGGTCAAATAAAATGATAAATCTAAAAAGTTCCTGAAAGGAAACATCCAGGAAATCATCAACATCATGAAAAGACCAAACCTAAGAATAATAGGAATAAAAAAGGATTTCCAGATTAAAGATCCAGAAAATATTTTCTACAAAATCATAGAAAAATTTTCCCTAACTTAAAAGTGTTGCTTATAAATGTAAAAGAAGCTTACAGAATATCAAATATATTGGTCCGGAAAAGTAAGTCTCCCCCACCACATAATAATCAAAACACTAAATGCACAGAACAAAGAAAAACTATTAAAGATGCAAGGGAAAATGGCTAAGCAGCAGATAAAGGCAGACCTATCAGAATTATACCTTACTCCTCAACTGGAATTCTAAAAGCTGGAGGGCTTGAAGAGATGTCTTACAGACTCTTAAAAGACCACCGACTCCATCCAAGACTACTATACCCAGCAAAACTTTCAATCACCATAGATCAAAAAACCAAGATGTTCCATGATAAAAACAAATTTAAACAATATTTATCCACAAATACAGCCCCTATAGAAGATACTATCTAGCTATTGTGGTTATGGAATGGAACATTAATAAATTGATAAAACATGGTTAGTTTTATATTTTTAATCTTGAGGATCATTTGGGAAGTTCTCAGTTTAATGGAAAGGGAAACGATAACAACATGATAGATGAAATTTTCAAAATACTTGATAATAATGATTTCATTTTTAAGTATCAATGTGTAGTTTCAACTTTAGATATATCATATAAATTATTAATTGAATGGCTTAAGGTTTCTGACATGTCACTCTGATTAGTAGGTAAATTGTATATATGTGTGTGAGTTTGTGAGGGCAGGTGTGTGTTCCCCCATGGCATTCTTTGTCTACTTTTTTTTTTTATCTTTTTCAGTTACCTTGCCCCTCAGTATTGCATGCATTTAGCAGGAGGTCTTGAAGCATAGAGTTGGCCCATGTGTGGAGGAGCAGGTGTCTATTTATACAACAGCATTTCTCTCAGCTCACTCAGCCTGGGCTGCAGTATGTTGTCTAGCTTCTCTACAAATCTTCCTTGTGCGTTTACAATAATAAAAATTCATTTTTTTTGCCCACATGTTTAAAATGTTTTGAAGCTGCCATTCACTAACAGCCTTAGTTTAGTTACACACAAACTGTTTGAATGCCATCCGAACTTCTGAAGTTACAGCTTTTTCCCTAATTATGAGCCATACATTATTGTCTATATCATCTGTTGAATAAACAGCTTTTGTGCCTGCCAAAAGAATATCTGGAGGTGTTCTTATTTACATTGTATTTTGAAAATACAAACAAAAACACAAACATGGCTTACTGTATGTTATAATTAATAAAACTGCCATCACCAAAACATTACCTGACTTCCCCTTATTTAGTATCGTTTTTTAAAATAGAGTTTGTATTTGGGAAAAATATTGTATTTAACAACTATTGATCAGATAGATAAACATTCAATACTATTTTTATCTTAAGGACTAGAGATGTGCTGACACACTTAAATTTTAGGCTTTTGTTGATATTAAATGGAAATCAAAGCACTCCTGCTGCCACATACAGAAGCAGTGTTAACTTTCATCAGAAGAAATGTTAGCACGGCTGTTAAAGAGCCTCTGACAATTCATTATTAATTTGAAACCTGTTGTACTGGCTTCATTCCTTTCACAAATGAAATTTCCATTTTCAAAAACCCATTTAAAATTCATATCCTATGTGCTCCACACTGTTTGAAATAATGCACACAAATAAACGTTTTTCCATAATTAGGCAGAATTAACAAACGATCTAAATATTAGATAGTAAAATTATACTTAAAGCAACCATATTTCATTTTAGATTATTTATAAGCTTTCAGCTTTTACTTGTAATGACCTTTCATCCACCTTGACTACACACACTATTGTCGTTTTCTTTCATTTTTATATCAAAGGAATGCATGTCGATGGCTAACAGCTGCACGTAACTGATAATATTAATATGGTGTGACAGGTATTACTTAACTAGTGTCTTGTATGGATTCAGACATTAACCCTATGAAGCAGTACTACTATTATTCAATTTTCCAAGAAGGAAAATGAAGGCCAATAACTATTGCAAACATAACTAGGACATGGTGGGTACATCATTTGAATTCTGTGTTTTGCTTTCAGGATCCACATGCTTAATCTTTAAAGAGTATTTCCCTACACTGTTTTACTCCATCAAAATCTGTGGTCTTCTGCTCCTCACACACCTACCTTTTAATCTGGCTATCAGCAAGATGACTGCTTCTAACTATTTCTTTGGTTTCTGTTATGATTCAGAGCCATATTGCTTCTTTGGTTTGTACTTTGAAGCAGGGTGAATCTCGCTGGGTAACTGAGCTGGGTAAGTTTTATGTCCACTTGAAACAAGCTAGAGTCTTCAGAGAGGAGAGAGCCTTAATTTATAAAATGTCTCTATAAGATCTAACTTTAGGCAAGCCAATAGGACAATTTCTTAATTAGTGATTGATAGGAGAAGGCCCAGTTCAGTATGGATGGTGCTAACATTGGACTGGTGGGTTCTGTAGGAAAGCAGGCTGAATAAATCATGAGGAGCAAGCCACAATACAGCATTCCTTCATGGCCTCTGCATCAGCTCTTGCCTCCAGGTTCCTGGCTTGCTTGAGTTTTTTCTCTGACTTTCTTTGATGATGAAACAGTGATATGGAAGTGTAGGCCCAGTAAACTCTTTTTTTTTCTCCAAATTGATTTGGTCGTGGTGTTTCATCACAAGAGTAACCCTAACTAAGAACTTGCAATCCCCCTGCCTCTGCCTTTAAACTGCAGGTGTTACAGGTATATTTTGCCACATCCTGGTTTCATATTCTAAAATATTTTATTTAATCTTAACAGATGTATGTGATATGTTTGAATCAAATCTACCACCATTTCCTTCCTCCAGTTATTGTCCTATCTCAACCCCCATGTTTCCTCCTAACATCTCTAGCAGTCTCTCATTTTACTTGATACATGTTGACTTTCCTTAGTGCAGCCTGTGTGTGCATTGTAAAGTACCACCTACTAGAGCAATGTTAGTCTCTCAGGGTCATGAAGAAAACTGACTCCCTCTCTTCAAGTAGCCCTCAATTACCAATAACTCCTTAGCTACAAGTGGGAGTTCAGGTTGGCATTTTGGCTGCACTGATCTTGTGCAAGTCTTATATGTGTTGTCCCCAACATAGCTTATGTATGCAGGTATGCTGTCATGTCCAGTAAATACTGTTTTGCTGCAGATACCCCTCTCTCAGGCTCTTCCAATCTTTCTCCCCTCTTTTCCATGAAATGAATAATGATCCCACTTCATATTTTTATTCATTTATTTTAGATTTATTTTATTTCCATTTATTTTTATTTATTTTATTTTTATGTGTTTGAGTGCTTTTCTCACACGTGTGTATGTGCATCATATGCATGCATGGTGCTTTCAGGGACCAGAAGAGGTCACCTTATGCCTGGAACTGGAGCTACATATGATCATGAGCCACCACATGGATGCTAGGAATTGGACCCACGTCCTCTGGAAGACCAACAAGTGCTTTTAACTACCAATTCAACACTCTGGTCCCCACTCCATATTTCAAAATAATATAATTTATTGTTATTTTGTATAATGACATTTGCAATATTATTGTTTTTCTAGTCGTGGAAACCACCTTCAGCTATTATGGATTACCCATAGTACTCATGAAGTGCATATGTGAAATCATACATAAACGCATGTTCTCCCTTATCATCCAAATATAATTCAACAGTGATTTTGATTACATCAATATTCATTGTTTTTATGTTTATGGCAAAACAGATACATGTAAATGAAAGAATAGAGATGTGTCTAAAAATTTATTAAGAACTTAGCATTTTTTTTAAAAGTTTATGTTTTATTTCATTTTTTTCTTTTTTTGTTTGTTGTTTTTTTTAATTTTATTTTATTTTCTAAGTTTTCTTTAAATTTACATTCAAAATCATTTCCCCTTTCCCGTATCCTCCCTCCCCGAAAGTCCCATAAGCCCCCTTCCCTCCCTCTTTTCCCCATTCAACCCCCTCTCGCTTCTCTGTCTTGGCATTCCCCTACATCCAGTCTTTCCAGGACCAGGGGTCTCTCCTTCCATCTTCTTGGAAATCTATTGATATGAGAATTGTGTCTAGGGTATTCCAAGATTCTGGGTTAATATCCCCTTATCAGTGACTGCATACCATGTGTGTTCTTTTGTGATTGGGTTACCTCACTAAGGATGATATTTTCAAGCTCTGACCATTTGCCTAGGAATTTCGTGAATTCATTGTTTTTAATTGCAGAGTAGTATTCCATTGTGTAAATATACCACATCTTCTGAATCCATTCCTCCGTTGAGGGACATCTGGGTTCTTTCCAGCTTCTGGCTATTATAAATAAGGCTGCTATGAACATAGTGGAGCATGTGTCCTTATTGCATGCAGGTTAGCATTTTTAAACAGTAACTGAACATAGTTTATACTCTATGGAGTGCTCTTGATGTTTCCTTATCCTATCAAATATATTTCTGTATCTTCCAGATGATAATTATCCTCTGTTGTATTTTCTCATTATTATTATTTATACTTATTTGTTTTTATACTCAAGACAGTTCTTAGAATAGTCAAATATTTCAGTCATTGTGTACCTCATGGGTTTGCATTAGGCAGATAGGAGATTGCACAAAGGAATTTCAAAGCAACAGATATAGGATGTACATCCAGAGTCTTCTGGTCACCTGCTCCCAGATGGCCTGGTCCCTCTCTTTTGCTGATGATAGCACTGCATTTGTCCATGCTAACGTTGGTAACTGCATGCCCGCCCTCCAAGTTTTAGTTTTGAAGTAGCTCAGAGGGGTACAAAGCAGGACTGGAACTTTCTAAGATCTTAGGTGTTGGTAAATGCCTTAGGCACCTTCATAGTAACTGTTAGCTTTGCTGATCGAAGGAATGTTTTCACAATTATTTTTGTGTGCTCATTGTGTATGCACATATATATATATATATATATATATATATATATATATATATATATATATATATATGCATGTCCCATTGCTCTTACTTTCCACTCTGGGTTCTGGAATTTGAACTCTGGTCCTCAGGCCTGTCACCAAGGGCCTTTTCCCACAGAGCCACCTCCTTATCTCTCATTATAGAATTTAAACTGAAAATCTTTCTTATTATTGACTTTTCAAATTGACCATCTAATAAAAATGCTTTCATTTTTTTGGGACATTTTCTTAACTTTGTATTCTAAAATTCCCTTGGGTTCTTTTTATAATTTTTCATATCACATTCTTAATTTTCAAGCTTCCTCCATGTTTTCTCTGTGCATATTAATTTTAGATTCTTTATTTTTTTCTGTGCTTCTTCTTGACTGTTTTCATTGAACTATTTTCAGTTTGTTCCTTGGACCTGGTCCTGCATTTTAAATACCACAACTGGTGATCTGTTGATACTGTTAAGTCCATTTGTTTTTTAAAGCAGAACTCACGGAGATAAGTATATATATAGGAATGTATTTCAATTGAACTGGGAAGTTTTCCCTGAGAAAAGTGTATATTCCCTGAGAAAAGTGGAGAAGGGTGAGTGTCAACCTGAATATACATTAATTCTCAAAATCCAAGAGGGAAACTGAGTGGAAACTTTCATCATTTAGAATGCAAAACCTTTCTTGAATCCCCATTTTTTTTTCAGCCAAAACCCACATCTCTCTTGGGTAACACTGATGTCCCTGAACCCAGAGACTACCCATGTTCCTTTTCTCTGGACAGCATACTCCTGTCACTTCAAGTATTTTGGTTGTACCAACTGGAGAAAGGGATTTGGGCCCTGTCTGCTAATTCCAGCTTTTCAACCATCTGTCTCCCATTGTGCTTGCAGTCTGGCCTTCCAAAATGACAGTCTACATTCAGAATAATTCAGACCTAAACTTGTCAATGGTTCTTTGACTTGAATCAGGTTTCCACCCTAAGCAATTTCATTGTTTCACCCTTCTTCAGTGATGATTTCATCTTTTCCATCTTTGGAGTACTTGATCTCTGCCTACTCACTAGGTTCCCATCATTTGGAAAGAGGGCCTTTCTGTGTTTGTTTCCTGCTCTTATTTACTCTGTATGATTTTCCATGAATTAGATGGCCAATATGTCATGTTATTTGGTGATGCAGATCATTGTTATCCCAAAATTTTTCTCTCCTTAAGTGATTATAAATTACCAACTTCACCAGAGAAATTATTTTAAAACATTATGTTTCCTATTACCTTCAGTTTTACTTCAGTAGAGGTGAGTTTATGTGTTGAATACGTAGTGACACAGATTCCATATATTAAAATACACAGACATGCCTGCATAAATCAGACTGAACATGCCAGACATGGCTGTACAGACAGCCATTTGAAGGTCACATTTCTTAATTATTTAAGTAGTATTGCTTCAAACATCTTGAGTATTGTTGAGACAAAGAAATGTAAGAAAGATAACATAGAGTTTATAAAGCTATACACAATACATTTATATGAAAGAAGTTACTATGATCTTCAATATAACCAATGCATGGTTATAAAGTTGCAATATTATTTAGCATTCAGTGAAAAATGAGACATTTGGAGTGATTTACCAGTTTCAAGCAGTCTGGATCTGTTGTTGTTACTTAAAAAAAGACTGTCTATAATTCTTTCTCTCTGTGTGTGTGTTCTTTTTATTCTCTCTTAATTGCCATTTTTCCCCAGACCAGCTGTAGCATCTATGTCCTGACTTTGATCCAACTGCTTACTTTAACCCACAGAAAATGTGTCCATAGACACAGGCATCACTACAATGCCTTGACTCTTGAGAAGCTGGCTTTTTAACATGATGGAATGTGAGGAGGTCATCGTGGAGTAATGCTCCTACACATGGGGAGAGGGAATGTCAAGACCTCTTCAGAACAAATATTGGCACAAAAATACATCTATTTTTCACCTAAATATGATACTGAAATTTCACTTGAGGCCAAGGAAGGAGTGAAATGGCAGGTCATTTGCCTTTTTCTCAGAGTCTTGCATTATAACAGTCTCATTTTTAAAACTATTTTACTTTAAGATTTGATTATAATTGTAACTATGTGTGCATTGGGGTTGGCAAATGCCTGTGAACACAGGTGCCCATTGAGTTCCTATGCCTTGGATTCCCTGGTGCTGGATATACAGGCAGTTATAAGCCATCTGACATGTGTGCAAGAACCTGAACTCAGAAACCCCAAAAGTAATCCACTCTCTTAACGGCCCAGCTGTTCCTTCAGATCTCATTTTACATAATGTAACTGAGTCATCTCAACTTTACTTTCAGGTGAGTCTCCAAAGGAGGGGCAATATTTCACTAGACAGTACATTAGATACCATGTCTATAGAAACTTTGTCTTCTAACTGAAAGAAAATAAAATTAAACTTGTACACTTGGAAAACTGGAGCTTATCTAAGGTGGGTTTTCTAAATGTTGATTTCTGAAATTTTCTGTAGACTTGGGTCTGGGCCAGATTCAATCTAAGGTGTTGATACCAGCTCTGTTTTGATACCACACCTTCACCAACTGATGCAGAGAAATGTGCTACACAGATAGTCACATCCATACTTTGTTCTTCAGAACAAGGAGGATTAGACCCCCTCATTATGGGACAAGAATGTTTCTTGACATTTTAATGTCACTTAGTCAGGAGTACTTGAAGAAAGTTTAGCCACTGTCATTGTCAAGAATCTCATAACTGGTACCAATCTTTGCCCGCCACCCCCCCTACCCCTCCCCCGGTCATCTTTGTTAACTACTCTATTTACAGCCATGGCTGAGTCATTAATCCTTTTGCTCCCAACCCTCACTGTAAGGACCTTGCTTGTTCTTCTGCCTACTTAGCTTTGTAAAGCAGAGAATAAATTCTGTTAAACTGTCAATGCTAAAGAGACAATATAACTCCATAATCCCTTGCATTCAGATGACTCCCCAATTTAACTCATGCCTATAGAAGTACTGGAGAATGTGACAGGACTCTAGACCACAGTAGGCTTCAGACCTTAACTCTACTGACACCATGACAGAAGTACTATCAGGCTTTTAACAAATACCTAATCCATTAAAATTCATAGTTCTGTAAAATCCCTAAGTATATTATCTTTGCTTTTTGGCTTCTCTGATTATACTTCTGGTTAACTGTTCATGTTAATTGAGGAGTGTCAATGCAGGATGTGTTTTTTTTTTTTTGTGTTTAAAAACTCATCCTGAATAATACTGGTGATTGATTTGCGATCCCAAACACCCAGTGCAATTGCTAGCTAGCTAATACAGACTTTCTATTGGTGTGACCATGTTTCTGAGTGGTCTTCTTTGATGGAGATACTCCATAACAATGGAGAATTGTAAGACTGGCCAAGGTAACTGAGCCAGTAGGAGCCACTGCATATTATTAGCAACTCAAGGAATAGATAAGCATGAGAAACTGAATATTGTGATAATTTCTAAGGAACCTAACACAGAGAATTTAGTTTTCTTGTCCATATACTTTAGTAAACTTAAACAGAAGACTTTAACATGTTGTCAGTGATTCTGGAAAATTGGCAGAAGCAAATTAGATGAAAAGGATTTAATCAATTCTTAAAAATAGAATTCAGAAAGCTCCCCTACTCCTCCCTTCCATTGGGATTTCTTGAAGCTCCCCCTGTTGTTCTCCCATCAACTTGCTTCTGCTATGAGTCTAAGCAAGTCTTTTGCTCCTGCCTTTCTTAGTACTCTTCCTTTAGTATCCTATTGGCCCACACAACATGCTCCTGTGACTCTCTAGTTACCATGGAAAACCCTATATCTCTGTTCAAGTTTCTATTGATCCTTTCATTTTTTGACTCTAAAACAAAAGCAAAACTCAGTGATTCTGTCTCTTCCTGACTATCTAGCCACTGCTCCAGGGTTGATAACACCTCTCCTTAGCACTTCCCATTCAGAATTCCCCAAGTGTAGAGAGTCATATTGAAGTGCTTTATCACATGGAAGCTATCATTCAGCTCCAGACACCAGTGAGCTACACCTCCCCCCACTTGGCGGAGCTGGCAGAGCTCCGGGAACAAGCCTTTTGTCACACCTCAGTCTCCCACAGAGCAACAGACCCTATGGGGTCAACTTCCTCGAAGAACAGTGGAGCTGAGGGCCTGCTGAGAAGCGCTGAAAAGACTCTACAGCCCTGGGAGGGAGGGTCACACCCACAGTGCATATATTGTCGCTCTTATAGATTTTGAACAGAGAGATTTTGTACAGCCATGCACTAATGTCTCTGTGTGTTCCTTTTCTCTCAACCCTCCATCATTTCATTCCTCAGCTCTTCATCCACGGAAAACCCACTAGTGTGTAATTCCTGGGAAGCTTCTCCCAAGGTCACTTTTGGCATCCTCCTATGTACTTCTAGCCACTGCAGGAAACCTTGGGAGTCTTATCACTCATTACTGCTCCTCTTGGTCCTAGCTCCGAAGCTCCTAGGATCTCTTCAGCTACTGCACTAGGCCAATAGAATTATATGCAAAGTACATGCAGGTTAAAATCTATCAAAGATAGGTATAACCTAAGTGCAGACACTAAGAATCAATTGCAAACCAAGCACTTTTAGAAAGTCAGGACCACTAGTCTTCCATATACCTAGCATCAGTGGCTTTTTCTAGTCATGGAAAGAGATTCAATAACCTCTTTTTTATATCCTTAACTCTAAAGTCAGGAACATTTGGTCAAAACTGCTAATTTCTGCTGCTTGCTGTGGCTGGGCCATGCTCCCCTTGTTTAGTTACATCTTCACCAGCTTTCTGTTTTTTTATGTTTTCCTTCACTGTCCTCATTTGGGTGTCCTGAAACTTGATATATAGACCAGACTGGCCTAAAACGAGACATCCACCTACCTCTGCCAAATGCTGAGATTGAAGATGTGTGCCATCACACCTGGCTCTTAGCTTTTCTTTAATTCCTTTTACTTTTCTTTGATTCCCTTTTTCTTTTCTTTAATACCTTTCACAAGTTGAAGTTTAGCTGGGTGAGGTATTAGACTGAAGTCACCACTCCCTTTATTCCAGTTCTTGATGTATTTATCTTCTTGAACACAGAACTTATCTCCATTCCTTTTTTTTTTGTTTTTGGTTCTCTCTTTTCTCTTCTATCTATCTATCCATTTTGTGTTTTTACTAGGTTATTCTGATGTCCCATTGCCAACACAATTAATCCAAAACTTTTCACTGTAGCCTCAGACAAACTTTTTGGACAAGGACAAAAAGCAGCCAAATTCTTCGTCAAAATATCACAAGAACATTCTCTAAAGCATACTAACATTTTTATCCTGTGAAGCCACTTGATCTAGACTCCCACAGTTCGAATCACCCTCAGTACCACTGTCTTCCATGTTCCTTCTATGATGTCCCACTAAGGGTCACTTAAAGCGCTCAGCTGCTTTTCTAATCCAAAATCTCATAATCCACATTACTCTAAACAAAAGCATAGTCAGACCTATTACAGCAGTATCCCACTCCTGGTACCAATTTCGGTCTTAGGATTTTATTGCTGTGAAGAGATCATCACCAAGGAAATTCTTATAAAAGAAAATATTTAATTGGGTGGAACTTGCTTTCAGTTTCAGAAGTTTACTCTATTATCATCATGGCAGGAAAGTATGGCAGTAGTGCTGGAGGAGTTACCTGTTCTGCATTTTGATCTGAAGGCAGCAGAAGACTGCATGCCACACTGAACATAGTTTGAGCATAGGAAACTTTAAAGCCTACTCCCACAGTGAAAATGCCCTACCTACTCCAATAAGACCACAGGAAGAGAAAAAAAGGAAAACGACTAATTTTAAACTTTGTCTAGCACATGCATTAAAATCGGTAGGGGACTGCAGGTGCAGCAGTGCAGTCACCTGAAGCAATAAGTCTTTAAAGCCAATGGGATTTGCCTGACCTGCACTGTGGGACTCTATTGCAAGAATTCAAGTGCTGGGTGTAGCTCAGAGGTGAAGGACTTGTCCAGTAGTAACAAGGTCCTGGGTTTGAATTCCAGCACCAGAATTGGGGGGGCTAGAGTAAATTAATTGTTTCTATGCAAATCAAATAATAAAACACATTGGACATACATGTACTCTACTAATCACTTGTCTCATTGCTCTGACTAGATACCTGACAAGAAGCAACTTAAGGCATGAAGGATGTAGAGAGTAGTGATTGCCAGAAAGTTCCTCACTCAAAGCCCCATGTCACAATGGTCTTACATCTGTCAGCTAAACCCTATATCCAAAAAATTCTATAACCTTCTAAAATTTGGAAACCATGTATATAAACCATTTAGCCTTTGGGTGATAAAATGATAAGATACACTTTAATCCAAAATAGAGAAACAAGAAAAAAAATAAATCTCCCAAATTAGAAAGGATATAGAAAGGGGGTAGATGATGACTCCCTGAATGCAAGACTTCACTGCTAAGTGTGAAAAAGTTAGATTTTAAATAAAAATTCAAAATGGACCTATCAATTGAACATCTGTGCCGTGTCAACTATCAGTGAACATTTATAAAAGGTATCATAGGATACAACTGTGCATCAGAGGCTTTCAGGACTGTGCTGAACTCTGACTGTGCACTGCCCTAATACAGAAAAATAAAACTTTTCAGAAAGCATTAAACAAGTCATAAATAAATGAAAATAACTGTTATGTTCTTGAGTAAGAAGGATCAGTGCTGAAATGAGTTAATTCTTCTAAAACTGAACTAAAATTTAATTGTCCCTCAATTGAAATCTCAGCGGGAGGTTTTATAGAGCACAATACATTTATTCTAAATTTATTTGGATATATTCTAAATTTATAAGTAAAATTAAAGAGGCCCATGATACCCAAGGCAATCTTTTAATAAAAAGAACATGAGAGGTTTCATTGAGCAGATGTCAGGTCCTACTATGTTGTTATCATTAAGGCAGTTTACTATTGATGAAAGAAAATAGAAATCAGCCAGAAGGAGACAGAAAAGGTAACATACAGCTCTTCTCTTTCTCTTTCCACAGATTTTACACACACACACACACACACACACACACACACACACACAGTCACAAAAGAAATGTAATTATAATTATAGAAGAAGAATTATAATTTACATAATAATCTCTATGAGAAAGGTACAAAAAATTACCGTTTTAAAATGCCTAGAAAAATATTCTCATATGTATTAAAACTTAAAAAGTTGATTTATAAATTGTCTCTATATATCATTCTATATAGTATTCTATTCTGGTTATGTTTGCAAAACATAACCAGAATAGAATATTATATAGAATGATAATCAAAACAAATAGGTGAATCTCAAAAAACAAATATTGATGAAAAGCAGCTGAGTAGATTCAGCGCTATTGCATTTAAATACAGCTATTATATAGTAAAATTAATTCATATTCGTGGGCACAAATAACTGTAAAACTCTCAAAAACAGAAAAACTATTTATAAAACTGATATCAGGAGAGAGAGAAAGAAAGAGGATTGTAATACTCCATTTCATTGTGGGTTGTGAGAATTTCTACCATAGTTTCTGCCCACAATATGATATAATGTTAGTATGATTATCACAAGATAGTTTTAATTTAATCTTATAATCATGTTCATAATCACTTTACTCACCCATGCACGTTATGAAACAAAGGATGTCCCAGGACACATCCAGACCAAGTTCTCAGCACAAAGGAGATTTATTTTGCCCCAAGGGACAAAAGACAATCAATAAGAGACAAAGAACAGAGATACAGGATGAGGCAGAAAGAAAAAGGAAGAAGGGGGACTGGGAGGGGGATGGGGGGAGAGATGTTTGTCCTGGAGGGACAAAGGACTGCATGTGACAGACATGGCCCATAGGTAAATGGAGGTTTATAAAGGGAAACTGGAGAAACCTGTGTTAGGATGAATTGGTTTGTTTGGTGGTTCACCTCAAGGGGAAGAAGTAGCCAAATAAGGGAATAGAACTTGGTAAATAGCTTTCAGAATGTAATGTAACAGTTTAGCAAGGCAGAGGGGATGGGGGAAAGGCAAGGCCTGCTAGAGCCTCAAGTCTTCTAATTCATAGTGCCATCTATGCTAGTTAGCTTTAACCTTCAACTTGACAAGCCCAGACTTATCTGAGTTTCATTTGGGATATTACTTTCAGCAGGTTGGCCTGTGGGCATGTTTATGGGCATTAACTTGATTGCTAATTGATATAGGAGGTCCAGGTATTGTGAGTCACCTCATCCTTGGGTAAATGGGCCTGGGATCTCTGTAAGAGAGGTAGCTGAAGAGAAGCCTGTAAGGGCAAGCTAGTAAGGAGAGTGCCTCTGTGGTTTCTGCTTAAAACTCCTCTCCTGCTGGAGTTCCTGCCCTGACTTCTTTTAACAATGGACTATGCCCTATAAGGTAAAATAAAACACTTCCTTCCTAAATCAGTTTTGGTTACAGCATTTGTCTTGGTTAAGGTTTCTATTGCTGTGATAAAACACTATGACCAAAAGCAACTTGGAAAAAAATGGCTTGTTTCACCTTATAGCATGTGATTCATCATCTAAGGAAGGCAGAACAGAAAGCTGGAGGCAGAGACTGAAATAGAAGCCATGGAGGAATGTTGACTGGCTGTTTCTTCATAGCTTTCTTGGACTGCCTTATAGCACCCAGACCCACCTATCAAGAAGTAGCATCAGCCCAAGTGAGCTGGGCTCTCTCACATCAACCGTTAATTTAGAACCACAATCTTTATCACAGGCCAATCGGGTGGTGGCATTTTCTCAGTGGAGGTTCCCTCTTCCCAAATGAGTCTAGCCTATGTCAAGATAAAGGAACACTAGCCAGAATGACATTTAGCCCAGCAACAGAGAGCCAGCTAGGGCATCATTAAGAGGTGCTATTAGTCATAATTAAGTATTTATTTTATTTTTTCCATGATTAATGGCTGAGCTCCAGGTACTAAGTTCCTTGAAGCTGGAAAACATGTCCTTTTTGTAGACCACTGTGAGACCCCAAAACAGTCACATGTAGGAATCCGTGTAAGGGTGAGGTTCCAGGTCCTGACAGCCACTCCATTAATTTAGGTAAAATAATGCAGCAGAAAGCTTTGTTGCATTAATAAAGATATGCGTGGAACACTTGGAACTGAACTGCTAGGTAAACAAGAGTGTTGGGTATATTGCTAGGTATTCCAACAGTTTCATATCTTATTTATTACATCAAAAGAATCTGTCTGCCTGGCAGTGGTGGCCCACATCTTTAATCCCAGCCCTTGGGAGGCAGAGGCAGAGGCAGAGGCAGAGGCAGAGGCAGAGGCAGAGGCAGAGGCAGAGGCAGGTGGATTTCTGAGTTCGAGGCCAGCCTGGTGAGTTCCAGGACAGCCAGGGTTATACAGAGAAATCCTGTCTCAAAAAACTGAAAAAAAAAATCTGTTTGACCAAGGCGAGGGTGTTTCATTTAAGTTTATCAAATCATTATAACTGGCTCTTTATACATGCAAATTTAGAACACTTTGTCAATAAATGCACACTAGTATTGGCATCAAAAAGCAATGACTGGGAATGGTTTGGTGGATGAAGTGATTGCTGCACAAACACAACTGTGCTCAGATCTCAGTAGACTTAAAAAAAATCTGTGTGCAGCAGTGTATAGCTGGAACCCAGCACTCATTGGTGTGCAGAGACAGAGACACTCTGAAGACTCACTGGCCAGCCACATCAACTGAAGGAGTGAGTTCCAGGATTGAGGAGAAATCCTGTATCAAAATATGAGGGGGAAGGGCTGGAGAGATGTTTCAAAGGAAAAGAGCATTGGCTACTCTTCCGAAGGACCTGGGCTTGATCCCTAGTATCCACACAGTGGCTCTGTAATTCCAGTCCCAGGTGATCTGATTCCATCTTCTAGCTTCTATAGATATGGCATGACATGGCAGATATACATGACAAAACACACAAACACATAACAATAAATAAATAAAAATTGAAACAGTGATTGACTTCTGGCCACACATGGGCATGCAGGACCAAATACCCTCACCCCTCACCCTTTATGCATAGGCACTTACATCATGGGTGTACACAGACACACAAACATGCAGACACACACACTAGCAAGGGAGGGCAGGAGAGAGAGAGAGAGAGAGAAGGAGAGAGGGGGGAGAGAGGGGGAGAGAGGGAGAGAGGGATGGAGGGAGGGAGGATAAGAGAGAGGGAGGAAGGGAGGGAGGAAGAGAGATTGTAACAGCTTAGAAAGTCTGTTTTCTTTTCCTGGAATTAGATAAAACATCATAATATCAAACATATTTCAGATGACTCAATTACAAGTATTAAAATAAAACTGTTTTTTGGTATCAAAATTAAAGTAATACTTCCAATATTTATACAAGAATTTCACATACATTGTAATGTTCAGTCACAGTTCAGTCACAAATTACAAAGAAAACCTTTCAGTGACCATGGAATGTGACAGCTGATCAAGACAGTCATGTATAGGTTGGAGTTATGTCAAGTGTGACTTCCTAGTCCACAGGACACCACATTCCCCAGTGACACAGATATGAAAAGATGTACCAGGTTTTATATAAGATTTTATAATTATTATCATTTCTATGCAATCAGTTTCTGGATACTTTTTTTTTCTTTTTTTTTTTTAATTTAATTTAATTTTATTTTTTTAATTTACATTCCAAATCACTTCCCCTTTCCCGTTTCCTCCCTCCCCGAAAGTCCCATAAGCCCCCTTCCCTCCCTCTTTTCTCCGTTCAACCCCCTCTCATTACTCTGTCCTGGCGTTCCCCTACATCCAGTCTTTCCAGGACCAGGGGTCTCTCCTTCCATCTTTTTAGAAATCTATTGATATGCTGATTGTGTCTAGGGTATTCTGAGATTCTGGGTCAATATCTGGATACTTTTTAATGACGAAAACTCAATAGAAGTGAAAACTCCAACACCTTCCGGTGAGATTGACTTGAGTTACTCTAGAAAGCATGGCTAGTTTCTTTCTGTAGAGTCGAGTATGGAAGTGAGCAGCCTGATAAACTTATAAACATCATGGAAAGAATTATAGAGAGGAACAGGCGCCACACGGATGCCATCTGGTTCTCGCTTGTCACACTGGAGAGAGAAAAATAAAATAAAAATAAAAATAAATCAACTATCTTAGCAATGTCCACACATAGAAATTCTACTTTCATGACAAAATTCCATCTAGATCATGACTTCCCTCAGACTTAATACAACAACTTTTTTGAGTCTTTGTTAGTAAAACTCTACATCTCTGTTAACCTCAACTGTCCCCTTAGTTATGACATTAGCAGTGGGTTCTTAAGTGAATGTCCAAACTATGTTTCTGAAGTCACTGGGAGTTGTCTTTGAAAGTTGGAAAGTCTGCAAAGCTTTCCAGAGGACAAGCCACAGGGTGGACAGAACCCTGGGTCCCACTGAGCTTTTAAGAGCTTTATAAACCACCCTTCATTAATTCTCTAATCCCTGACCATGGAGATAGGAGATGTCTATATATCCCAAGGACTCCTGGTGGGATTAGAAGTAGGATCACATAATTTAACCAGCCTAGTCATCACCATGGCTAACTTTGAAGAAATGTCCATTGTAGCTATCAGTGAATATAGTCTGCGAATGTTATCCCTATTAATTCCTATAAGACCCTTTAAAGTGTTATTAAACTGAAAATACAGATGAAATATCTCAGGACAAAGGTGCATGGATGGATTTCCCCAGAGCCCAGAAGTTGGGACTCAGATTGGTTTACAGTGTCCATACTGTAACATGAGCCCTGAGGCAGACTAATCTTTCTAAAGCTGTGAGTACTCATGAGTGGAATGCAGTCCAGCCCATATGCCTCTGCCCTTAAAACTTTAACATGTATCAGTTCTCCTCAAGAGGCTCATAAGCCTACATAAACTTATCATATACAGACATATGCAAATAACACAGACTTTAAACCACAGTAAACATTCTTTGTCTTAGTTCTATTCCTGAGAAATGTCACCACATTGTTTTTGGTTGAACTGATAAAAATGAGAGTAATTTAGTTTAATCAATCACAAATTATACCATATATATATATGTATATATATATATATATAATACATTTGTATATCTGACATGATATATATTAATGCATATATATATATATGTATATATGCTTTTTATATCATATATATTTTAAAAGCCAAACTACTGGAAACATTGTCTTCACTGAATCTGATGAAATATATCCCTGCTTATCTATTCAAAACCTAGTCACTAACACACGACTATTTTCAAAGCAAGAATTGCTATTTATTCCCTTTGATCAGAAATGACAGAGGGCTCTTTTGACTATCTATCAGGGCTAGTGCTGAGTGCTAAGTATATGTTTGTCTTATCCTGACTGGTTTACTAGAAGGATATGCAATAAAGGATAAGTTTAGCAACCTGAGACTCATCCCAACCTGGAACCCAAAGAGAAACCATGGCAAAATGCAAGACATAAACTTATATACATACAACGACTCCTCTTTTCTCTAGTTCCTTAAAAACGCTTTTCTTGGGAATGGAAAAGGTCAGTGTTAACTGGCAGCCTCGCTCCTCTACTCTGGATGGGGTGATTATATTCACAATCGGCTCCTTGTTTGCTGTGTTATCTTGGCCGTGGTAATGTTTGAGCATGTATTCCAGATAACCTGTCAGCAGAATGGATTTTCTCCTCAGCGCAGTCATAGTTGCTTGCTGAAAGACCTGAGAATCACAATCAGATTAGCAGTGGCTACTGGTTTACAGAGAAGCAAACTTAAATGTAAATCACACATCAGAAAGGACATTCTCATATTTGATCAAGTGAAAAACCATCACATTTTAGAAAATACTTCCTCTAGTAAAACATGTTATCTTTGAAATGTTTCATCATTAAATAGCAAAGGTAGTTTTCATGACAGCAAATATGTGTGACTGTTCTTTAAACAATGTTTGCATGGAAGGAATATTTTGTTTTGGAGTACTCAACAGTTGTCTATAGTACGGTTCACAGAAAGTTCAAAACAAGACAAATACATGTGTAAAAGTTGGTTGCTGGTATTGTTCATAATGTCTTGCTGAACACTACATTTTTCCAGCTCAGTAGTTTTCGGGTATTTGTTTGTTTGTTTATTTGTTGAGTGGCAGGGTTTTTCTGTAGAGCCCTGTCTTTCCTGGAACCAACTCACTCTGTAGACCAGGCTGAGCTCGAACTTCTGTGATTAAAGGTGTGTGCCACCACCACCTGGCTTGGGTTATTTTTTTTTGGGGGGGGGAATGTTGTTTGCTTGCTTGCTTGCTTTAAGTTATAATTAAACATAATTTTCTCAGGGAAGCTAATAATGTTGCATAAATATTTATTGTGGCTGAAGAATTTAGTCACCACTCCCTTCCACCTGTCCTTGCAAAACTCTAGCACTTGTATAAAATATTGACAGACTTATCCCAGTGAGTGACAAGGATCTACAGTATTTCTTGTGGTAACATTAAAGGCCATAATAGACATGCTTTTCTGTCTTGTTAAAAAATTGTATCCTCTGTATAAGAACTGGAGGTCATGTTAACAGCATGACATATATGGCATGCCATTTAATGTCCTTTGCTTTAACATAAGCTGAAATATCAAGAACAAATATGGTGATGTCATTTAGCAGTGTCCGGATTTCATCAAGACATGATACAGGATTCGTGAGAAAGCATCTTAATAAGACTTGGCACAGTAAGCAAAGATTTCTCTGGATATAGTGTATAAGGTTTGGATTTGCTGAAAGTTCAGACTATCTCAGTTAGTTAAGGTCCCGCTGCAGGCAGGGCTAGGGTCTGTTCTAGCTCTTCAGTGCAGGTGGTTGTGAAATTGCTGAAGTTAAGTACTGTTTGAGCAGAATAGAGGCATCTGCTTTAGGCAGACAGCTGCAGGCAGAGACAACTGCAGGCAGAGGCAGGTGCAGGTGTCTTTGGTGAGATCTGGGTACCATCAACTACTTCAGGATGTTGGATTCAAACTACTGGGAGTTTCATTCTCTTGTGGAAAACAAGATGCTGGTGGCTCAGAGCCTCTGGGAAGCCGGTGAGGCTTCAGATTAGCATACTCCTTGAAGGGCCAAAACAGATTGGCAAGGCATGGCTAGTAAGGTTTGAAACAAAGACCATAAGATGCATTAGCACAAGTTTCTCCTTGGAAATTATAATAGTCTCAAAATACTTTGTTTAGTAAAGAATTCTATTAAAATGTATGCTTCAGCTACTAGCCCCTAAACATGCACAAAGGATGTGTAAAACAGAATTGCCTCTTTCTGTCTGCTTCTAGGACTCTTTTAAGTACCCAAACTTTCCACAACTAAGTTCAGAAAAATAATAACATTGGATTTTCATGTGATGTTGGCACATCATCTCATACACTGTAATATGCAAGGATCCTACTTAATGGTACCTAATACAGCACAATTGCTGTGTAGCTACTTGTAAACACAGTAGCACAGGATCATCTGGGGATTCTGATTAAAAAAAAAAACCCTAAGTCTGTATGAGGAGAATGTTTCCCCCTGGGTATAGACTCTGTGAATGTAGATCCTATGCATACAAAGGGTCAAGTGTCCATTTTTAGTAGTTCATTTGTATCTGCACGTGATGAAGATATTGGAGGTTATTAGTTAACATTTCTAGTGTGCTTAAAAAATGAGGCACTTGATTTTACTGATTTCTTTTATAACTGAAGTGGCATTGTCTTCAATGTCAGCCAGTTTTAATTTTTTATACTACAAAACAGCTATTCCTTCACAGAAAAATGAATACAAAGTTATTTTTCACTTCATAGATACAACAAAGGTGGCTATCAACTTTTTAATTCACATTTCCTGTTAACTGTGACTAGATATCGGACAAGAAGAAACATAAGGAAAGGAACGTTTATGCCTGCTGACAGTTTAAGTAGAGTTCTGCATCTAGTCAAACTGTGTCCACATTCAAGAACAGGGCAGACAGAGAGTAGAAACACACCTTAAAATTCCAAGACCCACCCTACGACCCACTTCCTCTGGCAGAACTCCACCTCCATTCCAAGACCATTTCATGGGCTGGGGACCAGACCTGCATATGCTAGGGACTGCATGCAAACCACATGGTCTGAACTTTCCCAAGTGACCTCATAGAGCAGAAAAGTCTGTTCCTAAGTCCTACATGGAACTATTAAGACTCTGGAAATCAGTTTGACGGTTCCTCAGAAAACTGGGCATACTACTACCGGAGGACCCTGTTATACCACTCCTGGGCATATACCCAGAGGATTCTCCAGCATGTAATAAGGACACATGCTCCACTATGTTCATAGCAGCCCTATTTATAATAGCCAAAAGTTGGAAAGAACACAGATATCCCTCAAAAGAGGAATGGGTACAGAAAATGTGGTATATTTACACAATGGAATACTACTCAGCTATTAAAAACAATGAATTCATGAAATTCTTAGACAAATGGGTGGAACTGGAAAATATCATCCTGAGTGAGGTAACCCAATCACAAAAGAAGACACATGATATGCACTCATTGATCAGTGGATATTAGCCCAGAAACTTGGAATACCCAAGATACATTTCACATATCAAATGATTCCCAAGAAGATGGAAGAACAAAGTATGGATACTCTGGTTCTTCTTAGAAGGGGGAACAAAATACTCACAGAAGGAGATACAGAGACAAAGTGTGGAGCAGACACTGAGGGAAAGACCGTCCAGAGACTACCCCACCTAGGGATCCATCCCATATACAGTTACAAAACCCAGACACTATTATCGATGCCCACAAGTGCTTGCTGACTGGAGCCAGATATAGCCGTCACCTGGGAGGCTCTGATAGTGCATGACAAATACAGAGGGGGACACTCTCAGCCAGCCATTGAACTGAGCACAGGGTCCCCAATGGAGGAACTAGAGAAAGGACCCAAGGAGCTGAAGGGGTTTGCAGCGCCATAGGAGAAACAACAATATGAGCCACCCAGTATTCCCAGAGCTCCCAGGGACTAAACCACCAATCAAAGAGAACACATGGAGTGCCCCATGGCTCCAGACACATAGGCAGCTGAGGATGGCCTTGTTGGACATCAAAGGGAGGAGAGGTCCTTGGTCCTAGAAAGGCTTGATGCAGCAGTGTAGGGGAATGCCAGGACAGGGAAGCAGGAAAGAGTTAATTGCGGAACAAGGGGAGGGGAGATGTTTGATGGAATTTTTTGGGGGGGGGCAGGAAAGGGGACAACATTTGAAATGTATATATCTAATAAAAAAAAAGACAACTAGGGATCATCTTAGTACTGGAACGTTTGCCAAAAAAGTACAAAGGGGTTGCTCATCCCCATGGAAAAACAAACAAACAAGCAAACAAAACAAAACAAAAAGCAAAGAATGGTTAATAGGAGTCAGATGAGAAACACAACAAATGCCGATTTCCCTGCTGCTTTCTTTAAATTTCATTCTTTCAATAGTCAATGTGTGTGTGTGTGTGTGTGTGTGTGTGTGTGTGTGTGTTAATTTATAGGAAGTAAAAAACACAATTTTTAAATCTTATACGTTTTAACAGAATTCCTGTCTGGCATCTCTACTTGCATAATTTTGTTGTTCCCGTGTAAAGTAAACACAAGACTCGGAAGGTTACATCCTCAAGTTAGGGGAGTTAGACCCAAGGTAGGAAGGTTAGACCCTTGTAGCAGAATTTTCCCCCAATTAATTTAAATACTAATGCAACAAGAAGCCTGAGATTGGGCAGTGGAAAAGGGAGGCAGAGCTATGGTTTTCAGGGACAGACAAAGACAGGAAGAGTAGAGGAAAAGGAAGAAAGATGGAGGGAGAAGAAGAAGAAAATCCAGATTCTGCATGGCTTTAAATACCCACAGGTAGCTGTGAATATCATAAAAGGACAGAATAATTGAGATAACTTGTCTAATCTAGGTGGGCAGCTTGTATCAATATTGACTCTGAGTTCATTGTGTGGGTGTTTTGTGGGGTGAGAATTTACTGATATAAATCTGACTGATTAATTATACGCTTCTAGAATTTTGATTTACTGGATTAAGGAGATCTATGACAACTATCTGCAGGGGGTAGATGGCTGAGAAGGTAGGGTGGCTCTGAGGCTGGTGAACCAGAGCTGGAAAGACAGTTGAATGGGGCTAGACTAGAGGCAGAGAGACCACAGGAAGAGAGTAGCTGGCTATGGAGCAGGATAGTGCCGATTTTTTAATATTTCCCACAACAGGTGGAGAATCAAGATGTTGGGCAAGAATCCACTAGAAATATAAGATTGTTAGCCTAAGAATTAAAGTTTTATTTTCTAAGTGAAAGAAGGTGGTGCTGGTACAAGTTACATGGACTCAAGCATGGGAATCTTGAAACAAAGAAAGAGGGCTCTGAGGACCCCTGCTGTGGAAGGAGACAAGATGGCTGCTCTGAGTCACAGAGCTGGAGAATGGAAGCTGTGTACAACTTGAGGCAGATATTGGCTTAACTGTGAATTTATAGTATTGGGATTATTTGCTTTTAGGATCGATTTATACAGAGAATTTGTCCGGATCACGTAGCAAATTTTGCCTGTGATTTGGATCTAGGCTAGGAAAAATTAGTCACTGACTCCAAGTAGAGAGGGCAGTGATAATTTACCTGCTATGAACAGGTATTAATTAATAAATGTCTGTGGCTCCAGGCAGAGAGCTCAACAGATAGATATTATAACAGGTATTAATAAAGTAAATGTCTGTGGCTCCAGGTAGAGAGCCCAACAGATAGATGGAATAACAGGATGGCTGCTCTGGGCAGAGAGCTTAACAATAAAAACTACCTGCTTCCTCTAGGCAGATTAGTTAAAGTTTGAGCTAATTGCTTTAAAGATGGCATAAAGATAGATTACTCTAACAAGTTTTATAGGATACTCAAATTCTGTCTAACGTGGGCTCCATGGGAATTTTGGGTTGAAATCCTAGTTTGACTGGCAGGCATAGATAGAAGTGTGAATCAATTGTTTTAAAGATGGTATAAAAAGGTCTGCAAGATAACTAACTCATATTCTTTAATGTGGGCTCCACGGGAATTCTGGATTATTAGCCTGTACGGCAAGATAGGAAAAGCTTAAGAATAGGCACATATAGTATTTTAGTTTACATAATTTGTTTTGGATTGTTTTAATTTTCAAAATGGGTGTGATTTTTAGTTTTGTGGTTACATTTTTCCTCTGGGAGAGAGGTCAAAATAAACGTTTTTCTGGTTACTGGCTCAAGGATATGCTGAATTGGAAGAAAGGTTTTTGTCTTTGAGGTTTTAGAAAAGGTGATTAGTGACAATGCACCTTCCAGAGTAATATGGCTTTGATGAAGGGAAACCCACTGAAGAACTAGATTCCAGAGAATCAAACTGTAAAGTTGTCTTGATGATACTAATATTTTGTTTTGAGATTTGTATATTACAGCCTTGGTGAGTCTCATTGTCAGACATGTGGAACTGCCCTGCTTGAACTCCTGATGTCTTGGACTTTCAGCTGGATCCAGTCAGAACACAGACATCACAGACTAATACAATCACTGGTGTGGCCTTCTTAAGGCCAACCAACTCCCCCATTTTCCCTACTCTTTCCCCCCTTCAAAATATCTCAATGCCCATATTCAGCTTGAAGAGCTTATAAAGAGTCATCATCCCAGTTCCCTGGGCTTTGGGTTGGAGGTGGTTATTCTAAGATTGCCTTATGAGGAATTTAGAAATGGTCATAATTGGAACAGGGAGGAAATAGCTAGAATTGATTTTGTAGCCCTAATCTTATTTGGTAGAAATCTTTACAATAGTTACTAAGTTGAAGTCATAATTTCTTGTTTTGGTACAGAATTTACTTTGATACAAATCAAGGTTTCATTGGTATACATTTCTTTTATTGATACAAAAATTTTTCAAGTGCAAGGCTTGGACCCAGTCCTTCTATAATGCCATTATAAACTGATCTGAGATGTTTAAACCTGTGAGTTAAGGGCCAAATAGTAAATTCATCACTCTGAGTTTATTGTTAGGGTGTTTTCAGATATTTTAATTAGAAATAGTGGAGGGTAGCTAATGGGCAACAGTCCAGATTACTTTACATGGATAATTGGTTTTCAAAAATGTCAGAAATCCACAGAATGTGACATTTAATGTTATTTATTCACTTGTTGTTGAGACAAATCTGCTCCTAACATCTTCCCATTTGTGGATTCAGAGAAGCAGCTGAGCATCTCTCCCTCCAGGTTAGGTGGTACATTGTGTTTAGGTGGCCACTGGGCAGAAATTGTGTATCTCTCCTGCAGACTTGCACTGTTCTTGAGAGGACACAACTTACAGGTTAGTAGGGCTTAGTTCTGTGGAGACCTAATAAGGCAGTCCTTAACAATTCCTGTTTTTCAAGGTCTGTCAGAATATCCTGGGCAGAAGGCTGAAGACTGATGCTCCAACTTCCTGACTTACTGGAGTTGAATAGATAGGCAGCTATTTCTACAATTTGTCTCAGTTCTGGAAGCTGTGTTAGGCTTCCTATAGTTTCAGATAATGTTGGTCATTCTCGAATTTCTGACGGGGTTGAAAGACTACTTATAGTCTCATAACCAACTCAGGCTATTTACATTGAGAGAACAGATTTGAGAGGATGGTTTTCAGATGGCATACAATCTAAAGCCAAGACATAGGTCAGGTGTAGAATTATAAGTCTTTTGAGTTAGGAAAGACGACAGAGTGTTTGATTTAATTGACAAAAATGCTGGACCGGGTGTTAGGTCTATCTTGTACTTCTGAAATTACAAAATGGAAATAGTTGTGCTCAATTTATATTTGAAAGAAAAGGTTTTTTTTTAAATATGAACAGAAAGGGTGAAATGTAGTAGAATTTCTCCCCAGTTAATGTGATTGGGCAGTGGAAAAGGGAGGCAGAGCTAAGGCTTTCAGGGCCAGAGACAGGAAGAGAAGAGGAAAAAGGAAGGAAGATGGAGAGAAAGGAAGAGCCAGATTCTGCATGGCTTTAAATACCCACAGGTAGCTATGGATATCATAAAAGGACAGAATAATTGGGATAACTTGTCTAATCTAGGCGGGAGGCTTGTATCATTATCAAATGACTCTGAAATTATTGTGTGGGCATCTTGTGAATTGAGAATTTATTGATATACAAATCCGACTGATTAATTATAAGCTTCTAGAGTTTTGATTTACTGGATTAAGGGGATTTGTGACAACTAGCTGAAGGGGGTAGATGGCTGAGAAGGTATGGGAGGTTCTGAAGCAGGTGAACCACGGAAGGAATCGGGCTAGCCTAGAGGCAGAGAGACTGCTGTCAGAGAGTGTCTGGGTTTGGTGTGGGACAGTGCCGATTTTTTGAATATTTCCTACAACAGACCCTCTCACTAGGAAAGTTATATAGTATTAAACAAGGCAAGAATGTAGTGTGTAGAGTTTTCCACTGTTCTGATTTCTAATTTTTCTTAAATTCTTTTTTCTTTTCTTTAATTCCCTTTTTCTCTCCCCTTCATTCTTTTTCTTCTTTCTTTTTCCTTTTTCTCTTCCTTTCTTTCTTCCTAACCATCCATCTATCTATCCAACCATCTGTCCGTCCGTCCATCCATCCATCCATCTACCCATTCAATCAGTGACAGTGTCTTAGTGGCCTAGAACTCTCAGATATCTACCAGTCTCTGCCTCTGCCTTCTGAATGATGGCTTATAAAATGTGAGCCACCATGCCTATCTGGCTTCTCTTAAAATTTCAAACTTGAGTCTCCATGCCTAGTAAAGGAACACATTGCTTTTTGTCCGTGCTGCTGTCTTGACTTTCATCACTATGCAACCAACCTGAAAATTTAGCTTGTGTTTTTGAACATTTTTTTAATAGTGTATAGCATTATAAATATTATATGTTGAGCAGAGGTAGAAATTGTGTACTCTTTGCTATATAAAAAATATGAACTTAACCAAAATGGTGCATATATATATATATATATATATATATATATATATATATTCATGAGCTGTGCTGCTCATTTGAAATCATGCATAATGTCTAGTGCAGAATGGAGTGTCAGTTCCTTCCCAGGCTCATTCTGTTCCCGCTCAGCACAGTGTATTTGAAATGGCTCTATGAATGACTGTCACCCAGCAGGAAAGGAAGTGACAGCTGGAAGCTGATGATAGGAACTACTTTTACTGATATCGGTTGAACCGAGGTAGTTTTAAAAAAGCCATAATAATACAAGTTTAAATGTACTGGGTGGAGGTGTGCATGCTGTGGCTCACAACTGTCAGAGGACAACACAGTGGATTCTGTCTGTTCCTTCCACCTTTATTTCCATGGGTTTTCTAGTTTGTGCAGGAAGCACTTTACTTGCTGACCCAACTTCCTGGCCCTGTGCAGTTGATTTTTAAGTATAGATCCTCCAATTGTTTCTCAAGTTTATAGGATAGTTTTTTTTTTAAGTAGATAAGACAAATTGGTTAAATCATTTATTTCTTTCATTTAAATATTGGTCATATTTTAGAAAGGTGAGTCTCTGCCTTCTCTCTTCTTATTTCTTTTGTCCTTTATCCTCTGTTCTCCTAGCTTGCCCTCCTCATTCCCCTTTTCCCAGACTACTCTCACTTTCTGCCCACTCCCTCACATTCCCTTTCCTGGGACATATTCCTTTCTTTTGTCCACAGCATTGCTTTGCTCCAGCAACATACAAACACAACATATAAACAAATACTTCCCAGTGCTTCCCCACATGGCTCAGACATACAGGGGAGTTAGAATAACAGAGGGAAGTATGCGTTATTTAGTAATTTAAGATCTTTCCAAGTTAAAAATGAGGAAGAAAAATTTTTCAGAGTCACTTTAGCCAATACAAGGCTTGAGTAGTGTGCCAATAATCAAAGAAGAGGCATCTTTTGGGGGAGGGACATTGGATAAGTTGGAAAGAGGGACTAGAGAAAGGAAAGGGAGGGAAGAAAGTAACATAACTATATTTCAGTTAAAATCTACAAAAGCTAAAATTAGAAAAAAAAAACCAACCCTATCATGTGGTCAGAACAATGAATGAATAGCTACAGTGGGCTGAGAAGCTGCTGACAATAGTGCCCTGTTCGCGTGTCTGCTGAGGTTCTCTTGGTAGGTTTACGTTTAGGTCTTAAAGGGAAAAATACAAGTCAGCCCTCAGAGTCTGCAAATTCAAAGTTGATGTGGGTGTCTCTAATGCACCATGGCAGGATAAAGAAGAATTGGACTCCCTTCTGTGCACATAGTTTGCTAAATTGAGAGGTTGTGACCCCACAGGTTGCAATCACCCCACTTCAAAGGTAGAGACAACTGAGTTAGAGGTCATCCAGTCTTGATGGGAAAAAATGGAAATTTCTGAATATATGGATAAGGGAAATCAGAAGATATGAGCTAAATGCTGGTGTGCTCTAGCTCCCAAGCATGTGTCTTGGTTGCTTTCATTCTTAGTTCTTCTGTTAAACGTTGTAAACTGAGATGATATTTGCTGTTTTAAAATCATTAAGCTCAACGCTTCTCCTTATGTATACTAGCTATCAAACGTTACTAGAAAACTATTATCAATACATAAAGTACTGAACAGACTTTTCCTCAAAAAACCGAAAATCTTTAAAAAGTGTTCCCCTGACTGGAAAATAATCTCATTTTGTCTATTTTTCTTCAAAACAACAACAACAAAAAAAAAAAAACGGTCCAAAAAAAGGTGAAAACAGCACATGCGCCATCTAGTGGTCGAATTGACGCGGTGCTTTCTAAATTAGGATGCTGTGAGAAAGGCAATTGACACTATCTAGTGGTGAAGGTGTACAAAAGCAGGAACTTGAGGATGCCATCCGGTGGCCGGAATGAGGAACTGCTGTGTTTGGGATTTAGAAGAGAGACTGTTTAGAATCACCCCTTTCAAATTCAAATCCTGACCAAAAAATTTCCTAAAATATCACGAATTAGATGATTTTTAGAAGACATCAAAGAAATAAAGTCAAATCTCATTTGACTAGGAGATGTAAAACATTTGTTTAAAGAGGTATAACTACTTTTAAAGTACATTTTAGTGAATGTGTTCAATTCATGTGTTTCAATGTTACATGTATAACTTTGGAACTGTATTTTTGTTTTATGTGTATGGGAATTTTGTCGGCAGTGCATGCTTATCACGTGTGTGCCTGGTGCCCACAGAGGTCAGAAAAGGGCATTGGAATCTCTGGAACTGGAGTTACAGACCGTTGTGAGCTGCCAGGTTGGATCTGGAAATCAAACCTCAGTCCTCTAGAAGAGCAGACAGTATTCTAAATCCATGAGCAACCTCTCTTGCCGAAAATTACATAATTTTAATTACTTGATACGTATTAATAATATGTAGCATATTTACTTGAACGAGTTTAGAATATCACTAAATGATATTAAAGACCTAACGGTTTGGGTTTCTAGATATGTTCCCTTATCTATATCTATTTTCTGAATATATACACATCTATAAAGACAAGCCATTTTATAAATATTAATATTGAGTGAAATTCAATTTAGACAAATGAATGAATTAATTTAAAAGAAAATGGAGTGCTCATTCTAGAATTGATACATGCATCCAGTGCTGTAGTCGCCCCAATAAAAACTTGTCTACCTTTTTGCATGAGGCCCCCTTACTCTTTGTGTCCTTTACTCTAATTCTCCATGGTTATCCTACAACCTTAGTCTCCTGTTGGGTTTTACAGGACACTTTGGTCGCTCCTGGACCTGTAGAACTAGTAGTGACAGGATGCCTGTAAGTCCGGCTATGAGAGTGAATTAACTTAGAACATGCTTATTTGGTTTATGGAAAGACGAGCCTTGATTCAGTCAACTCCATACACATCTCAGTAGACCAGCAGCACACGTGTCTTCCACTTTAGGTCCGTCTAACAAATACAGCAAATGCAAGGTCACAGTCACAGTCACAGTCATGGTCCCAACAGGAAATGCTGCCTAATTTCCATCACTTCTGTTTACTCGGGATCTTTCTGACCAGCAGAAACCTTTTAGAACTAGTCACATCTGGGTGAGGTAAGCAGAACAGGAGATGTCAAGGCAGAAGCCCAGGTCTCTTACCTCTAAACTGGCATGCAAGGAGCAGACCAACAAAATGGGAGGGTTGGAAATTCGGAATCCATTGGCCCCAGGGATTAATTGTAGTTCTGAAAAATTAATATGATATCATTATGTAGAACATGCTTTTTAAAGGGGCATCTAACTATAAAAAATGTCAATACTGAAATCGTAAGACTTAAGACCGTTTTCTTCCTTGGTGGCGTTCCTAAACTATGTCGAAGAAATATCCGAAAGAGGGAAAATTCTGACATGTTTCCAGTCCAGTGGCCATTTCCACGACTTGATATCAACGCTGTCAGCTGACTTGATACTAGAAACCTTACATAGAAGATAAACATGGTCTAAACCCTCTGCTCCATCTTTCTGGTTCCAAGCCAGTATTTCCTTTTTACGCTATGCTTTAAAAACTTTGAAGAGTGTTATGTCATGACAGAACATAAAGCTGTTCTGGGAGCAGAAAGATGAGAGCAGAAAGATCAGCCTATGTATGGTAAGTTAGAAAATAAAGGGGAGACACATTCTCTGAATGTGTCTGAGTACGTTGAACTAAACTTGCTTAAACCTAATAACATTAGGGTGACTAGAAGTTAACTTAAAGTTAAGAAGAATGTGTTAAATAGCATGAGTCTGCAAATTTAATCAAACCTTGGGGTAGTTGAAGTAAGACTAACAGGCAATGTCCAATCTACTACCTGGTTTCAAATAGTTGTGTTTTAAATAAAAGCTTATTAGACAATGGTCTCTGTGACTTCTACGTGCTTCCATGTTTGCTTTAGTGGCACAATACAGAACTGTGTCACAGCAAGAGGGTCAGTTCTGTTCCTGACCTAATCAAATCCCCTCATGAATGGTAAAACAAAAACAAACAAACAAAGCTTGACATGACAGTTAATGTTAGCAGGTAGGTTAGCAGCCTAGCTATAATACAGGCTTCTGATCTGACTAGGATTGACTGTCAGGCCTCTTGCTACCTGACTGCTGTCAATTTAAAGACAGTTCATAAGTCAAGGATGCATGCTAAAACACCGAATTTATGTTTAACTGGCAAATGTTCATCTCAAGGTGCCTCCTGTGTTCTAAAAGGTTGGATTATCAGCACAGGACAAAAAAGAGCTCAGACATGACCCTAGGACATGACGGAAGCTTCCTATCACTGGTGTACACCTTTATAGGTGTACATCACCTCTTTGGTACATGGCAAATGCCACAGCAAGGGAATATTTAGAACAAGGAATACATGTGAACATTTGTTTAAAGTACAGTAGGGTGCCCTTGAGTTTGAAGTTTTGAATTTAACTTCCTCTTAAACCAACATTGAAGTGATTAGATATGAGGAACAGAACGAACAATGCCTGGCATGATAACAAAACTATTAAGCAGCAAAGTGGGACTGACGCTTAGTCTTCTCTGGCTCTGGTCTCCATCACCAAGTTGGCCCCTGTCTTCACTGCTTGTGTTTTGGCCATTCCAACTCAGGAATCTGACCAAGCCACATGAGCTGCAGGCTAGATTTCATTTCCTTTAATCTCTCTTCAAAGGGATGAAATGCAAAATCATGCTAAATCTATAAACAGTTAGCCTTACATACTGAAATGTCATTTCTTATTTTGGAAACCACAGTGACATTTTCAAAGTGCATTCTCTATGGGGCATGTCTATTTCGTGAAATACAAAGGCAGTTGAAAATCAGAATGAAGTGAAAACAGAATTGCATGAGATAAACTTGAATATACTTACTATTATCCATGTTGAATCTTGTACTGAGTTCATGGCCGAACCATCCCACTAACCTGGAATATTAGATAACAATAGGCAATTGGTCTACAATACTACTGAAGATAATTTAGGAATTCACGACAAGAATATTAGAATAAATTGTGGTGTAAGTTACCAAATACTTTTTTTTTTTTAATTTAATTTAATTTTATTTTTTTAATTTACATTCCAAATCACTTCCCCTTTCCCGTTTCCTCCCTCCCCGAAGGTCCCATAAGCCCCCTTCCCTCCCTCTTTTCTCCGTTCAACCCCCTCTCATTACTCTGTCCTGGCGTTCCCCTACATCCAGTCTTTCCAGGACCAGGGGTCTCTCCTTCCATCTTTTTAGAAATCTATTGATATGCTGATTGTGTCTAGGGTATTCTGAGATTCTGGGTCAATATCCCCTTATCAGTGACTTCATACCATGTGTGATCTTTTGTGATTGGGTTACCTCACTAAGGATGATATTTTCAAGTTCTGACCATTTGCCTAGGAATTTCGTGAATTCATTGTTTTTAATTGCAGAGTAGTATTCCATTGTGTAAATATACCACATCTTCTGAATCCATTCCTCCGTTGAGGGACATCTGGGTTCTTTCCAGCTTCTGGCTATTATAAATAAGGCTGCTATGAATATAGTGGAGCATGTGTCCTTATTGCATGCAGGTAAAGTCTCTGGGTATATGCCCAGGAGTGGTATAGCCGGATCCTCCGGAAGTGTCATGCCCAGTTTTCTGAGGAGCCGCCAGACTGCTTTCCAGAGTGGTTGTACCAGCCTGCAATTCCACCAGCAGTGGAGGAGTGTTCCTCTTTCTCCACATCCTCGCCAACAACTGCTGTCTCCTGTGTTTTTGATCTTAGCCATCCTGACTGGTGTGAGATGGAATCTCAGGGTTGTTTTGATTTGCATTTCCCTAATGACTAAGGATGATGAACATCTCTTTAGGTGCTTCTCAGCCATTAGATATTCTTCAGGTGAGAACTCTTTGTGGAGCTCTGTACCCCATTTTTTAATAGGGTTACTTGCCTCTCTGGAGTTTAACTTCTTGAGTTCTTTGTATATCTTGGATATTAGCCCTCTGTCGGATGTAAGGTTGGTAAAGATCATTTCCCAGTTAGTTGGTTGCCGCTTTGTCTTTTTGACGGTGTCTTTTGCCTTGCAAAAACTTTGTAATTTAATGAGGTCCCATTTGTCTATTCTTGATCTTAGAGTATAAGCTATTGGAGTTCTGTTCAGGAAATTCTCCCCTGTGCCCATATGTTCAAGGTTCTTCCCTAGTTTCCCTTCTATTAGTTTCAGTGTGTCTGGTTTTATGTGGAGATCTTTGATCCACTTAGAATTGAGCTTAGTGCAAGGAGATAAGGATGGGTCAATTTGCATTCTTCTGCATGTTGACCTCCAGCTGAGCCAGCACCATTTGTTGAAAAGGCTATCTTTTTTCCACTGGATGGTTTTAGCTCCTTTGTCAAAGATCAAGTGACCATAGGAGTGTGGATTCATTTCTGGGTCTTCAATTCTGTTCCATTGATCTACATGTCTGTTACTGTACCAATACCATGCAGTTTTTAACACTATTGCTCTGTAGTACAGCTTGAGGTCCGGGATACTGATTCCCCCAGAGGTTCTTTTACTCTTGAGAATAGTTTTAGCTATTCTGGGTTTTCTGTTATTCCAGATGAATTTTTGAATTGCTCTGTCTAACTCTATGAAGAATTGAGTTGGGATTTTGATGGGGATTGCATTGAATCTGTGTATTACTTTTGGTAAGATGCTCATTTTTACTATATTAATCCTGCCAATCCATGAGCATGGCAGATTTTTCCATCTTCCGAGGTCTTCTTCAATTTCTTTCTTCAGAGACTTGAAGTTCTTGTCATACAGATCTTTCACTTGTTTGGTTAGCGTCACGCCAAGATACTTAATATGGTTTGTGGCTATCGTAAAGAGTATTATTTCTCTTACTTCTTTCTCAGCCTGCTTATCCTTTGAGTATAGGAAGGCTTCTGACTTGCTTGAGTTGATTTTATATCCGGCCACTTTGCTGAAGTCGTTTATCAGCTGTAGGAGTTCTCTGGTGGAGTTCTTTGGGTCGCTTATGTATACTATCATATCGTCTGCAAATAGTGATAGTTTGACTTCTTCCTTTCCAATTTGTATCCCTTTGACCTCTTTTTCTTGTCTAATTGCTCTAGCTAGAACTTCAAGTACTATATTGAAAAGATATGGAGAGAGAGGGCAGCCTTGTCTAGTCCCTGATTTTAGTGGGATTGCTTCAAGTTTCTCTCCGTTTAGATTGATGCTGGCTACTGGTTTGCTGTAAATTGCTTTTACTATGTTTAGATATGGGCCTTGAATTCCTGATCTTTCCAAGACCTTTAGCATGAAAGGATGCTGAATTTTGTCAAATGCTTTCTCAGCATCTAATGAGATGACCATGTGGTTTTTTTCTTTGAGATTGTTTATGTAGTGGATTACATTGATGGATTTCCTTATATTGAACCATCCCTGCATCCCTGGGATGAAGCCTACTTGATCGTGGTGAATGATCGTTTTGATGTGTTCTTGGATTCGGTTGGCAAGAATTTTATTGAGTATTTTTGCATCGATATTCATAAGAGAGATTGGCCTGAGATTCTCTTTCTTTGTCGGATCTTTGTGTGCTTTTGGTATTAGTGTAATTGTGGCTTCATAGAACGAGTTGGGTAGTGTTCCTTCTGTTTCTATTTTGTGGAACAGTTTGAAGAGTATTGGTGTTAGGTCTTCTTTGAAGGTCTGATAGAATTCTGCACTAAAACCATCTGGACCTGTGCTTTTTTTGGTTGGAAGACTTCCAATGACAACTTCTATTTCTTCAGGGGTTATAGGACGGTTTAGATGGTCTATTTGATCCTGATTTAATTTTGGTACTTGGTATCTGTCAAGGAAATTGTCCATTTCCTCAAGATTTTCTAGTTGTGTTGAATACAGGTTTTTGTAGTAGGATCTGATGATTTTTTGAATTTCCTCAGTTTCTGTTGTTATCTCTCCCTTTTCGTTTCTGATTTTATTAATTTGGATACTATCTCTGTGCCCTTTGGTTAGTCTGGCTAAGGGCTTATCTATCTTGTTGATTTTCTCAAAGAACCAACTCCTCGTTTTGTTGATTCTTTGTATGGTTTTATTTGTTTCTACTTGATTGATTTCAGCCCTGAGTTTGATGATTTCCTGCCTTCTACTCCTCTTTGGTGTATTTGCTTCTTTTTGTTCCAGGGCTTTCAGGTGTGCCATTAAGCTGTTAGTGTATGCTGTCTCCCGTTTCTTTTTGGCGGCACTCAGGGCTATGAATTTTCCTCTTAGCACTGCTTTCATTGTGTCCCATAAGTTAGGGTATGTTGTGCCTTCATTTTCATTAACTTTCAAAAAGTCTTTGATTTCTTTCTTTATTTCCACCTTGACCAAGTTATCATTGAGTAGAGCATTGTTCAGCCTCCATGTGTACGTGGGTTTTCTTTTGTTTTTGTTGCCATTGAAGACCACCCTTATTCCCTAGTGATCTGATAGGAGGCATGGGATTATTTCTATCTTCTTGTATCTGTTGAGGTCTGATTTGTGACCAATTATATGGTCAATTTTGGAGAAGGTACCATGAGGAGCTGAGAAGAAGGTGTATTCTTTAGCTCTAGGATGAAATGTTCTATATATATCAGTTAGTTCCATTTGGTCCAAGGCTTCAATTAGATTCACTGTGTCCCTGTTTAGTTTCTGCTTTCCTGAACGATCCATTTCAGAGAGCGGGGTGTTGAAGTCACCCACTATTATTGTGTGCGGTGCGATGTGTGCTTTGAGTTTTAGTAAAGTTTCTTTTACGAATGAGGGTGCCCTTGCATTTGGAGCATAGATATTCAGGATTGAGAGTTCTTGATGGTGGATTTTTCCCTTGATCAGTATGTAGTGTCCTTCTGTGTCTTTTTTGATGACTTTGGGTTGAAAATCAATTTTATCCGATATTAGGATGGCTACTCCACCTCGTTTCTTGGGGCCATTTGCTTGTAAAATTGTTTTCCAGCCTTTTACTCTGAGGTAGTGTTTGTCTTTGACACTGAGGTGCGTTTCCTGCATGCAGCAAAATGCTGGGTCCTGTTTACGTATCCAGTCTGCTAGTCTATGTCTTTTAATTGGGGAATTGAGACCATTGATATTAAGAGAGATTAAGGCATAGTGATTATTGCCATCTGCCATTCTTGACGCTATCTTTATGTTTGAGTGGTTATCTACTTTTGGGTTTGATTCAAGAAGGTTATTATCTCATTTTTTCCAGGGTGTTGTTTCTCTCCCTGTATTGGAGGTTTCCACCTATTATCCGTTGCAGGGCTGGATTTGTGGAAAGATATTGTGAAAATTTGGTTTTATCATGGAATATCTTGGTCTCTCCATCTATGGTGATTGAGAGTTTTGCTGGGTATAGTAGTCTAGGCTGGCATTTGTGCTGTCTTAGTGTCTGCATGAGATCTGCCCAGGATCTTCTGGCTTTCATAGTCTCTGGTGAGAAGTCTGATGTGATTCGGATAGGTCTTCCTTTGTATGTTACTTGGCCCTTTTCTCTTACTGCATTTAGTATTCTTTCTTTGTTTAGAACATTCGGTGTTTTGATTATTATGTGACGGGAGGTATTTCTGTTCTGGTCCAGTCTGTTTGGAGTTCTGTAGGCTTCTTGTATGTTCATCGGCATCTCTCTCTTTAAGTTAGGGAAGTTTTCCTCCATAATTTTGTTGAAGATGTTTACTGGCCCTTTAAGTTGCAAATCTTCACTCTCATCTATACCTATAATCCTTAGGTTTGGTCTTCTCATTGTGTCCTGGATTTCCTGGATGTTTTGGGTTACGCGTTTTTTGCATTTTGCATTTTCTTTGACTGTTGAGTCGATGCTTTCTATGGAATCTTCAGCACCTGAGATTCTTTCTTCCATCTCTTGTATTCTATTGTTGATGTTTGCATCTATGACTCCTGATTTCTTCCCAAGGTATTCTATCTCCAAAGTTGTCTCCCTTTGTGATTTCTTAGTTGTTTCTACTTCCTTTTTTAGTTCCTGGATGGATTTGCTGAGATCCTTCACTTGTTTGTTTGTATTTTCCTGTATTTCTTTAAGGTATTTTTGCATTACCTCTTTCAGGATTTCTTCCTGA
Source organism: Tokudaia tokunoshimensis (assembly GCA_036184795.1). Classification (NCBI taxonomy): domain Eukaryota; kingdom Metazoa; phylum Chordata; class Mammalia; order Rodentia; family Muridae; genus Tokudaia; species Tokudaia tokunoshimensis. The sequence continues at coordinate 17,597,482 of BTHU01000004.1, read as the reverse complement.
TGACCCACGTTCTCCTGCATTTCTCTGAGCGATTTTTGTGTTTCCTCCTCATGGGATTCCATCTGTTGATCCATCGTCTCCTGCATTTCTTTAAGCAGTTCTCGTGTTTCCTTTGTAAGGGCATCTAACCGTTGATTCATTTCTTTAAGCAATTTTTGTGTTGCCTCCTTATGGGCATCCGTCTGTTGACCCATATTCTTCTGCATTTCTTTATGCAAATTTTGTGATTCCTTTGTGAGTGCATCTACCCGTTGATTCATCTCGTTAAGCGATTTTTGTGTGGTCTCCTTGTGCGCCTCCATCTTTTGATCCATGTTCTCCCGCATTTCTCTAAGCGATTTTTGTGTTTCCTTTGTAAGGGCTTCTAACCGTTGATTCATGGTCTCCTGTAACTCTTTATGAGATTTATTTGTGTCCTTCTTGTGATCCTCTAATAGCATCATGAGAAGTGATTTTAAATCCAGATCTTGTCTTTCGGGTGTGGTGGGGTATCCAGGACTTGCTGCTGTTGGAGAGTTGGGTTCGGATGGTCCCACATTACTTTGATTACTGTTAGTAACATTCCTACGTTTGCCTTTTGCCATCTGGATACCTCTGGTGTTAGTTGGTCCTGCTGCCACTGGCTGTTGGTTGGACCTCCTGTGAGCCTGCAAAGCTATTTTTGCCCCCCCTGGGTTGCCAGGATTCCCCTGGCACCGATTTCTGGGGCCTGCCTGCTCCTGAGTGACTTTGGAGCCCTAATGTGCTTTGCCCCAAGTGATCTTATATTGGGGAGGCCTTGCACATCTAAAGGCTCAGCCTAGTGGATTCCTGGAGCAGAGGTCGCCAAAGGGAGGCTGGCAGGCTCCTGCCCTGTGCAGGGGTGTGTGATCTCTCCTGGGGGGGGGGAGGGGCGTCCCTCTGCCAGGCAGAAGTCCCACAGCAGATCTGGCGCGCTGGTCACTGCAGATCAGCCCAGCACCTGGGAGCAGGTTACACACAAGCTGCCTGAACCCGAAGCGATATTATGCCTGTCTGTCTCTGAGCCTGGCGGTCCCAACTACCTGGTCACTGGAGCAAAGATGGCGGAGGGCAGTCTCCGTGGCGCCGCTCACCCTGTGGTCACGATGGCCCGCCGATCTGGCACCCAGACGACCACAGCGCCAACCCGCCCTCGGGCACAGACGGAAGCCCCAACAGGCCGTGTCCCAAGTGATGTTATATCGGGGGGAGAGCCTGGGTACCGGTCTCTCCAGCGCAGTCCGCGGGAACAGAGGTCGCGGAAGGGAAGCTGGCAGGCTCCCTCCCTGCGCGGGGTCCCTCCACCAGGCAGAAGGTCCCGCCGCGGAACTGGCGCGCTGGTTACTGCAGATCAGCCCAGCACCTGGGAGCAGGTTACACACAAGCTGCCTGAAACCGAAGCGATATTATGCCTGTCTGTCTCTGAGCCTGGCGGTCCCCAGTTACCAAATACTTAAGTATATAAATATGACATAATTGAATGAAAACTATCAAAGGTAAGAAAAAATCATATTATTTCGGTGCAGCTAAATATAGTTACAATTCATATTTTCCTAAACAATGATTGATTTTTATTTTTCAAATGAGTTAGAAAAACATCAGTGGGGGTTTCATTTTTGAATGCCAAAATGAAGGTTAAAGGTCAATGTTACCAACTATCCCATGATATTTTACAACAAAACACTAGAGATTTGGTCTAGCAAGACAGGATTATGTGATTAGAGTGAATAATTTCCTAAAAATAATGCATTCCTTTGTTTTGTACTTAGTTTTCATTAAATGGTATTTTAATGAGCAAGGCAAAATATAAACTATATAGGAAAAAATTATGTGTCTTTGTTAGAAGCAAAACATGGCAAAACAATTTAGAGTAATCAAGCAATCATCAATCAATCAATCAACCAATCAATCAGACCTTGAGAAAAGCAGAATGTTCCCAATCATGAGGTTTTTTTCTATTTTTAGTAATTTTAAAATAATTTTCTTTTTAAATATAAGCAAAAGAAGAAAATGAAAAGTAATATGCACTGGGTTTGCAAAAAGAGTCCTGTATCAAAAAGGTAGACCAGTTACAGAGGAAATGACAAAGAGGGAAAGAGGTGATCTTGCTATTTTTGAGGGATTTTTCTTTTTCTTTTTAATTAGATATTTAATTTATTTACATTTCAAATGCTATCTGCTTTCCTCATTTCCCCTCCAAACCCCCCCTATCCCATCTCCCTCCCCCTGCTCACCAACCCTCCCACTCCCTCTTCCCTGTCCTGGCATTCCCCTACACTGGGGCAATGAACCTTCACAAGACCAAGAATCTCTCCTGTAATTGAAGTCTAAGAAGACCATCCTCTGCTACACATGCAGCTGGAGCCATGGGTCCCTCCATGTGTACTCTTTGGTTGGTGATTTAGTCCTTGGGAGCTCTGGGGGCACTGGTTGGTTCATATTGTTGTTCCTCCAATGGGGCTGCAAACCCCTTCAGCTCATTGGGTCTTTTCTCTAGCTCTTCCATCGGGGATTCTGTGCTCAGTCCAATGATTGGCTGAGAGCATCTTCCTCTGTATTTGTCAGGCACTGGCAGAGCCTCAACAGGAGTATTTTTTGTTTTTCAAAGAGAAGAATACTAAGATGTTCCAAGAGCCATACGGCCCTGAACAGGGAACAAATCTGATCAAAGAGGAGATGCAAATGTACCTCCCCCCACTCAGCAAAAGCAAACAACACATTTTAGTCTCACAAATAAAGAAAAATTTCAAGTAACAGAAGAATTAAACTACATTGAAGGTCCTGAATTGATAGCATGATGGAAACTATCGAATGCCTTCTTTTGCCAAACATTGGAAGAAAGGCAAGGGGTGGATTTAGTTGTTGAGGGATGTAGATTTAGTTGTTGAGAGATGTACATTGCAAACACTCAAGCCTCTCTGGACAATATGACAAGATGAATGGAGCCTCAACAATATGAGAGGATCCACATGAAATTCTCAAGAAAAACAGTAAGTCTGTGTGCATGGAAATGTCCACAGGGAAGTCACAAGTCACAAGGAGCTGCCACAAAGGCCATCGAAGGGTAGAACATGGAATAAATAAATGTGGAGAAATGCTGAGAACAATATTCAATAGGATATGAAAAGACCACAGGCGAATGTAGGAAAGGGATACATACGTGCAGTGCTGTACAGCACATTCTCCAGGCAAAACGCAAAACAACAACAACAAAACCCTGACATGAAGGAGTGTGACCAGCCCCATGCCCACAGATTTTGGGACTGCAGCAGCTGCTTGCAAGTTGTAGAGAGAGCTCCTGGACTTCTATCAGTCATCATGGGTATTGGAGTGGCCATTTTGATGACAGTACAGTTTTGAGTCAAGCCTACTCTTATAAGAACCTCTATGTTAAGATACACTGTTGATTTTGTATCACACTGGTTTCAAAAAGAAAAAGTGCCACGTTGAAAATAAACGGGTGATTGGTTTTTTTTCATATGGCTCTAGTTTGGTACCTTCACTCTTTCCAAAATGTGTCTGTGCACCAGAGATGTCACAGTTCAATTGTCTTTTTAGTGTGGCTTTGTATGGCTTCCTTTGAACATTGTACATACACTGTGTCTTTGTTTTACGGTAATAAGTATTAAAAAATGTAGACTTTGTAAAAAAAAAAGAGAAAGTAAAGAAAAGAAAAGAAAAAGAAAGAAAAATCCAGATTGTCTAAAGAGAGTAACCGTGAGGAAACTAAATTTAGGGGTCATTTCAGAATGTTTCTCTGACAATTCATTAAACTGACTTTCCCAAATGGGCACACAGGGCTGGGACATGGATTTGAGCATATGAGGGCAATCCTTATATGACAGCTAACATGTATTATGTACTGAATATCGTGTAGTATTCTGAATGCTTTTATTACTCTTTTATTATCTCTATAAAAAACTCTTTGAGGCAAGTCCTCTCATGTCCAATATTTTGGAGATAACAGCAAACAATTTGCTTCAAGGCCAGTGAGCCAACTGATGAACCCAGAAATGTAGTTGCAGAACCACACCCCCCACAATGAGTTCAGCATAGGGTAAACATGTTCACTGGAGTCTGCAGTCTCATCCAACAGTTACTCCTCATACTTTATATGGTTGAACTTCAAACAAGTGGGAAACGTAGACTTCAGGAATGGAAATTGATAAAGATGTTTCTGAGGAGTTGGAGAGCCAGCAGGAACTTAAGAGTCGATGTGAAGTGGATAAGTCTTGGAAGCAACATAGCCCCCCAAAATGAAATGTCATCAGGATGAAGTGGAGAACAAGTGGAGCATGACCACATAGAATGACATAAAAAGAAGAGGGCATGCATGGGATGAGTGAAAACTTAGAAGGTATTGCTTGTGAGGATTTTGGTACCGCATTAGGAAGCTAGAACGTTAGCCACGTGGTTACAGGGAACTCTTGATGATTTAAAATTTAACATCTATTGCTTTCATAATTTATCTAAGGCAAGATTAGTCCGACGTGGAAAAATCGGAACCCAAGAAAAGCATGAAGCTAAAAGGCTGTCCTAAACTATGTTCTTGTTGATATTTGGAATGTACTGTCCCATCTTTATACTATACACAAACAATTCCACCCCAAATAATCTCATACTTCATAAAATAATTACATTTTATATAATAATTGTATCATAATGTATTTTATTACAGTAAATGTGTATTATCATTAAAGCATAAACACCAAAAACAAAACAGCAATTATAAGCTCAAATTATTGAGAATCCTTTTATTCTTTGTGTATATATATATATCTACATATATATGTGCATACATATATGTGACATCCTTTTGAAACTTACAATGATTTCATCAAAAAAATCTCAGAAGAATAATTTAAAAAAAAAAAGAAAAAAAGAAACTCTTGTTAGTAATCCCAATGAAAACTCTGTGTTTTCCAAAGTTGACTCTGGTGCAAATATAACTTTAGTTTATTGAGTTTTCCCTCCCTGAGGTGAATAGAGGTGTGCACACATTCGTGTGTGTGTGTGTGTGTGTGTGTGTGTGTGTGTGTGTGTGTGTATGTGTTCTTCCTAGGAAAAGTGTCACATATAACATACATCTTGTAAATGTGATAATGAAAGTGACTGGGATTAAGTTTGAAAAGAAAACAGGTCACATGAAAGAGGTAATGAAAGATTTGGAAGGAACCTGGGGAAGTCAGGGTGGACAAAGAGAACAGAACGGAGGAATCAGCAGGGCGGACGTGCCAGGGAAGAATGAGGTATTATGCAACTTACAGACAAAGTGGTAATTATCATCTGCCCCAAAGATGAAAATTTTTATCATCACCCTGAGATTTTAGAAAAAAAATAAAAGAACATTTGAGAATTTTATAAAGTTGGATTATTTCAACAGTAATTTACTGAATAAAGATTAATTTGAATCTTTATATTGAACAATTCAATGGCATCTGAGAGTCACGTGCACACTGACTAACTCGTATATTAGAAGGTTAGGTTATACGGAGTTCAGAAAGGAAAGGAAGTCAGAGCAAAGGGTGATGGGTGATTAGGCAGAAAGAAGAAGAAATGTGCTAAATCATCATTGTTCAATGAAAGGAAATAACAGAACTTTTAAAATAATTTTTAAATAAAATTATAAGATTCATAATATTCTAGTTTAAAATCTTGGACAGAACAAGTGTGTTGAAATGCTCCTTTAAAGGAAAGTATTACAGAAGACACATTAAACAACACTGAATAAATTCTAGACACATCTATCAAAGCAATAAATGCCAATGTGTCTAGGGAGTATCTTGAAAGAAAACAGGATTTAATTGTGTCACAAAGCAAGCAGACTCACTCAAAATGAGTGATTCAGAAATACATAGAAATGAAAGGAGAAAAATATAGATAGAAGTTTAAAAAGCAAGATGCTACCTTTAAGTCTAACAAGATAGAATTTTTATTAAAATGATTAAATAATAAAAATGAGATTTTCTAATATTAGTGGTGACTTGCAGCCAAACAGTTAAAAATTTCTAAACATTGCTGCACACCTTTAATCCTAGCAGTCAGAAGGCAGAGAAAAGATGGATTTCTGTGAGTTCAAGGCCAGCCTGTTCTACATAGTGAGTTCCAGAACAGCCAGTACTGCATAGAGAGATCCTGGCTCAAAAGGCCAAAAAAAATTTTTTTTTCTAGATAGATTATTGACAAAGAAGACACAGCAGAAGCTATATGGAAAGACAGAAATCCTGCGACAGGAATGTGTTACTAACTTTTCTACTTCCATAAAAAATCAATTGTGAAAAAAAAAATTACAGAAGTCAATCTAATCAACACAGTATAATGATGCATTCTGAGATAATTATCTTAGGTTTTGAAAATCTGCAAAGATATTATCACAAAACTTGGATATTGCCAAAATGTTATATTCTGTGATCTAATAAAATCAGCAGTTAATAGAAGAGCAAGAATGGAAAAGGTTGTTACTACCCAGAAAATGAGAAGAAAAGTTATATCAATTACACTAAGAAGAAAGATGGAAATAAATTGAATGAGAGTTTCGTGGGCACAATGCTTAAATACCATACAGAAAATAAAACAGCAATTACAGCCAGTAAGAGAAACACTGAAATGAATACTTTGGAAACATCAAAGAACACACCTGTATACACAAGTCAAAGCCAGCAGTGGTCAGGAGACTCTGCTTCCTTAGGAAAATGCAAGACAGTGCAGTAGAAAAATGTTAAGCATTATGTGGAGAGCTTATCACAAATAAGGAAAACCTAGTTTATCATGATGCAGAGATTACTTAAAGTATTTTAAAACCTAAATAAAATGAACACTTTTCTACAAGAATATGATTCATTCAACTCAATTTTGGAAAAAGAAAAGTATAAACCAAAGGACTTTATCAAACTAGAAACAAAAAAACTTAAAGCCATAACAGAAAATCCATCTCACTACTGTTTTGGGGTAGATAAAACTCAAAATTAATTATTCCCATAAATCAAAAATTTTTCAATCAAATTGTTTAAAAAATATTATTTGTTAAAGCAATATAATATAAATATAAAACTAAATTAGAATGTCAGATATAAAATCAAACCAGTCATGAGTGTGCTAATACACAATCACACACACACAAAAAAAATCTGTGGACCAAACAGGAAAGCTATATCTTGCAAATTAAGTAGTTTGTATGCAGTTAGGAATAAGTTTTTGTTTGGCCTATGTTTGTGTGACCCATTTGCACCAGATAGGCGTAACCATGTGTGGGTGGGAGGTATATAGGCAGAAAATAAGTGAGGATGAATACTTGCCCCTGATTGGATGTAGGCAGGATGTTCACAGACAGGGAGTATGTCAGGATGTATGCTTGCCCCTGATTGGACCTATGGGGAATGCAGTGAATTGTGAGGTTTTTCCCTTTAAAGCCCCTGAAAAACATGACTTGGGGCCATTTTCTGGCCCATCAACCTGGCCAGTATTTAAAACTTGCCTTAAATTTGGTTTTTACCTGTAAGAGTGGTCTTATTCTCTACCAGTGGAATTAACATTTTCTGGAGGCCCTAGTGAGATTCAGACAATCTGTCCAAATCCTTCAACTCGACTTACACTCCAGAACTCCAGGCTGAAGGGGAACATCAAGAGGCATGTACCTTGAGACAATCCAAGGCACCTAGCCTGCCTTCAGGTCACAGACCATCAGAGTGAATTTCCATGCTGTGAAAAGCAGCAAGCATCTACAGACACCTACTGGTGAGTCATAGACTGTGGGATTCCTATCTGGGGTATGGAGGAGTTTCCAGGGGGCCCAATATTCTCCTGTCCAGGGTAAATAGCAAGAAGTTGCCTGCCCATTTGGCTCCGGTTGGTTGGAAAGTTTTGTCTGTCTGTGTTTTCTGATGTGTGTTTAAGTTTTGTTGCAAACAAGTAGCTATGAAAGAAATGGGTTGGATAATGTTGCTGTCTCCGCTGCCATGAACTACCAGCTACCAGCCACCATGACTGCCTTATCTGCTTTTATGGCTAAGCTTCAGAATTTATCACTGAGCTCTCTGGTCTCTAAATGTGGGTTAGCAGGAGTTCAGATGTCTTTTGGGTATGGATAACACTAAAGTTGTTTTATGTTGTTTTTGCTTTATTAGAAAGCTGGCTCTAGAGTTGGATTATGGTTTTCCCTTCTCTAGACTCAAACATATGTAAAAGTTTCCTTTGTCTCCTGCATCAATCAAGCCACTTGACACTGTGACAGAGAGAAAAACAGCAAAGCAGAATAGTTTATGTGAACATTCAATACCTCAAGATTTATACACTTATTGTATTGGGTGTGGTTAAAAATCTGTAAGGTCTATGAAAAAGTTAACTTAAAACTTGTAACACTGGGTGTTAATAATTAAAGTCTATGCATAGATAATCCTAGAGGAATCGTGAATCATGATTCCACTTTGTGATATAAACAGCATATGCTAACTTCTGTCCCCCATTAGGACAGAGGCAGCCACATAGGTGGTCTCCATCACTGCTAAGGTTGAAGAGGGTGGATATTTATGACATTCCTGCCATCTTAATTAAAGATGACTACTTGTTGTGGGCATACCAAAGAGACATCAAGTCTCCAAGGTATTTTGGATTAGGATGAATTTTTATATGATAATTTCTGTCCTATCCTGAAAGCAAGGTTTATGGAAGATAGGATTTAGAAACAATACTTGTTTAATAATAATGTATTAAGGCTTCACTGCCATGTCTTCATATGCAAGAATGCCTTACACTGGCAGCCAAACTTTTTGGCAGTCACCCAGATGATATTTGTTGTAACGATGTGCTGAGGCTTGCAAATGAATGGCAATGGTGGCCTCTAGCAGCACGGAAGTTGGTGCAATGTGAAAGTTATCTGAAGCACCAGTCACAGTGAACTGGAGCAGGCTAGGGCCTGTAAGGCAGGCCATGCATGTTCTGTCAATGGTACAACCAAAGCGGTGATCCAAACCCCTCAGAAAACCTAAAAGATTGGATCCTAGATACTGAGCTTTGAATTGATAGTACTGTTAGAGCCTGGTTTTTTGCCTTTTGCAGATTGTGGTTGTATCCTGTATTTTCCCTCTTGAAGTAAAAAAAAAGTATTTTAATTTTGATTTTGCAGGAGCTCACAATTGAGAGATTTTAAATAATTTAAGAGGAAATTTTGGAATTTTATAGAAAATTTAATAAAAATAATTGGACTTTTTAAGCAACAGCTTTTAAAATACTTAAATTTATAAGGCTATGGAACATTGGAGTTAATAAATGTTTTATTACTATATGTCTTAAAAATAAATAAACATACAGGTTTAAAATTAGGGCCATATCTATGAACACCAACTACTTCACCAGAAACTGGAATGTCCCTATCTTATGATGTAGCAAGACAATGACCTAAACAGTCTGGCAAAGGGCTTGAAGCAGTTTCTCAACCTATGGGTGACAACCCTTTTAGGGTCAAAAGGCTTTTTTTACAGTGATAGCCTAGGACTGCCTACATGCTGTATGTTTGCATTCTAATTCATAATAGTGACAAAATTTCAGTTGTGAAATAGACATGAGGGTGGTTTTATGGTTGGGTGTCACCACAGCATGAGGAACTGATTTGAAGGGTTGAAGCATTAGGGAGAATGAGAAGCCCTGGCTTACAGATGTCTCTCCTTACCTAAAGTCTATTCATGATTAAGTGTGTATGTCTAGCCTCCTTGTCATTACTTTGTTACGCTTAAGCTATTTTGATAAAGTGAGTCATATAAGAAACTGTTATATTCTGTACATGGTAGCTATAAAAGGATCAGGAAAAGTTCACAGTCTCTTTGTGGGCTGTATTTTATGAGTTAAAGTTTTATTTTGATACTAAAGGAGCATCAGTTCAGAAAGTATTATTTTCAAAGCTTAGACTTACAGAGATGAAGCTATAAATTCCTAGTCTTATAAAAACTATTAACATAATGCAAACCGTTAAAGATAATTAAGACATGCAAGTTAATGGTCAGTCACCTTATAAATGATCAAATTGTTTAATGTGTTAGAATTATATTTTTGTCATACTAATGTAATTAATTACAGGAAAAAGTTTTATTTGGCCTCTGTATGTGTTTTTAATATTAAACTTAAAAGTAAGTAACTAAAATCAAGAAAAGTTTGTTTAGTTCAGATACACTTGATAGATAATCATCTTCAAACCTGTCAGAGATCTGACGAATGTGGCATTTAAAATGTCTCATGGAAAATGATTACTGCTGCTAGCAGTGATGCTGAGGTCTCTAACGATGACAGACAAGTTGGACACTGGAGAGTTGATTGCACCCCTTTGCCTAAAGGAAGCTAGGTCAGTCCCCCTACCACCCTGCTCCATTCCTCCCTAACAGTAAAGCTTGCATCTTCAGGGTATGACAGTCAAAGACGGATGCTGCCCAGGTGCCTCTTCCCCCAATGCCATGGACACCACAGGAGCCTGTGATGATGACCTTCTAGATAACGGACTAGGCTCTCTCACTTTGATTGATACACAGGCCATTTGAATTATATACTTCCACTATAATTTTTCCTTCTCAGATTTCTGGAATTGATGCCTCAGCAGCAGCAAACAGGTTCTTCCTGAGGTTGCAGTTACCTTGTTAGCTCATTTTATATGTAAAAATTAGGCCTTGCTTTTTCCAGAGCCCCGATGTCTTCTGCTGAAAAACATAGACAGGTTTGCGTTCCTAACAGGCTTCATATTAAAAAATAACGGGTTTCAGATGCAAGTTTACACTAATGAAACACGCTTTATAGTGGCTGTTCTCGGAAATAACTATTTGGGTCTCTGGTAAATGATTAGATAGAAAGAAAATGGTTGAACTCTATGCAAGTTTTCAGGATCTAAGAAAATGTCCTAGGATATGAAAGTCTCTAAGCTCTGTTGGTCTAAAGAAGTGCTCTAAGGTGTATAAAGGATTGAGAATATGAAAGCTTAAGAAAAGTTCTGAGAGTCACAGAAAATGATTTAAGGGGTATAAATGCAAGTTGTAAAGTCCTAATGAGGTGGTTTAAGTCTTGGGACAATGGGAAATGTTTCATAATTCTTCCCCCTTCTATGCTATTGTTACACTAAGATTTCATAAGTTCAAAGTTTTAACATTGATAAATGGAGTTCTGATACGCTGGTCGAGCACTAATAGCTATTATCAGTCACAAACTCAAGATGTTAAATTTCTAGCTTTGTTTTCTAAGTATGGACTTAAAGGTGTTTCAGATCTGCCCAATGTAAAGCGGAGAAGTTATTATATAGCTTTAAGAGAAAATTTCTGTTTCTATATAAACCATTAGAGATCATTAGAGATAATCTGGTCATACTCAAAAAGGTGAGCATGAAATGAAATAAATGAATGATCCCTAGTCTCATTTCCGGGCTCCTCCTAGATAGTTACTATGATATCAGGGATCTTAGGGCCCTTGGTCCATCTGTTTCTGTTATTACTGTTGGCTCTTGCATCAATGACTTGAGTAGATGATAACATTGTTTTGGATATCATTAAACTGATGGTTATAAGATCCCAACATAAACAGGTATACATTGCAGAGTCAAGGCTTTGACTCAGTATACAACTCAAAGAGGTACTGTAAGACCAAACAGGAAAAATATACCTTGCAAGTTAAGAATTCTGTTGCAGTTAAGAATAAGTTTCTGTTTGGCCTATAATTGTTTGACCCATCTGCATCAGATGTGATTGATCACATGTGGGCAGGAGGTAAGTAGGCAGGAAATGTGTCAGGATGTATGCTTGCCTTGATTAGAACTCATGGAAAAATGCAGTGAATTCTGGGTTTTGCTTTTGTAAGCCCCTGAAAAAAGTGACTTGAGCCATTTTCTGATAAGTCAGAGATGAGAGTCCATTATCTTGGTCAGTATTTATTTAAAGCTTGCTTCAAATTTGCCTTTAACCTGTAGTAGTGTTCTTATTCTCGAGTAGTGAAATTACATACGAGCTTTGCAGAGAAACACACTAAAGCTTCCAATGTAATTGCAAGAGTTCACAGATGAAAATTTAGTAGAAGTAGGTGAATTATTACTACATTTAAGTTAGGTAATTTTGCACTTGATAAGCACAAATTGATAATTTAATATAATAGTCTCATGTAATTGTTAAAAAATAAAAATTTAAATAGAAACTTGCATTATTACACAAATATATTAACAAGAAACATTTAAGGACTACATTTATAAATAACTGCAAAAGAATGTAATTAGTAATCAATATCAGAAACAAATTATCTTAGAGTTTATATATAAATTTAATGAGTCCCATAAAAATGCAAACAAACTTGTTTTTATTTATAAGAAGTAAAGCTGATTCAAATGTCACATGGAAAACAAATCACACTAAAAAAATCTTTCTAAAAAAAATATGGTGACAAGGAATATTCCTGGAAGATTTTACTTTCTGTGAAAGTTCCAATCAAAACAATATGTACCATGTCAACAAGTGAATAAATACATAATTCATTATGCAATAAAACTAAGAATTTTGAGATTGTTTCTGCAGAATGTCAGACTAAAAAAAAAAAGATTGTTTAAGTAACAATCTAGATAATCATTGTCAATTTACATCACAAGGAATTCATTAATTTTTCTTTTAAAAAGATTACTTATTTTATATACGTAAGCATTTTGTCTGCACATGTGTCTGTCCACCATGTGCAGGTAGTGTCTGCAGAGACCAGAAGATGACAAGGGATTCCCTGCAGCTGGGGTTTCAGACAGTTATTAGACATCATGTGATTGCTGCTGATCAATACAAGAACCTTTAGGAGAGTAGCAAGTGCTCTTAACCCCTGAGCAATCTTTCTAGCCTCTAGCCAGTCTTAATATGTATCTAGATACAGTATTCAAGATAGGGGATAAAAGAAATGATGGCATCCGTGATGACATGATAGAAATGGCAGTCATTATGTTAAGTGGGAAAAAACAGGCACAGAAAGACAACCATGATGCCACCGATGTGTGGGATGGGATGACCTGTCTTCGAGTACATTTAGAGTAGAATGGTTATTACCAGAGTTTGGAAAAGGAAAAAGTGAATGAAAGTTGATCAACTGGTAATAAGTTGGAATTAGACAGGACTCAGAAATTTTGATGTGACACTGCATCCTAGGTTGATATCATACATTACAATTCAGCATAATGTATCTCAAAAAGGTGGAACAGGGTATAAATGGCTTTGCCACAAAAGTTAACTATGTGAGACAGATACAGCTAACCTGTGTTTAAAATGTACACATGTGTCAAATCTTTGTGTGTTCTTAATATTTGTAATTGTTATGCTTTTATGCATTGGTTACATTTAACTTAGCCTTTCTAGAAAACCATAACACAAAATAATTCAGTGAGAATGGGCAAAAGGTGAGAGGCATTCCACAAGTGGAGACCTAGCTCTGTGATGTAGAGACAGGTAAACCTAAACTCAGAGGCAGGCTCAGATACTTGGTGAGTTGCAGGTCACTGGTGCTATAAGTGAAGGTCTTATCTTAGAAAAAAACAAAAGTCTAAAAATGAAAAGAGGAGAGCAGAGAGAAAAAAGCCAGGAAAGGACAAAGTATATAAAAAGGTCAGTGTTATTAAAAAAAAAAAGTTGTCTTAAGTGTCAAAACATCAGCCTTCCACTTAGTGTTGATGGTGCTAATTATAGTTAGGAGATATCATATTTCACCTCTCAGTTAGGAAAAATTTTCAATTTTTCCTGAGAGGTGAAATATGATATCTAAATTGCTCTCTATTGGTGTAAATAAATAAAAAGAATAATTCCCACCTCTTATTGTTGAAGTATTTGAAATGCACCAGTGGAAAGCAAAGGAATAATTGCTATAAAGGTTATAAGTACTTATGCTATTGACATCCAAGTTCACATCTTAGAATACATTTTTTTGGAAAAACATAGTTTGATGAAAATTATAAGCATAACCATGACATCTTTTCAGTAACTGTTCAAGACTGTAAGAAACACTTATCAATTGGGAAGTTAGTTTTTACAAATTATAGGAAATCTATACAATAAACTATTGTGCCATTATTACATAAAAAGTGAATGGCAAAGGGATGGACGTACTAATAAGGAATGACTACAAAGCTACACAAACCTAAGAGAGGTGGAGAAAAACACAGAGTTAAACAATTATTTGTTCATTTGCTTTTGTTTTCTTTCCAGCTAGAATATTCATTTTTGATCCTAGAGACTTGACTATGTAGGTCAAGGTAATGGGTGACATGTGACGTATCATAAATTTCAACACATGAAAGACAACTGAACCACCTTGGGGTGAGAAGGGGGCTCTCCCGGGAAAGGTGAGCAAAAAGATGGGTGTATTTTAGAAGAAGAGGAAGAAGGAAAGACTATCAGAAAGTAGCAGGGAAGTGTGAAAGAGATACAGCTTTTCAGTAGAGATTTTCCCAAGTAGAGCATTCTTTGTTGTAAAACTCACATCTGTGCCCACCATTGAAAAATGTAATCTGCAAACAATTGAGAAGCATTTGTAAAATTTTACTCAATACTTTTAAGTTTTGCTTTTATTTTAACTTTTAAAATCTTTATTTAAAGTGGAGTCCAATGGGAAGTATACTTATCAAAATATTTATTATTTTCATTATTTTGATTGATTTTTTTTCACAGCGAGTGTGTGGACTTGTATGCCACAGTATAGTTCAGAAGAAGACTTGAAGAATTCATTTTCTTCTACCATGTAAGTTCCAGGGATTGAACTCAGGTCAGTAGGCTTGGAAACAAGCACCATTATCCACTGAGTCATCTCACTAGCCTTCAGAATGTTTATTCTTTTTTGTATACTTAGAATAGAAATCAGATCCTGAAGTGCAATGTGGACATTACAGACATTTCATGTAACTATATGGATGACATCAAAAGAGAAAAGTGGAAGAAGAAATATAATTCAGTTATTTACATAAATGGCCAAGTCAGTCCTAATGAGTAGTACATGGTTACTAGTTTGAAAATAATTAAGAACTGAATGAAAGATAGATTTAGTACACTTAAAAGGCATAACATAATAGGAGACATTTCTCTTAATCATTTATAGAATCCATGCCCAGACAAATGGGAAAACAAAAACAAAAAGGAAAAAGTTTATGTCTTAGTCTAATTAAAAGAACCATTACCTCTGCAAACATTTACAGAATAGCTAAGAATTTGCTACTTAATCTACATGATGCTCATATTTACCTCAGTCCCACATCAAACATTTGATTAAAGGAAATATTTCAATAGAAGCTTGTTTTGAAACAATCTAGAATTAATTATTAGAGTAATAGATTAAATGATAGTTCTTCCAAAATGTTAAGGAAAATGTAAAGGAGATAAAATTTATTGATTCATGAAGAAAATAGATAAAGTTTTAGGAGAAGAATGAACTTGGAGTTACATTTATTTGAAAATACTGATTTAAGTAGAATTGTTTCTTTTACAACTACATATCAAGATAGTCTATGAGCTCTTATGCATATAATGATACCAAATTTACCTCTTGAAAAATCTGACTCTTGAGACATAGTGGTGGGAAAATATAGTAAATGTTTCTTCATTTCATTTTTTGATGGGATTGAAACAAAAATTGGAAGCAATATTTTAATCTTTTCTTATTTAGCAAGCTTTCTTTCATTTTAGTATAATCACTAAAGAACAGAATACTTGTCATCTCTGTATGTGGGATGGTACTAAAGATTGAAGAGAATAAGTTAGAGTGGTTTCAGTTTATGTTTAACAGAAGCATCAAACACCTACTGCTCTCTACATAGTATCACAGGAGAAATGATAACTTGCCTTGAGTATACACAATGACACATTCATAACAGAAATATGAACAAAAGACTATACCAAGGGGGATTTATGGTCTTCTTTACAGATAAACTCAGAGCTGATTTTAAACTATAATCAAAAGAAAATAAATTAAAGTACTACACACCAGAACCTTTGGGATACATAGAATATTGGCCTAAGATGAAAGACTATAGCTGTAAGTGTTCAGATCAAAGAATCAGAGAGATGGCTTGTAAGTAACTTAGCGATGCATCTCAAAACTATAGGGAAACAAGACAAAATTAAACTTAAATGCAGCTCATAGCAAGAAATAATAACTATCATGACAGCAATTAATGAAATCAAGACTAAAAGAACAATAAATAGAATTATCAATCAAATAGCTGTTTCTTTGAAAAAAAACTTGCAATGGTAGTAAACTCTTAGACAAACCAAACAAAGAGAAAATTGGTATTTAATAAAATCAGAGATGACCGAAGATGCTCACTCTCTCCACTCTGATTCATCATACTCCTCAAGCTTAGCCGGAGCATTAAAAAAATGCATGAAAGACAAAGGTTCTAAAGGAAAGTTTTAAACCATGTCTACTTGTAGGGAACATGATTCTGCAATGACCAGGAACCCATCAAAAAATGTTGAAATCTCATAAGCACATTCAGAATTGTAAAGGACATAAAATGGGCATACTAAATCCATAGGGTATATATGTCAGCCATGAGCTTGCTGATAAGAAAGTTAGTAAAAAGATGTTATTCAAAACATCTTTGGAAACATCTGGGAATAGAGCAAACCTAAGATATAAAAGATTTCTACAAGGAAGGCATTGTACAAGGAAGGAAATTGCAAGAGGCAGTGGTTGATGGCATAATTAACTAGTATCACAAAATGGCTATGTTAGCAAAAGTAATCTACCACTTCAATGGTACCTTCATCAAAATTACAATGAAAATTCTCACAGAACTTGAAAGAATCCAAATACACATTTGAAAATATGAGAGCATGGATAGCCAAAGCAATCCTAAGAAGAAAAAACATAGCAAGGTGCATCACATTACCTGACTTCAAACTGTACTATACACTCATAGTGACAAGGACAGCATACTACTAGCACAAAAAAATAGACATATATAGACAAATAAAATAAAGTAGATGGTTCAGAAATAATCCCACACCTAAAGTTCACCAAGTAAATTTAAAAATCACACTGAAAAATATGAGAGCTTATTAAATAAATGGTGTTAGCAAAACTGGATACCCATTTGGAGAAAAGAAAATTAGATTTATGAATTTCAGGCTGCACAAAACTCAATCCAAAGTGGATCAAAGACTTTAATTTAAAACTCCAAACATTGAAATTTCTGGGAAAAGGCAGAGAAAATATTCCAGGATTCAGTTATAGACAAGAACTTTCTGAATGAATCACAAGGTCACAGCAAGTATCTCCAATAATTTACAAGAAGATCACATCAAATTCAAAAGACTTTGTGCATTAAAGTGAACTATCTACCAAGTGGACAGTCTACAGAATGAGAGAAATCTTTGCCAGTTGTGCTTCAGAGAAAAACTTACTATTTAGAATATATTTTTAACCTGCAAAATATAATTGACATTCATAGAAATCTGCTAATAAATAATTGGTCTAGTATTCTAAACAGACAGATCTTGAAAGAGCAAAATCCAAATAACCAATTAGTATTCTTAATTATCTAGGTAATGCAAATTAAAACTTCTTTGACATTCCATATCACTTAATTCAAAGAGGATATCGTCAAGAAAACCAATGGCAACATATGCTAGTGAGGACGTGGGGAAAAGACACACTCTTGGTGGGGGTGTAAACTAGTGCAGTCACTGTTAAAACCATCCTGAAAGGTTCTTACACAACTATAAATAGAACTATTATATAATATAGAAATATTATTCCTGGGCATTTCTTCAAAGAACTCTATACCCTACCATAGAGATAGTTGGAGACGTATCTGCTTGCTGTTTTATTTCTAATAGGAAAAATATCAAATCACTTCATTTGTTCATTTAAAGATAAACAGAAAACGAAAATATGACATCCACAAACAATGGAATATTATTAAAAGTAAAAAAATAAAATTGCAAAATATTCGAGTCAATGCATAGAACTGACAATATTGTAATAAGTGATGTAACTCCGTTTCTGAAAGACACATGCTAAATGTTCTTTCTCACATGCCCACCTTACCTTCCAATTTTTTTGTATGTTTGTGTATATGATAGGGAATGGGGGTAAGGATATTAGAATGGGGCCCATGAGAGAAGAGAAAGAGGGTTTGAAGGGGAAAAGTATATGTGCTGAATAGTTTAAAGTCAACTTGACATAAGCTAGAGTCATGAGGGAAGATGGAAGCTCAGTTGAGATTAGCCTGTGAGCAGGCTAGTTAAACAATGTTCCTCATGGTTTCTGCTCCAGTTCCTGCCTCCAAGTTGTTGCTCTGACTTCCTTTCCTGGTGGACTGTGATTGGTACATGCAAACTAAAATCAACCTTTTCCTTCCCATGCTGCTTTTGGTCATAGTGTTTTATCACAGCAATAGAAACCCTAAATAAGAAAGGATTGGTTTCAGGCCTGGGACAGACCTGATTGTGTGTTTTGAGGAGGTATCTTAGGGTTTTTATTGCTGTGGTCAAACACCATAACCAAAAAGCAAGCTGGGAACAAAAAGATTTATTTTGCATATATTTCAATGTTACAGTTCATCAAAGGAAGTTGGAGTAGTAACTTAAATAGGTCAGGAAGCTGGGGGCAGTAGCTCATGCAGAGGATACGGGGATGGGCTGTTTACTGGTTTGTTTCCTGTGACTTACAGAACGCAGGACCAACAGCCCACAGAAGGCACCACCCACAATGGGCTGAATCCTCCCCTATCAATCACTAACCAAAAAGTACTTAACAGAACAGTCCACAACCTGATCTTATGGAGGCATTTTCTTACTTGAGGTTGCCTCCTCTCAGATGACTTGAGCTTGTGTCAAATTGATGTGAAACGTTCCAGCACAGGAGGCTTGGGAAAGGACTTTGGAACTTAGGGGTAGAAAAACAACTCAGTGTAAAAACTTGGTGAATTATAAGAACTTCTGAGAGGTAAGCAGAAGAAAGAAGCCTAGCTTGGGAAGTTTCGGAGGGAAGTAAAGACGTTTCCATAACTGTTTTTGTGATATTTTAAGTGAAGGGATGGTGGTTCTCTTCATCTGGAATTGAAGAATCAGCCCTAATTGACAAGAGACCAGCATCACAGAAGTGAAATCTTTGTTTTGCTGGGCACTTGATGCTGGTTGGCTGGATCTGAGTGGTGGTTGACAACACATCATTGCTGACTTCTTTGTTCTTTCACATCCTCTTTAGTTGGCTGTTTACATCAAAATGGAGAGACCTAGCTGTGTGGAAGGATATGCCCATAATTTCAACACTGAGAGTTTGAGGCAGAATGATCATGAGTTCAAGACCAGCCTCAGCTACAAAGCATAGCAAACTTGAGGCCAGACATGATACTCTTTCAGAAAACAAACCAAACCAAAACAAAACAAAAACAAAAACAAAAAAAAGGCAAATGTTGACATTTGAATTAGTAAATTTGAGTGAGCAGTTTGACTCGTATGTCCTCACTTAAAGCTTTTACAAATGGACATAGGACTATTTAAAGGGTTTGAGAGATTTAAAAAACAACAAAATATAATTAGTTAAAAGATATTCATTTTCCAAATATATCACACAGAGCCTTGCAGAGTCCACCAATTAGAATTAGGAAAAAGGATTGCAGTCTAGAGAAGTCTTGGCATGCACTCTAAAAATCAACAGACATAAAGCCAAAGAAGTAAAATCACCATTATATTAGCAATTAAATACCAACACAACATACTGACTAATAATGCCTTAAAATTGACTTGAAGAATAACAATAAAAATGTAACCTAACGGTATTTTTAAGTGGTCATTCAAGAATTTTTCCCATAAAAAATTAACAACTAAACAGGGACTGGCTTTCTTCCAAGGCCAGGGTTAAAGGACTTGGAGAAAACAATCAAAGATATCTGAAGGAAGTCAGTAAATTCTTTGAATATCACACATTGAAAAAAAGGAAAGTGTGGCCACAGCTGTTAAGGTTGTTTCTGAGGCACAGCCATGTGCAGTAGAAAAATCCTAAGAGTGCTCAAATGTGGAGGTAGAAATGACAAAGTGAAATCAAAACTCCTGGACTTACTGTTTGTATCCACACAAGATGGCAGAGGGCAGAATTATTTCTATCATGTCTTTGCTGAATGCTGTGCTGGATACCAGATTCTGGAATCCAAACCACGGCCTTCATAATGTTACAAAAAGCACCCTAAACCACTGTGCCATTATTTCAGTCCCATCATTGATCTCTTCAAGAAGACGTTAATGCCTGAATCCTCAGACCAAAACCTGGACAAAATAATATAAATATCTAACTTACTAAATTAAGATCATTTATACATCTTATCTTCCTTCTCCCTACACCTCCCTGAAACCAAGCAAAGCAATCATTTGCATTTTTAGCTCATTATAAAAACTCAGTTGCTCTTGGAACAAAATACGAAAAAGTCAGAGCCCAAACTTTATAAAGAATAAACCTCATGAAAAATCATATTCTTAATGCCTTTTAACCTTACAGCTTTTGAGCATAAATTCAGAATTCATGTTTTGTGGTTTTCATAACTTCTTCTTTCATCCCCCCCCCACAACTTAAAGCTAAATACATTTTTTTACTGCTTTCACGACTTTAAAAATATATTGACTTGAAAAAAGTGGTATAGTGTTAGAAAAACAAAACAAAAACAATAGAAAACCACAATGTGATACACCATAATTATTTATTCCTAAATGAAATAAAATTTGTAAAAGCAATTGGAGATATGTTAAAATGTCTGTTGGTCTGGATTTTTGGTAGCTGAAATGCAAATATATTAATGTATATACATACATACATACATATATACATACATACATATATACATTCATACATACATACGTACATAATCCACATAGGCATAAATCAAGTTTCATGGAGTCAAAAGTTTCACAAAGGCTGTTTTGTGTGAAGAATAATCAGAGACATATTCACTGAAAAAAAACTTTTATGTGCTTATATTTGTAGAAAATGGTTGGCAGCTTGACCTAATATTGACATACAAAGAGAATGCTGCATTTATTGCAGGCTGTTCATAACAACCAATATATGCATAACTAAGATGCCCATTTGTGAATAAATGTACCAAGAGGCTTCGGCATACATACACAATGGAACGGCCTCAGCCACATAAAAAATGCTGTCATTGGTGGTAACACTGGAGGATGCTACACAAAATGACAAAGCATAGAAAGTAACACCTCTCTTCACTCAGATGTGCTGCAGAAGTAGACTAGAGTTCACTAGAGACAGAAATAGGCAGAAAACCCACTCAATGCAGGGAGATGGGAAAAGAGGTTTCAGTGATTTGCAGGAGAGTAATTGGCAAAAATGTGTTGGCTATTTCAAGAAAGTCAAGAGAGTCCCCTTGAATGACCATTGTAAACATCATTGGCAACAAGTCCCCTGGCTAGCTAAGTCTGCTTCTGCACCGGCATCAATTTCAAACCCTCTTCCTTAAAGGATGCAGTCACGAGTAAACCAACAACCACAAACACTTTGATGGCAAAGAGAACAGATAAATATCTTCCAGGAACTTGATATTTGTGTCTTCAACTAGGCATACTAGGTTAATTATGGGAACACTCTCCTTGTCTTCAGTTTTGTTCCAAGCCCCACAGCTTTAACTCAGGCCCTGAACCAGGACTGCAGTTCTGGAGGCTACTGCAAAAGCCAGGATCAGGCTAATGAAACCTCCCAAATCCTGACCTCTAAGTTTTTCAGACACTTCGTTCACCTTAACCACCCGTTATTTGTTCTTTTTCCTGAGGAAAATATGTTTCTTCTTGAATTATTCTTGGACGTTTCTATCTACCTGGAAGCTTAGATCTGAAAGCCTGACACCCTTCATGACCTCCTCCACTATCCTCCTCTTTGAATTATGATCATCTGCAGACTGCTCATGGGGGCAGCTTGCCAGAAGAACTTCTAAAGTCCACCCCTTAACTTCTTTTCATCCTATCCCCAAGAATACGATTTGGTGATCATTTTAACACATAGTATTCTCTGCCAAAATTGGCAACTGATCCAAATCTTTAGAACAAAGAACTGAGAAAACCAGTGGTCTTTACTTAATTGTTTCCATTTATTCTCATCACATCCAATCTATGAAGACCATCCTTGCTTTCCCACAATACCCAAGCTCTGCTCCTATCTCATAGTCTTGGATAAAGTGTTTCTTCTGTTTGCAAGACAAAAGAACTTCATCCACACTTGTATTCTTTAGTCCTCAGGATAGGTTTTTATAAAGACCTTTTCAAAACTATGCATACGAAAGTTTCCACAAAATGTGT
This sequence comes from Tokudaia tokunoshimensis, assembly GCA_036184795.1. Classification (NCBI taxonomy): domain Eukaryota; kingdom Metazoa; phylum Chordata; class Mammalia; order Rodentia; family Muridae; genus Tokudaia; species Tokudaia tokunoshimensis. Next base: position 17,575,202 of record BTHU01000004.1, on the reverse strand, counting down.
GTCCATAAAACTCTTTTATAATTTTAACCTACACTGTAAGACTTGTTAATTTCTAGCATACCTGAAATTACTCTATATTATGTGGATAGTCTGTTCTCCAGCAGAAACAAAAATTTGGTGGATATAAGCAAGATTGTTTATTTGTTGGTACATTCTATATGACTTACATTTTGCTTGGTATGCAGTAGATGTACAAAAATATTTTTAATGTGGACAACATTTATTTAAAATCATAAGTTAACATTCTTTTTTGATGTTCAGTGACCATAACTTCTATTCATGAAAAAATTGTAGATAGTTAGATCATCATTCTTGATTATTCTAAGACCTCATCGTGTGTCATCAGCCATAGTATTTCTTGCAAGCTCCCCCGACCGTGTTTTAGACATACACTCCAATTTGGATGAACAAATGTAAATAACCTCAGTTAGAATATACTAGAACTCTGTGTTCTGGCATGTGAAGCTTCTTGGATAACATTTGAGCCTGCTTTGGTAGGTACATATATCATGTACTCATGTTCTTTGGCCACAGAGTCAAAGCAGGACTTTGCTTTTCTAAAGCAACAGGGAGAGTGAGGAGAAACATAGAGGAAACATTCTTTTGTTACATTTCAAGTAGATGATGCGATGCGTCTCAGCATTAACAGAAGTTCAGGCTCAGGAAGAGGTCAGTTCACTTAGAGGGATAAGGAAGAGGAAGGAAGGTCTAAATCCAGTCACTAGCTTATCAGCCTATTGGCAAAAAGGTGAAAATGTGGTTGTGTGACAGAACCAGATTCTGGCTTGATGAGTCGAAACACAAAGAAGATTCTTCCTGTGAAGACACTATATAACTTGTTCACATGAGCATGACATTAGGCACATCTATGATGGTGATGTAGCAATATGATAAGCACATTCATAAAAGCATATCTCCTAAAATGATTAAATGTTAATGAAAGTTATTGTTTACTGTAGGTTTAGATTATTATGCTGTTCTTCTTAAGATCTGAGTCAATGTATTGGAATAAAACATTATTTGTAAAAAGTCTTTGAATTTCTTTTTGTGAATGTACTTTTTGACGTGTCTCATTATCTTGAAATATCGCTTTGTAATCCTTTGTAACATTATTGATGTGCTGAGTATATGAACAGAAAAAAGACATCTCAGCCTGAGACTTTAGAAAGTACTCAAATTTTGGGCATCAGTGTTAAGCCAAACTCATGAAGGATTTATGTAGATAGCTTTCACAGATATATTTGATCTTTTTTAGAAGCATATGGAAATGCATATTTAATTTGTCAGCATTTTGCAAATCACACCCTTCAGAATAATTTGCAGAGTATAAATGCCTCCATATGCTAAACTCGGGTTTGTCTATTACAGTAGGAATAAAGAAAGAACCATACGCTAATTTTGGGGGGCACTATGGATTATGAAGAAGAATTTAAGAGTGTAATGCCCCTTACTCAAATAACTCAGAATTAAGAAGTCTTGATTTACAATCAATTTTTCAATCACATTGGATGGACTATGGTGAAATCTTACTAGGACCACAAACCCCTTATTTGAAAAAAAGAAAAATGTGTCACGTGTTGTTTTCTGCCTAAATTGCTGTGTTAAGTCTTTTGAAACACCAACCAAAGCTGATTGAAACAGAAAATGATATACAAACCAAACCATCTCTATATAGTCATTAGAATGACAGGTAAATGTGTAGTTTCCACCCAAACAAATTCCTTCTTCTGACAAAACAAACAGGCAAAGAGAAACTAGACCCTGTAGGTCAGCCATTTCTTTCCAGAACTATATTGAGAGAGTCTTGAACATACCAGGATGTCCTGGGCATGTGAGTGATAAGGCAATTTTCCAAGCTGCCTACACAACAGGTGTGTGTATCCTCACAGCAGACTTCTACCCTAGCTCTTTTGGCAATCCTACAGAGCTGGAGAATGCATGCAATTTCTAGATAATGCTGTCTAAAATTTTAAGAATAAACTCTGCAGATTTCAAAGGTCACTTTCTGTACAGAACTTGAAATAATTAATAGAGAAAGCTGAAGATCTTTGACAAGTTCTACTTTTTAAGTCTGAAAGGTTCATTGACCTATATGCCTTCTGAGTCCCTAGTAGTATTAGAGGATAAAATAAAATAAAATTTGAAGTTTCAAAGGACTTCATCATTCTCAAATTACTGATTATGTCATCATTACAAGTGAAGGCTGATGTGTTAGCAGGAAGGGCCTTAAGGATCTTATAATGTGGATAATTACTATTTGGCTTCCTTTAACAGCTGGTATTATTTATTTCCTGAGTAGAAAGAAAACAAGATGATTAACCAAATTTATTTTTAATTGCGATCACACCTCAGTACAAATAAGTTATTTTTATGGTAACACCTCAAATTTACCATATGGGAAAGTTATTTGAAGATTTCACACAATAAAAACTGATGGGACTGGGAAGAAGGTTAAGTGAGTAAAGTACTTGCTGTACAAGAATAATAAGCTAAGTTCAGAATGTGAACATACATATATGTTCAGTGATATCTGATGTGTTAGTAAGTGGAAAGCAGTGGCCGGTACTGGAAACCTAGCTCACTACTCAGTGCTCATGAAATCATGACTATTGCAGGAGAATCTACAACCACTAATCCACTAAACTCATGTAATCTCTACCAACAATTTATTTGTCATCATAGCTACATAACAGTGTAGTTTTCACCCCTCTTTATCCAGGAAACCTCTTTTTGCAACAGATGGAGACCATGACAGAAAACCACATCCAATTGAAATGAAACATTATGAACTTCAAGCCCAAAGGGCACATCTACATAGACTGATCCTGCACCTAAAGCTTAGGGAACATTGTAGGAAGTGGAAAAGTTATAAGAGCCAGATCAATGGGTTTGCTGAGAGATTGTGTCTCCTAGTAATGTCAGCAGCTACAGCTACAAAATCTCATCAGGATGATTGTCCAAACATGAGCTGAACAAGGACAATACAATGGACATGATGAAGTGGATGGGGGAAAACCCACAGGCCTCAACCCTACAAAAATAACTACAAGCAACTGAGTAAAGGGATCACGGGAGAAGTGGTCTTCCTCACATTTGCATCCTAATTGGTTGTCCATTGCCAAATATTCAGCACTAAAAGCATTGTATGAGCTGAACAGGCTATATTTAAGAATATATTTCCTTAAATATATATATCAGCACTGATTGAGAAGGGGAAGTAGACACAAACTGCTGCAATTTACCATGAATCTATTTGCATTTGATACATGCAGAGAAAGGTGAAATCGGTTTTCTTCATTGGAGTGTCTCTGGGTATATTGACCCATGCAAGCCACATGTCCAGAAATAGTGAACACAAAATGGAATCTATATTATTTTTTGTGCACTTCTTTTTTGTTGTGGTTTCTAGTTTTATTTTTTGGTCTTATTAACTTTGTGTTTTTATTTATGCATTCTTTTTGAAAGAGAGAGAGTGAGAGAGGGAGAGAGAACAAGCACATGGTTAATGAGGTAGGGTGCAACCTGGAGGAGTTGGAGGAAAGAAAAAAATAAAAAATAAGGTGAAGAATGATAGAGAAAAACACCAGATACTGGCTAATCTCTGCTTTTTTGGGTGAACTCAGCCCTTTCTTCCTCCTGACACTCCCCCCAATCAGACAGACACACACAAACACACACAGAGACTCTTATACTTACATGCAACACACACAGTTTGACAATTGTTAAGAATACTAATTTCACAATGGTTGACCTTAAACCTTAATAATTTATATATGGGACCTGGAGATATGGCTCAGTGGTTAAGAGCATTGACTGCTCTTCCAAAGGTCCTGAGTTCAAATCCCAGCAACCACATGGTGGCTCACAACCATCTGTAACGGGATCTGATGTGTGTCTGAAGACAGCTACAGTGTATTTGCATATAATAAATAATAAATAAATAAGTTAAAAAAAGAATGAAGTTTTACTTTCAATGTGCTTTTATTTAAAAAAAAATAATTTATATATGAAAACAAAGTAAGGTGTATATCATGATGGCATAGATGAATTTTCTGAAAGAGAACTGTCTGCTTTCTGACCCGATATGCTTACAACTTGAGGACTAAGTCTGAATACAGATGTAACTAACTTGTTCATTGTGGCTTCAGTACTGAGAGCTTAAAATAATTCTGATTGTACTATAATTTATTGCTTATAATTTGTGAAATATTATAGAATGGGGATAAAGGGCAATCTGATGATACTGAGGCAGGTTTAAAATGTTAAACCAATAACATTTCCAGGAAAGTACCAGGAAGGGAATAAAAAGAAAGGAGTTCCTTGAAATAACCTTAAGAAATGTCATTTAAGCAATTCCTTCTTTTTATACCTCCTTATGGATGGAATTTGTGGAATTTTAGGTTTCCAAGTAAAAGAATAAAGATAATCACTTAGTTAATATTGCATCCTATTTGACAGAGTAATTGCAACTATAAGTCCTTCCTCTCCTGGCCTGAGCTTACACTAAGAAACCCTGAGTTAGTCACAAGCATTTTCATTTCTATGACAAAATCAGCCAGTAATTATAAATTGTCTTGGGTTACAGATTATAACTTACAATTGTCTGTCATTTAAATCAATTATATGATTATTTATGTGGCACCTTCCCAAATGAACCGTAACATTTTTTTAAATTTCCATCAGAAAGAATTTTTATTTTCTTGAGGACTCTTCAAAATAGTACACACATAAAACACCAGCACTTGGGAAGTTGAGGCAGGAGGACCACAAGTTCAACACCAGCATAGACTATAGAGGAAGGACGTTTTATATTTAAAAAGAAGTTTTGGCAACAATCTCCAGATCGATACAATTCCCATTTAAAATCCAACACAATTCTTTACAGATCTTGAAAGGACAGTTTTCAGTTTCATATGGAAACACAAAAAGCCCAGCATAGCTAAAAAACAATCTTAAATAATAAAAGAACTGAAATCACCGTCTCTGATTTCAAGCTGTACTACAGAGCTATAACAATAAAAACACCATTGGATGGGCACAAAAACAGACACATCAAAATTAATGGAGTTGAATTGAAGATTCAGACGTGCACACACTTGATTTATTTTAATAAAGAAGCTAGAAATACACACTGGAAAAAAAAGATAGCATCTTCAGTAACTGGCCTTGGTCAAACTGAATGGCTGCATGCAAAAGAATACAAATAGATATGTACTTATCATCCCATACAAAACTCAACTACAAACGGTTCTAGATCTCAACATGAAACCAGATATACTGAACCCAGAAGAAGAGAAAGTAGGAGAATATCTTTGAACTCACTGGCACATGAGATGCCTTTCTGAAGAGAACACTGTTAGGATGGTTACTAAGATTAACAATTAATAAATGAGACCTCATCAATCTGAAAATTTTCTCTTTTTAGATAAATGGGCAGCAGGCAGAATGGGAAAAGATTTTCACCAACTACACATATAATAGAGGGTTAATATCCAAGATATATAAAGAACTTAAGAACTAGATATTAAAAAAATAAACCACCCAAACAATCCAATTAAAGATGGGGTATGGACCTAAATAGAGAATTCTCAATAGGGGAAGCTCGCATGGCTGAGAAACACTTAAAGAAAAATTTAACATCCTTAGTCTTCAGAGAACTGCAAACCAAAAATACTTTGAGATTTCACCTTACACCAGTCAGAATGGCTACGATCAGTAAAACAAGTGACAGCTTATGCTTACAAGTAAGTGGAAAAAGAAAACACTCATTCTATCCTAAGTGGATGGAGGGAAGGAACTGGGTGGGAGAGGGGATGGGGAGAGGAATAGAGAGTGGGGTGGATTAAGTGTAGGGAGAGAAGGAGAGAGAACAGAAATTGGTGGGGGTTGGATAGGGGGGCAATCTCTAGGATGTGCCAGAGACCTGGGATGGGGGCCAGCCCCAGGGTATTTATGGGGGCTACTGTAGCTGAGACTCTTACCAGTGAAGGATAGGATCCTGGAGTGGCCACGTCCTGTAGCCAGGCAGGCCTCCCAGTGGAGAGAGAGGGATAGTAACCAATGCACAAAAATGTCCTACCTACAAGATATGCAGGAACAAAATAAAAGTGGAGAGAGACAGAGGGAATTATCCCATGGGCAAGATCCAATCCCTGAAATTATTAATGTACACTGTTATGCTTACAGATAGAAACCTAACATAACTATTTTCTTACAGGCTCCTCCTAGCAACCAATGGAAAGAGATGCAGAAACTCACAGCCACATATTAAATGGAACTCGGGGAGTCTTAGGGAAGGGTTGGGGTAAGGATTGAGGGACCCTGAAAGAACAGGGACTCCACAGGAAGACCAACAGAGTCAACTAACCTTGGGGGCTTCCAGAGGCTGACCTACCAACCAAAGAGCAAGCACAGGCTGGACTAAGCCTTCTGCACATATGTAGCAGATGTGCAGCTTGGTCTTTGCATTAGTCAGGGTTCTCTAGAGTCACAGAATGTATGGGTAGTCTCTATATGGTTAGGGAATTTGTTGATGACTTACAGCTTGTAGTGCAACTCCCCAACCATGGTCAGCAGCAGCTGTAGATGGAAGTCCAAGAATCTAACAGTTGTTCAGTCCCACAAGGCAAGCAGTCAAGGAAGAGTGAGTGAATCTTCCTTCTTCCAATGTCCTTATGTAGGTCGCCAGCAGAGGGTGTGTCCCAGATTAAAGGCGTGTGCCACTGCGCCTTTAATCCCAGACGACCTTGAACTCAGAGATCTCCTTATCTTAATCTTCTGGAATTCATAGTCACTATACTTCAAGATCTCCATGCCAAGATCCAGGTCAGAAACTTGTATCTTTGAGCCTCCAGATTAGGATCATATGTGAGCTATGTGAGCCTTCCAATTCTTGATTAGTTCATTCCAGATATAGTCAAGTTGACAATCAGGAATAGCCACTACAGTCTTCATGTAGGTTTCCCAACTGGAGCAGGGGTTGTCCTTGAATCATTGGCCTGTCTGCCTGAGGATCTCATTCTCCTAATGGGCCACCTTGTCTGACCTCAGTGGGGGAGGATTCACTCAGTCATGCAGTGAGTTTATGTGCCAGTGTGGAGAGGGGGGAATGGGAGGAATAGTGGGAAGGTAGTGATGAAGAATGGGAAGGGTGATACCCAGAGGGGGACTCCTCCTTCTCAAAGGAGAAGGGGAGGAAGGAATTGGGGGAGAATCTGCATGAGAGGGTACGGGGATGAGAAGGGAGGTGATATTGGGATATAAAATGGATAAACAAATTTTTTAAAAAAAGAAGAAAAAGAAAACACTCATTCATTGCTGGTGGGAATACACAACGGATTTTGAAGTCAGTGTGCCAGTTTTTCAGGAAAATGAGAATCTATCCACCTCAAAATCCAGCTATACCACTCTTGGGCATATTAACCAAAGGATGCTATGTGCTACCACAAAGACACATGTTCGGCCATGTTGATTGCTACTTTATTTATAGAAGTCAAAAATTGGAAACAACCCAGATGCCCCTCAATAGAAGAATAGATAAAAAAATGTGGTACAGGTACACAATGGAATATTATTCAGCAGGAAAATAAATGAAATTATGAAACTCACAGGTAAATGAATGGAACTTGGTTCTTCTCCTGTGTGTTTGTTTAGTATTATTCTAACATATTCGTTTTTGTTTTATCTCATAGTATTTTATTTTGTTATAATTTAATTTATTTTATTACCATTCCTTAGGAACCTTTTAGTTTTCTAATTAGATATAGAAAGGGGTTAGATCCAGATCAAAATGGGAATCGAGGAGGAATTGGGAGTAGAGTGAGGAGAAACTGATATGGGAAAAAATCTATTTTTATTAAGAGAGGGAAAAGTCTTTTTGCACAAAATATTTACAAGTTTTATTTATATATCATTTTGACCCACTCACTATTATTCAACTCACATGACAAAGCATGGAGAACTTAAATGGACATTCAGTAGAATAAGATATATAGTGAGCCTTGCAATATTTAATTATTGATTTGGAAATATAAATTTCTACATAGCTACAAACTCACAACACACATATGTAAGGATACACCAGAATTCCTCATCACTTGAAAACAGAGAAATGTCCTTTGAAATAAATTTGATTTATAATTGGGAAAATAGTTATTAAAGCATTGCTTTAAAATATTAAGTGGAAAGACTAGAAACACGGCTTCGCAGTTAAGAGTACTGGCTGCTCTTGCATAGGACTGATGTTTGGTTCCCAGCAACCATACATCAGCTTGCAACCATCTATAGCTCCGGTTCCAGGTGATGTGACACCATCTTTTGGCCTCTGCAGGTTCTAGAGACTCTGCTGCAAAGACAAATGGATGTACACATAAAGCAAAAATAAATAAGTAAAAAATGATATAAGGTTGAAATAATAAAAGATTTAAATTTGTAATCTGATAAGTTTGAAATTAAAATGATAACATTTAAAATGATTATTTTGCTATCTATTTTTACATGTATAGGTGGGTTTCATGCATGTATATGTGTGCTACATGCATACCTGGTGACATCAGGCCTGAATACGGTGAGAGATTGTGTTACAGACAAATGTGAAGCACTGTGTGTGTGCTAGGACTCGAATCCTGATCCTCTGAAACAGTAGCCCATGCTCTTTCACTGCAGAGTTATTTCTCCAGCCATATAATACAATTTTCCAAAAGAAGAAACAATAAGTCTATTGTTTATTTTATATTTGCATTTTTGAGGCAAAATTATGGTGGCAAAATATAATCCCATTCATATTAAGTATAACTTCTCCAAAGTCTTGGAGATTTTTTTAACAGTTTGTTTTTCTCTAAAATCTTTAACATTTTAGCTATTTGATTTAAAATTCTTGTCAGATTTCTTCAGCTATCAATGCTGAAAATTCTAACTATGGGATATCTTTCCCTATCATGAATCAACAGTTTTTCAACTTCACTTTCACTGTGAACTCTCTGGAAATATCTTACTTTATAATGAATGTTCATTATACTTCTGCTATATCAACTCTTATTTATAATGTGAGACTATACAAAATAATTGATAGAATTGGATTTCAATTTAGTTAATGAAGGCTTTTCAAGAAGGGACTAAATTTTAAGTGGATAGTTGATCCATAAACATTTTTTTCTGGTAGGAAAATCTTTGTTACTTTGTATTATATTGGACACTGGATAATGCTTAGATATTGTGGAACTTCACAATTTGAAATTTGATGACAGTAATGACTAGCAATTTTTTCTTAAACAAATGTGTGATTAAAATTATTACCATAGTTGAGTTACTTCTAGACCAACACTTTTCTCTGCAATCCATAGAATCCTTGTTCTAAGAGTATTTACATGAGAAGGCATTATGAGGAGAGACAGATGAGATCACTAAGAAACTAAAACAAATTTTACATTTTAGATACAGCTTGGGACATGCTTCTATATGTTGGATATGTTCCATGCTTGGATATGGAATATATAAAATTCACAGAACAAATTTGCATAAGCTTATCTTGACAAATATCACTTGTTTACTTGTATGAAACATACAATCTTTAATGTCTTTTGGTGAGACATTTTGATGCACATGTTTATTCTGTATTGGCCTTCCCTGAGAATTATTTTACGTGCATAGTAAGGGGCAAAACAACAATAACCTTGGTTTGAGACCTGAAATTTGTTTTCAAGTTAACCAGAGTCTTTTTAAGTTGCACATTACTTGTAACAATAACTAGGACAAAAACTCTTCACGGGGTTTTCAGAATGTCATCCCAGAATGTCATCCTTATTTTAAAATTTCAATCAAAGGACTATAAGTGGTTCCAAAAAATGTGTTTGTATGAATAAAAATTAGAAATTTTTATCAAAATTATCAATAGGCATCATTCTTGGCCACTTAAAATGTCCGCAAACTATCACCAATGGAAGTGAACATTTACACAATGGGGGCATTTGAAGACATGCTGAACCTGTTGCAAGGGCAGCAACAACATTGAGTACTCACTGAATAACTTTAAAATCGTGAAAAGAAATTGTCTTTCTGCACATCTGATCCACTGCAATTTTCAAACAGAATATCCATTTTTATTAAAGGTTGGGACTGAATATTGAATTACAGCCTAAGGAGTTCTGCAGAAAAAAATAATCTTACATATTGAAGTTCTTAAATCAAAGGGACAAACATGATGCTGGACCACATGAAATATAATGGTTGACATTTGTGAAACTAACTCAAAGTCAAGGTCTTTTGAGTGCTGTTTCTCATACATTGTGATGGCCAAGCCTTTGAAATTTAAAGTACTACTTTCATATTATTTTATATTTGCTTAGAAAGACATATATAATATGTACACATCTATTAAATGAAGTTATATACCACTTGGAGCGACAATGCTTCCCAATTAGAAGCAGTTAGACCACGATTTTGGACAGGGCAATTCAAGAGACTTTCCAAACAATTTTGGCTATAACTTCTGTCCTACGTTTCCTTCTAGAACTTGAAGGTAAGACCCATTGCTGAAGAAACCGCTTCAGACACAGTACTTAAAGGACTGAATCAGGAATGGACCTAGAAACCCCCCACATGAGGACTAACTATCATAGTAGCTAAAACTCCTGTGTGCAGTACCAGACAGGGAAGCAACCAAAAGTCCTAGCCACTTGTAAAGTCTATGAACTAAAACAATGACCAAAATAGCAAGATATCCTAAAAGGCATTATATTGATACTTATATTTTGGGAGTAACCAGCATTCATCTACATAGATTTAAAGTCCACTCAATGGGAGGGAAATCATAATGGATGCTGTCAACCTAGCCAACTACTGGCAGCTAGTCAGGTCATGAATCAGAGGATAATGTGCAACTGGCACTGCCCTAAACCAATATAATTCCTAATGGCAGTCTAGATATTTATCCTCCTAATACCTTCAGAAAAGAGTAAATCTTCACCTCTCATGAAAGAAGTTTCTCTTTGTAGTAGTAGACATAGATTGTTATAGGAAGTCAAAACTGAACAAAATGGAAAGAATAACTGAGAGTGGGGAGGCAAACCCCAATTTGATACATCACCATCATAGCAAGATGTGCCTAATGTCATGCCCATGTGAATGGTGGAGGAAGATCTCACAAGGTCCCATGTGGTATGGAAAGATAGATAATTAATAGTTTCTGAGAGAGGGAGAATCAATCTTCTCTTGGGATAAACCCCCTGATAGGTTATCCAATCCTGAGTGGTCAGCCCTAAACACATACATATGAACAACACTAAATGGACTCAGCAAGTTATGTTTACATAACATACATGTATATATGTAACAATCATGATGGAAGAAGAGGTCATGAGCTTGAAAAGAAATAGGAAGACACGGGAAAATTTGGAGAAGTAACAGAAGGGGTGGCAGTCATGTAAATACAATACTTACATTTGAAATTCTCAAAGAATTTAAATGAAAATATAGTCCCATATTTTAGGGTAGTTGTTAACTTTGTAGAGCAGCAGTCCATCATAAGTATCTGTTGACGGATTCTCAATATGTAATTTGTTCCTAGCTAGTCACAATATACCATAGTTCTTAAGTGTGGGCTATGTTAAAATTGCAGGGAGAGAAGGTTTTGATGAACAAGAAGGTGAGATTGCTTGATCTCTGATCTTTGCAGAATAGATTGCTTCTGTAATAGTCTCCTCATCCACAAAAAAGAACTTAGAAATATCTTATGTAATTAGCTATAGATAACATCCAACAAGCGCCTTTTAACAATAACAAATAAGAAAAATTCTTGGTATAGATATAATGAATCAATTTAATAGAAACATTACATCAAAAACATTTCCAAATTGTATACCAAATATTAACTTTCTAGAATGTACTTCATTTCCCTGGATTTATTCCACACCAGATGGACCACCCGTTTCTGCGTGGCTGTTCTTCCCACATCTATAATGAACATCGAAAATTTACCTGAAATTCACCATGCATATGAAATTACCGTACCTTTACTCCTACCCACATTCTGTTCTTTATCTCTTTGAAAGCATTAATTATCAGACTGCTGCAATGTACATAGCACTGTGATTAAAAGAGGAATATATATATATGTATATATATATATGAAAATATTTGTTAAAAGGAGAATGACAATGATTTATTTGAAATAACATCTTTAACCACTAGATGTCAGCCTTTTCAAGCAACAATGCTGACTTTCCCAGTTGTGTCATGATAGCTTTTAGATTCTTGCATCTGAATTGAGGTTGTTCATTTGATAATGACTAATTTAACAAAAAACAAACAAACAAACAAACAAAAAAACCCAAAAGCCAACACTCCCTGCAGTTCTATGAAGATAGAGAAGGTATAGGAATTAGAAGTTTTATTAAACAGAATGAAACAACTGAACGCTCAGAACTAATAATGAAAATACAATTATTAATTGGTAATAGAATTAGCATATACTCTGAAAATCAATTTATATGTGATATCTGCATGATAACTGTTATTCACAAGAAAACACCCTTTCATTTCAAAATAGCTTTACTGAGCATAACTACTGTTTTATGGAACCCGTCTAATTGAGTGTTGTATTTTGACATTTTCAATCTTCCTCTAATGTTTTCCCAGGGATGGGCTTTGATTTGCAGATGTACAAAGAAGGAAAACACAGTGCAGAGCACAACGTGAAACTTCCGACAAGGCAAAGCACTAAGCTTCTCATCACAAACAAGAAGAGAACATCAGACTCTTGTGCAAGCCTGCAACATCCCTCCCATATAGAGCTCTAAGACCCTAACACAAATTAACACATGAGCCTGGGTATGGAGGAGGGAAATAAGCCCAGGAACGGGAAGCCCTAGAGTTAGTCATTCTGACATCACACTGAGAGAAGTTTTAAGAACACGAAGAAATGAACAACAAACAGAAAAGCAAAAGCCAGTCTTCTGTAAGGCAGCTTGGCTGGCTAAACCTGATTTAAGCCCATCCGTATGCCAGGCTGACTAGTTAAAAAGCAGTGCATCAAAATATAACCTTTCAAAGCATTGAACCATGGCTTATACAAATACAAAATAAGCATCAAAAAAAAAGGAACTCCCTTTTCAGTATGGTTGACACACCTGTCATAGGTGAGGTGCTCAGAGGCTGAGGTAGAATACTCTGATTTCTAAACCAACCTGGGCTACACAATCTATCTTGAAAATATAAAAAAGGAAGGAAGGAAGGAAGGAAGGAAGGAAGGAAGGAAGGAAGGAAGGGGAGGAAGAAAAGAAAGAGGAGGAAGGAAGAGAGAAATAGGCAATAAAGTCAGTGGGAGAGAGAATTTAGGGAATAGAAATGTAGTCAATTCTTCAAAAGTCCACTGAAACTGGTGACAACCAAGAATGATTTGATGTCCTAGGTCAGAAACCATAAACTTTGGGGCTACCATTTGTGTTTGAGAAAAATACTTTCAATTGGGAAAAATGCTACATGTTCACTGGGAGTCAGCTCCATACCCATCCAGTAAGGAAGAGAGAATGTCTTATTGACAGTTGTATTAGTCAGGGTTCTCTAGAGTCACAGAACATATGGGTAGTCTCTATATAGTTAGGGAATTTGTCAATGACTTACAGCTTGTAGTCCAACTCCCCAACAATAGTCAGCAGTACTTGTGGATGGAAGTCCAAGGATCTAGCAGTTGCTCAGTCACACGAGGCAGTTGTGGATGGAAGTCCAAGGATCTAGCAGTTGCTCAGTCCCATGAGGCAGGCCAGGAAAAGCCAGAGTGAATCTTCCTTCTTCCAATGTCCTTATATAGGTCTCCAGCAGAGGATGTGTCCCAGATTAAAGGTGTGTGCCACTGCACTTTAATCCCAGATGACCTTGAACGCAGAGATCTCCTAACCTTAATCTTCTGGAATTCATAGTCACTATGCTTCAAGATCTCCATGCCAAGATCCAGGTCAGAAACTTGTATCTCTGAGCCTCCAGATTAGGATTATAGGTGAGCTTTCCAACTCTTGATTAGTTCATTCAAGATTTAGTCAAGTTGACAACCAGGAATAACCACTACAACAGTTTTAGAGATGTCACCCAATGCTATTCTCCCCAAAGTTTTGAATATTTTTATGTAACTTTATATGAATTGGTGACATATAATAAAATTAAGTGGCAACATTTAGTGCCTTGGGATACATAAAATTATTTTTTCCTCAGAAAACTTGTGTAAGTAATAGAGGCTGGCATTATTTCCTTTAGGGGAAGTACATTGAACGGGCAGGAATAATGTTGATGTTGTACACTTGCAAGAGACTGTGATTTATGGATTCCACAGAACGAAGCACAGATGAGCATACTCAGCCCTTCCTGTTCCTCATGTGCTGCAAGAGAAATCAAGTGCAGCACACCTCTGCTGGCAGGTCAGAGCTTAACTCCTGGCATGGCCTGAAGCATCTATAAATTACTTTCTCCTCTGTCCATCTGTAACCAGGTTGCCCTTCAACATGATATCACACTGTAGATTTTCTATCCCTATTTAAACAACAAAGAATGAAAAATGGCTGAGATAGTTACTCTAACACAAGTTTAAAAAAAATATCTTGTATATTATCTACAACTAGTCCAGGTGAAATGATAACATTTGTTATGTGTGTGTTGTGTATATGTATGTGTGTACTATATGTGTGTGTTGCGTGTGTCTGCATGTTTCTATGCATGTGTTTGGGCATACGCCATGGTGCCCAATTAGGGAATTTAGAGGACAACCTCGGATATCTATCTTCATGTTCTGCTTTGTTGTTCACTATGACATATGCCAGGTATGCTGATTGGTCTCTGAACTTCTGGAGATGCTCTGTTTGCACCTACTACAGGCAGGGTGATATTATAATGTGTGTGCAATTACGTATGGATTTTTATGGATTCTGGGAATATAAATGTTGGTCTTCATGCTTGGACAATTGCTTTATTCACTGAGCCATCTTCCTGGCCTGTATGTATGCGGACCTGTGTTCAGATCCCTAGCACCTATATAAAGAGCTGGCAGTGATAGTGAACACCTGCAGTCCTAGACTTGAAAGGCAGAGACAAGAGTATCGTGGGAACTTGCTATCCACCTAGCCTTCCCAGATCAGTAATCTCCAGGTTCACTAAGAGACCCTGTCTCAAAATATAAGATGGAAAGCAACAGAAGAAGACACCCAAAATCAACATCTGGTCTTCACACTTAGGTATACTTATGCATGCATGCACCACCACACACATAATATACACATTTCTACACACACACACGCCCGCGTGCCCCAAAAATTTGACTTAAAATATGTGCATTTTCTCTTAATATATGTTATACATTCTTCTCTGAAGATTTGGGGTATACAGAAATCTTTAAATTACTGACGGCAATACATTCAAGGAAAATAAATACCTCGCTAAATAATTGTCCAAAGAAAAAGCACCTTTTAATTTTAGAAGCCCAAAATCTTGAAGAGACTTCAGACATGATTAAGTAACATACAGAAAATGATCTTAAATTTCTTGGATTAGTATGCAGAGAATTGCAGAAATGGGAGGTGATCCAAGGTCTAGTAATTCAGATATAATTTCTTTAAAGGTTAAATCATTGAGCCCGTGGCTAAGGGATACAGAAAACTAACCAATGGTACTGTATCATGTACTGGCATTCTCTACGACCTCATTGAACACATTCCAGAACAAATACAAATAAGATGCAAAATGATATTTCTTAATTTCCACAACAGATAAAAATAAAAGCCATACAATGAGTTCCCTCATCAAGTAAAAATGTATAAATGTGTTGGTGTACTGCATTTGTATTTACACTTATTCTAACATATGAAGAGGTGTATGAAGCAGCCAGTATTATTTTTGCATAGCCAGTCCATGGTTCAGTGTTCAGTTTCTTTGGGTTTCATGTATAATTAAGTCTTGCAGGATAGAATATATTCCTTACAAGCTAGCTTGTGTCACTGACAGCTTTAAAGGTAGATGAAATTTAAATAACAACACACTTAGGACTTTATTAGGCACTGTCTGCTTGTCTTTCATTTATATTGATGAGGAATCAGAAATTTTCTAATGTATAATTATTTTCAATGATATTTTCCTTATTCCCAAGCTAGAATCAAAGACGAAGGGAAGGCAGTTTAGGTATCCAAATAAAGATATGACAAATCCCCAGGCTTCAAATGGAATGGAAGGCGGAAGGGAAAGGAGTAGAAAAACAGACAAGAAAAAGAACTGTTGCTTCTTCTCACCCCATGGGGGCTGAGGGTAGGACCGTGGTGCTACCCACTCCCAGTCTTACCTAGATTCAATAACTTTTAAAACAAACAACCTCAAACAGACCTGTTAGGACTAAGCATGGCAGCTATGACTTCAGGTAGTCTTGTGCTAGGCCTTTGCCCTTTAATACCCACACCCTTGCCCTACCTCCATCATTCTGAAGAGACTCCACATCCAAGAGGTCTTAAGAGGCCTGAGCAATTTAATAGTACATCTTATTTTGTTCATGCCCCTCTTTCAGTGAATGTCCCCGCATTCCTCTTCCCTACATAGCTAGATCTCCTATGGATGGGTGTGAAATGACAGGTGTCACAACAAGGAGGGAAGTGGAGAGATAAAGGGGTCCAGCCCTGCAGAGTCTTCCTGCCTCATCTGTCCCTTAGCCTCACTGAGCCAAAAATCACGAGTGAAGAAGATGGAGGTGATGCGGAGGGTCCTAATCTTGGTCTGAAATCACTAAGTCACTGACTGCTACTTGCTGTACAACAACTTTGTTTCCCACTCACCCGCTTGAGAGGATTTTTCATGAAGTTGAGCTGTCCACTGACATCTTGAAACTGCTTCTCTAGTTCCCACTTCTACAAAGCTAGCTCCTCCTTTATCATTCCCACAGATTTTTCCTCCCTCCCTTCCTTCCTCCTTCCCCTCCCTCCCTGTTTCCCTCTTCTTTGCTGAAGCTAAGGGCGGATAGCTTATGTGTTTCAAAATCAATCCCAATTACTTCTGGATTTGAGTCACATAAAAACGTCTCCTTAGCTTAGATGATGTGTGTGGTTCAACCTAACTTCTCCCTAGGTTATTTATTGACCTCTAGGATCAATTGCCTCTTCTCCTTCTAACTCATGGGCCTTCTCTCTTTTTGCTCCTCAGTCAAAGGACAGGTGGGACTGTCTTGGTGACTTCCTTGGGTAGCTTGTTGCTAGTTCTTCCTAAAGGTCCAAAGCCAAAGTGACCTAGGGTGGCAGCATCACTACCCCTCCTGCCGCCTTTCTTAGGTTTCTTGCAGCAAAGGGTCAGGGTAGCTGAGACCCCTCACCATCTCCAACAACCCCAATATGACCTTCATGTTTCTCTGCCTTCTGGTTCTTCCACTTCTCATGTTTTCCTCTCTTCTCATGTTTGGGTTTAGATATTGAGCCCTGGAACTGGACAGTCAGTTGTTCACATACTGCTTCAAGCTGCTCGTTTAGTTATGCCAGGCAAAGATCCCTTCCCTTCCTCCTTCAACTCTTCCTCCTCTTTCTTTCCTTCCATCACCTCAGAGGAGGAACAGCTCTTACTCTACTGCCCTTACTCTGAAGATGAGCTGGACAACTCAGAGGGCAAAGCAATAGGAACTTGATAAAGGTCCTGGTCCCAGTGGCTCATCTGGCACCTTGGAGTTGCAGAGCTTAAACTCAACCTGTGACTTTCAAGCCTTGGCCACAACATTGTGGTTTGGATCGGGAGACTGACTGGACATATAGCGATTGGTAAGTCTAAGCAGCACATTTAAAAATGTAAATTTCCAGAGGGTTTTTGCATTATACCATTGTCTCTCCATGGTTGCAAGGAACTCATTTTACATTGAAGCTTCTTTGTTTTCTGATTAAATTTCTTATTCAGCCAATTGAAGTCTTTGGATAGCAATTATTTCTGAGAAAGCCCAGCACCGTTAATGGAGTGGTGAAATAATTATAATCTAATCCAGATCCTGTTCATGAGCAATTTTAGAAATGTTTAACATCCTAGGAATACACACCAATTCATTCATTACAGAATAAAAGCTTGGAGCTACTACTCACGCAGGCTTGATTGTATGAGCATGTTTCTCATGGACGAAGGCACCAGCCAGACCACCGGCTCCTGAATTTAAATACTGGAAAAGAAGTGAAATTCTGAGTTTACTTGACTACATGAGGAAGATATAAACACTATTTTTATTCCACTTGTTTTAAATAAACCCATAACTTTTGACCAGTTCAAAATTTGTGATTATTTAAGTTTTTGGAGAAAAAAACAGAATACTGGGTCTTACTGTTAAAAGAAAACCAAATGAAAAATATTACTAAGTTGAAGATATATGGCTATGCTATCTTCACCAAATTCTATTTAGATTATTGAAGTAGGAGAGTAGGACGGAGTAAGGTTCTGGAGAACCTTGCACATATTTAAAACTTAATTGGCCTGATTCTCATATGTAGGACAACCAACGAGCATCAGTGCAGGTACAGAGAAGAAGCAAAAGACTAGCATCTAAAAGTGACCAGTGACTCATCAAAATACACACCCCTTTGGGGAGACATAAAATGCTCAAAACACGTGTATGTGATGCATGAAGTTGTATATAGAACTAACTACATTTAACAGAGTATACATGGAATGTTCAAAACAAAAAATGACCCCAAAGCTGCAGTCCTTGTAGAATAGAGCCATTTGAACTACTAAGTGTTCTTTTATCTTGCACACTTCTTATCTTAGAAACTGACCTTTTGCTAATACACAGCTCTGCTTTGGCTGCTTGTCATATATTTGTGTTTTCTCACATCAAGTTCTTCCTCCAGGACACTCCAGAGGTGTACATGGAATGCCCAGTACCACTAGTATGTAGCAGCTAAACTAAGTTTTAACAGATCTCAGCACTTTTGTTCAAATGCTCTATGCTAAATAATTACTAATTTATATATGTAGAAATATCATAACTTAGTTTTCATATCCATAAAAACTAAAAGCATCAATTAATATGAATTAAGTTCTAAATATGGAGTCTTTCTCTGTATTTAATTTATTTTCATAGTAGCCTAGACATTTGATGAATAAATTTTCTACAGTTGTAGGAATAATAGAAATAAGTTATTTTGCATGTTACTCTATCATATGACCTCACTAAAGAAGAAAACATGGCATTGACAGAAATAGAATGTAAGTTGTGGACCAAGCATTTTCTTTTGATTAAAACCAATGTGAAATAAAAGGCTGTCAGACATTACTTCCTACCTTGTAGGAACACCAACAGGCAAAGTCAACACCCCAGTCATGTAAGCGGAGTTCAACATTTCCAACTGCATGCGCTAGGTCAAAGCCAACAAAACAGCCCTAGGGAAGAACATACAAGGTTTCTATTTGTTTAATGATTAGGGCAAGTGCCTCAAGCCCACTGCAATATGTTGAACAGTAACATGTTCTGATACCCTAGCTCACAACATTTGACCCATAACTCCTTCAACCCTTTAGACAGCCCTCTAGACAAAAGTCATCTTCACAGAACCACTTCCTTCTTCATACATTGACATTTTCACTAGTGGTGGAAAATGCAGATAGCGATGAAACTTCAGGTCCAGCAGGAGAAACAAATTCAGCACTGCCCAGTTGGACTCCCTCGATTACACTCACTTCAGAGTTCATTTGTGGGAGACAGAAGGGGTTTGCTGAAATTCTACTTGTGAATATTATAACAGCGTAGTGGCAGATCCCTGTTCCCAACAGATTCAGAGTTCCAAGGGCACCCAGACTGCAGAACCGAAGATGCCTGTCCAACCCTCTGCAATACAACAACACCATGTAGCACCAACTAGAAACAGAAGACTCTAAGATCTTTACCTTTCAACTCAGTGCATCTGTGCTTGCAATCATCCCATAAGTCTTCCTTTTCTCATGCATTCTCTGCCATTTGCCTTCCACTATGTGCACATGTTTCATGCTGGTCTTGCTTTTGTTTGTCCCTAGTTCAGCTGGTTTTAGACTGTTGTTTATTTTGTTCCACCTGGTTTACTCTAAGTCATTTCATTCTAGTCTAGTCTGGTCTACTCTATTCTTCTATGCTGTCACATTTTATATACTCCTTCTTCCCCCACAGATTTTCCTCTTGTTCTCATTCTTAGCCCCCATTTCTTTTCCTTCTTAATTATAACATTGCATCAAGGTAACATCTCTAAATTCTGTACGTCCTAACTATATCTCAACTCTCCCCTCCTAGCTACTTAGCCTACCTTAATTTCTTTCCTTCAAAGTCAATCTAATACTTAGTCCTTCTACTTACTTACCTTACTCCACTCCCTTTTCTAACCATTTTAATTAAAATCTAAGTATACTATACTCTCTACTTTGTTGTTTGCCTTGTAATAGTCTTTGAGGCCTATGCCTCAAAGTATGAAAATTACATAGTGGTAATAGCAAACAAGTCTTCTCATTCTCCAAGTTAATGTCCTACTGAGGGAATTATACAGAGTTTATACCAGGTTTCTTGAGCTCCAGGCATGAAAAATTATTTTCTGAATCATATAATCTACACTTCCTTATCCAAATCCCACCTGAAGCGTACAAATTCTCTAACCCAAAGACTACAACTGATTAAATCAATCAAGCAAAGAAGTCTCACCAAATGCATATTTATCAATTCACTCATGAAAGAAACATGAACAAACAAGACAACAAACATTATCTCCCTCAAAAAAAAAAACATTACTCCTGCAGAAACGACATCTAGTATGAGTAAGTGGGAGGAGCTCCTAGAAAGACAACTTAAAATAGTGATCATAAGCATGTTCAAAGACACAGATAGGCAAACACAATAAGGAAGGGGATAGATGATATGAGAGAAGAATTTAAAAAAAAAGACAGAAATATTGAAGAAAAACCAACATGATATAAAAGTCATAGTAAGTAAAATAAAATAGTAAAGTAAAGTAAGATCAAAAATAGCTAAAATAAAAATTTAACAATGTCTCAGCAATAGGACTAGAAGAATCCAACAAAACAATGAGGAAATGATATTATTGGGACTCTCAAGATGTATGAGGCCCCTCTAAAAAGACCAAATTTCAAGTTGTAGGCATAAAAGAAGGAGAAGAAACATTCTAAAGGTATAGAAAACATTTTTTTTTGTAGAGTTAGGATAGAAAAATTAGAGGAGTTCAGAAAAGAGCTGCCTATCCAGAATAATCAGACTGGGAAGAATTTCCTCTAATCATATTCTCATTAGAATATTACATAAATAGGGCAAAGAAAGCACACAAAAGGCTGCAAGGGAGAAACACCAAGTCACATATAAAGGCCATCAGAATAACAGTATTCAACTGGAAGTCTAAAGACTAGAAGGTCTTGAATGCTGTATTTTAAGATCTGAAATATAACAATTGCCAATACAGGGTACTACATACAGTGAAGCTAATGACCAGAATTCAAGGAAAAATAAGAACTTTTGTGATATAAATAGTCTAAGTAAATTTGTGATCACTAGCCAGCTCTACAGTAAATACTTAAAGAAATCCTACAGACGTAAATTCCTCCATGAGGCCACAGAAAGGAACAAGCCATAAGGAAATGATACTAAACAATGGAGGGAAGAAGGAAAAAAAGACCTACAAAATCAGCAGAATGGCAGGAATCAATACCCAGCTTTCAATAACCCTGAATGTTAATGATCTCAATTCCCTAATCTGCATACACAGCCTAATAGATTGTATCAAAAAGTGTGTGTCATACATTTGTTGACTCCAAAAGAATAAACTGTGTCACCAAATTTCTACCTTAGGATGAAAGAATGGAAATCTATCCCAAGCAAATGTCCCTACAAACAAGCACATCATGCTATTACAATATCTGGCAAATATAACTTAAACCAAACAAAGTGAGAAAAGATAAAGACAACAACTTCATACTTATTAATGGAGCAATCAACCAAGATGGCATTACTATTCTAAACATATATGCCCTGGAAACTGGGCAATTTCATAAATTGAGTTCTATCAGAGATAAAGCCCCAGATTAACTCCAGCACAATGGTTGATATGACTTCAATACCCTACTCACACCAATTTACAGGTCAATCCTCACAAAATTTAAGTAAATAATAAATAAATAAGGGAATATTTTAATGAAATGAAATTATAGATGAAATTAACTTAATAGACATTTACACAACATGTCATTCTAACACTGCATTATACATATCATATATTAGGATATAAATCAAATATAATAAATAGAAGAAGTTTTACATAATTTCTCATATTCCATCTAACTACAATGCATTAGAACTACAGCAACAAGAAAAACTCTAGACCCCACACAAACTTATGGATATTAATATATATAATAATATAAATAATAATATACTATTTAACATTGAGTGAGTCCTTGGAGAAATCAAGGAAAAACTAAAACCATTACTAGAATTGAATCAAATGATAACAAAACCTGTCTAAACTGATGCGAGTGAAGTTTGTAGCTCTATGTGCTTACATAAAGAAATCAAGTGGGCACAGTAAATATTTGGATTAGCCGGGGTCGGCTTGCTAATGGTGGTTGCATGAGGCTAGAGCGCAGGGAGACCAGAGCCTGCTGGGCAGCGCCATGTCGGTGAACATGGACGAGCTCAAACACCAGGTCAGGATCAGCCAGTTCCTGCTGACAGCGGGCTGTATGGCCAACCAGGCGAAGCAACTGCTGCAACTGGCCCACTGGCAGTTCGAGACAGACCTCTGCGCCTTTTCCCAGGAGAACAACTTCCCCTATAGCCACCACCAGATGATGTGCACTCTCGCCAACATCCCTGCCACATCCCCCAACTTCCCTGATGCCCTCACCATGTTCTTCCATCTTAAGGCCTCTGAAAGCTTCCACGGTGGTGTCGGCAGAGGCAGTTCAATGGCCACGTCCGGCCACGTCACCTCCCACCACACTTCCCCCATGCCACTGGCAGCTTTGCAACACTCAG
The DNA here is from genome assembly GCA_036184795.1 of Tokudaia tokunoshimensis. NCBI lineage: Eukaryota > Metazoa > Chordata > Mammalia > Rodentia > Muridae > Tokudaia > Tokudaia tokunoshimensis. The sequence goes on along the minus strand of BTHU01000004.1, from coordinate 17,552,215 downwards.
CTGACCAACTGCAGCCTAGCCCCCAGGAGGCCCACAATACCACTAGCTGCAGCACCCCCTTTCTCGACTTCAGACTGGCCTCCTCTGGCTCCCCAACAGGCCACCTCAGAACCAAGGGCCCACCCTGCCAGGGAGGCAGGGAGATAAGGGAGGTCCCTCCCCCTCCCGGAGGCCAGAACCCCGTGGGGTTGGGGAGAGGATGTCTCCGTGGGCCCCTTCACCCCTCCTCTGTCTGTACTCCTATACCCCAATACCCCCGAGTCCTGGAGGGGAGAGACTGGACTCTAGCCAGGCAGTCTTGTGCCTGCACACACAGCTGCACGCAGGCACCCCCAGTTGCAGGGATCTGACTCACAGTGGCTTGGGTGCAGAGTGGGCAGCACCTTTGGGTCCAAGCAGCTATCCCAAGGAAGACATACCTGCCTGGCCCTATCACCTGGAGTGTTTCAGAGAATCACTTGGTGGCAGACACATGGCTGACTCCTGTCTTGGGGCCAGCAGGCTTAGATCCCTACTCTTGGGAATACAGAGCCTTCTTCACATGTGTGCGTGTAGCTATGTCTTATGTATTTATATATATGTCTCTCTTCAAAAGCAACCTAGTTTATGGGGCAGCTGGACGTTGCATGTTAGAGTGAGCCCCAAGCCCCTTGGTCCACCACCCTGTTGTCTGAAGGCCCTGCCTCACTCCACCTCTTTATCTGCCACCTTTACGTTTTTCTGCAAAGATTATGGGAAACTCCAGGACACTTCTACCCAGCTCCTGCCTGCAAGGTTCCCTGAATGCCTCTTCCCCAGAACCCAGGGGTACCTGGTCCCCATTTCTTATTCCTCTTTGAACAAAAGAGAAAAGAATTCCAAACCAAAAGAGAGAAAAAATAAAGAAAGAAAATAAATCAAGTGCTTTGTAGTTGTCGTTGTTGTGGTCTTTTTAGAATCCTATGTCTTAAAAAGAGAAAGAACATGAAGTTGGGTTGATGGAGGAAATCTGGAAGAGTTTGAAGGAGAGAAATATGATTGAATATATTTTAAAATAAAAAGCAAGTTAAAAGTGTAAATGAAATGAAGTAAATTAAAGACAAAAAGAAAGAAAGAAAGAAAGAAAGAAAGAGAAAAGAAAAGAAAGGAAAAGAAAAGAAATAAGAGATCTTACATAAGTAAAATAATATGTGCATGAAATGTTCTAAAAAAAAAAAACAACCTCCATATAACAGAGGAATAGAAGTCATTATGATCATGGCAGAAATTTGCAGTGGAAAACAAAATAAATAATGCAAAGAATTAATAATGTGAAGAGTAGGTTCTTTGAAAAGATAATCAGGACTAACAAGGCCTTAGCCAAACCATCTGAAGAGGAGAGAGAAAAGAACCAAATCAATAAAATTAGCGATGGAAGAGGCGCCATTATAGCAGTTGCCAAGGAAATTCAAAACTTATCAGGCCATATCTTGAAAGCTATTCCAGTGAGTTGGAAAAATCAAGAAGTCTGTAAATTGCTGCATGAAAATGAATTTCCAAAGGTAAACCAAGGTGAGATAAACTTTTTTGTTTGTTTGTTTTTTTCGAGACAGGGTTTCTCTGCATAGTCCTAGCTGTCCTGGAACTCACTCTGTAGACCAGGCTGGCCTCGAACTCAGAAATCCGCCTACTTCTCCCTCCCAAGTGCTAGGATTAAAGGTGTGCGCCACCACCTCCCAAGATAAATAACACGCTGTGAGACCGATAAATCAACAAACAAACAATGTAACAGAAAAGAACAAAGAAATCCTCAAACAAAGAAAAACATCCAGCCAGAAACATCGAAAGTTCTCCCTCAAGGAAATGATAAGCCAAGTGGTCTTCAGTTGTACACTTTTTCCAGAGCTGAATTAATAAAAACATCAAAAATAATATGGGGAAGAATACCAAATCATGGTTTGTCTCCAAATATTTCCTCTTTCATTCAATGTGTTTCCCATTTTCTCCTGAACATTATAAGCTCCTCTCTGTTGGGTAGGGACCTGTGCTTTGAGTGAAATCTGCGTGGTACTTTTGGCAGACACTCTCTCAGTAAGTATCTCTCATTTTGTCCTTTTCTTCCACTGTATCTAAGACTTGCCCTGGAAATTTACATATTGGTTATTTACATGTAATATGTGGACACTCAGTACACTGGGTGATCAGTTCTTATGCTTATTTTTCAACTGAGCCAATAAAATTCCTTCCACCTCAAGAATAAATGTGTCTTCCTGGACTTTCCTCTCAATTGGATACATAATATGGAGTTTCTGATAGACAGGCGTCAGTAAAACACAGAATTAGATATTGGAGGAAAAAGGCCAAATTCTAGCAAATTAACAAATCTAAATCCAGAAACAAACCAAATGCCTGTAACTGAATCTTCTGGGAAAAAAAAAAACTAAATAGTTAACCTTGAACCAAATGCTTCAGAAACAAAATACAAATAGAATCCAAACTGTATCTCAAGCATCTTAAAATAAACCCATAGATCATCCATCAATGAAAGAAAAGTCCAACCTCTAGGAAGAACTCTCCGCCCAATGGGGCAAGAGGCTCATGCTAGTACGTGACACAGATGCTAGTTACTCCTTCAGTAACAGAGCAAAAGAAAATCATAAATCATGCCACTTTCTTAAGTACTTTCATGGAAATATCAGGTGGTTGTATGAAAATAGAGAAATCTCTGTTACAGGTCCCATGCATTCTAAGGCTATGGGCTGGTGGAAGGTATTGCTTTTGGTAACACATTCTCAAATACTCTCCTGATAGTCACAAGGATGGCAGGGCACACACAGAGGTGAACAATGAATGGCTATTAAGGAGACTGAAGATAACCTAAGATTATTGTGCTCCAAAACTACCTCATCCAAGCTCTCCACAATTTCGGACGATCTTCTCAGTCATTACTCTATTCAGCTTTGTAGGGTTCTTAACACAGGTGTGACTTTTGTTCTTGGAAATTCAGTTCACAAAACTATAATTATTATAATAGGACTACATTTATTATTTAGCAAAAGACACACCTGATCTATAGTATGTAACTCCTTTTGTTGTTTTCTTTTAATGCAGAGAGATGAATTTGTACCATTTTTCTTACCCCAAATTGAGGTAATAAGCAAGACGTTTTCTACGGTAATACACCTTTTGAAAATGACTGGGAAGCAATACAAGTGACCCACAACAAGAAGACATAGAGGACATCATAACCTGGGCTTGCAGATTCATGATTAAGCTTAACAGACACTCACATCTGTTACCATGAATTGTGAGATAACCAAATGATTGAACTTCCATGTGGACAAAGACAGAAATTATGAAACGTAAGTGATTTTTCTACTCACTCATATTTTTAATTAGAGGAATAATTTTTTTTAACAAAAGAAATTTTCAAACTCACCTTTTTTATACATTGTTTAGAGTTTAACTTTCTTAGAACACCCAAAGAAATGTCTGTACGTTATTTCATGATAAATTATTCATAAAGTGGACTATGAGGAGGACACCAAGTTCACCTACTGGATCCTGTTATTAATCCCCTGTGGTCACGGCTGTGGCATCGTATCAGAAAACCACTCCAGGCTCTCACAGCACATTTTATTGAATGTACAATTCGTTTGTATGGATGGTAGAAAATATAAATTATTAAAGTGGGCACTGCAGCAAGTACAAACTTGAATGAGATCGTCACAGTGTAATTTCACAGAAGATTCGCTAGATGGCAGCATCTTAAAACAAAGCGTAAAACTGAGCCCTCCCTCAGCTATTTCCACTGTTTTCAAATGGAGTATATAAGAATCAAAGAAAAGGAAGAAGAGGAAGGAGGAGGAGGAGGAAGAGAAGGAGGAGGAAGAGGAGGAGGAGAATAAGAAGGAGGAGGATGAGTAGGAAGAGGAGGAGGAGAAAAATAAGAAGGAGGAGGAGGAGGAGGAGAAGAAGACCTCAAAACTTGTTTTCCTATTTCATACTTTTTTTTACGACACAATTTTTCAACGTATTTTTAACCAAAATTTGTCATAGATGGTTACTGCATAAGCATTTTAACATACTTACATTAGAATATAGTTGTGATTGGCCAATACGATACCATACTCTTTAGCCATCCTTGAATAATTCTAGCCATTTATTTCTCAAATGCATATCCTTCCAGTCTGCCTTTTTCCAACGAACTTTCTAAACCACAGAGTCAAAGAAAACCCTGCTTTCTGTCTGAAAAACTCCTGTTAAGATCACTGCTGCAGTTTCTTCTGCGGTTCTTGATCTTCTATAAACCGGTCCTTTGTGGTTGTCCTGGCTCAGAGACCCGGCTACCCCTGTCCTTTAGTTATATGTTCTCCTTGACACCCTTCCCCTCATCATTTTGCTGAAACTGATCTTAGAGTCCCTTAAAGTTCAAGGGCTGTGAACTTTACCCTGAGATTCATATATAAATGACATTTGGAGGTGGGGGTCATTGGGTAGTAGTTAATATCAGCAGAAACCATAATGTACTGTGTGGCAAAACAAACAAACAAAAAAAAAAACAAAACAGCTTTGTCCTTGCTCTGTTTCCTAGGTGATGTCCTCTACCAGGGTATAACAAACTACAAAAAAAAGGCAGTTCCCAAGAATCCCTAGGATTGATCTTGGACTTCTCATACTTTAGAACCACAGGTTAAATTGAACAGCATTCCTTTATGAATGAATTATAAATAGGCTAGACTATTCAGTTCTAGAGATAGGAAACAAATGGGCCTGGATGCCTCAGATTATGTTCCAAAGATAGGCAACCACTCCCAAAACATTCCACTATTTATATATTCTTATGCAAATCTCAATCTTGTTGTTCTATACACTGATGCAATAAGTGAAAATGTTGAATAAGTAAAGCAAAAGAATAACCAAAATCATACAACAGCCAGTAGATACTCTCTCAGTTGATGTTGAATTTTCTTTATAAAATAGTTCTTATTCACACTCATAAACATAACACTGTAATTCAGCTAGACTTGAGACCCCAAGAAACTTAAATGAGAGCACAAAATTTGGGCTTATTACAAGCAGATGGAAAGTAGGGAGCTTTCTTGAACTACCCAGGGAATGTCCTAGTAGTTCAGCTACATCCAAGTCCCAAGTATCAGAACTGTCCATAGTCCAATGATCATTCTTGATAGTTTTGCCACTTTTGGACTCAAAGAGCTTCATGGCTTCCACAGTGCTTATAATGTTTTTCCTTTTCCCAAAGACCACAGGCTTGTCACCCAAGCACTCAGTTTTGGTAGCAAGATCAAAATCTAGGAGCCATTTGACTTTGGTTTAGTATTTGCCATGAGCAAGGTCCTAAGATGTATATGTTTTAAGGTGAAGTGCTCAACCTCAAATTACTTGCTATGGATGGACTTTTGGCCAGTGTCATTGTGTAATATGATGTTACTTGGCACATGAGTCCTGAAGTAATTGTGTGAAGAATAAAAAAGAGAACCATTATAAACAATTCCTTTTGTTCTAAAGCTTGGAGAAACAATACTCTGTGTGGCCTTTAGAGCTCTGTCTGCAAGTAGCTCAAAGCAACATAGAGCAAAAGCTCCCTGTCCACCCTTCAAATTTCGTTGAACATGGCTGACCATGGCTAAGGCAAGTGGCTAAAGGGATAGAGGCCTCTGAAAAGCCCAATGTTGAATTGCAAATGAGGATTCATTGAGGTTTTTTCTGGATGTGGTTTTATTATATGTTATTTTTTTCTGAGGGCATCTTTTAAAATGGTATATTTTAGGTAAAAATAGCAGTACAAAATGCTTTGCATTACTCTCAGGTAAATAAGAAATACCACATGAGTTTGGTTTTGTTGCTCTTTAATGCAGCACCAACAAACTTCTTGATAAGTGGAGAGGAATGCAGAACAGGGTTAATGCCTACAACTCTGTCTCTTGAGAATTTGTAAAACAATACAGAGAATGAGATAACTGGAGGAGGTTAAGAATATTCTCCGTTTTGTTAATTTTGAAAGTTTGGCAATATGTTAAAATTTTACTATTATTTGTTATTTTCCTTCTTCACTCAAGAAAGCCCTCTGAATTATGCAGAACACAAGACAGGTGTTTACATCAATACTTGGGACTGGTTGATATTCACCAGGTGTGTTTTGTATGCTCACAAGGATGTAAATTTACAAATGATGTGGACAAACAACTATTGTGCTAAGACAGCTGAATTCCAACTTAGAGATGTAACCATCTGGTCTTTGTCAGCACATATAAGTGTAACTCAATCCATTGGCAAAACCAGCCTCTGTATGTTCACTGAAAGGTGCTGAACCAAACTCCATTGAATGAGGCAAGTCTATATCCAATGCCACTAACACTGTGCTAGGCAAGTCGCTAGTCTATTCAGTTCCTTTGAGGCTAATTGTGAGTTAACTTATTATAAGACAGATTTCAGAACAATGAATTCTTTGAGATTCCTGCATAGCCTTCTTAACTTGGCTCAAAATCCAGATAATACTGTGTACTTAATTAGAACAATATTTTTTTAAGAAGAAAAATGTGATGGAAAAAAATTGTTTTAAAATAAATAAGAAAGTTTCTGTGTCCATTTATATGTACATGTATGCCCATAAACATCAGGCTTGACCCTATAGAGAAATACAGACATGTGGTGGATTATCAATAACAGGTTTGATAGGTAAGTCTAATGTTGGGTTTTGCCATGAGTTTCATAATTGGAGGTCTGCTAAATTACTAGGGAGGTAGGAATGGAGGTGGAGACTAATAAAGATTCTTGCCTCAGAATTAGAACATTTAATTTCCAATTTCACTCCCTTGTTGACACAGCCATGCACAGATGCCATGTTAAAAACAAAAACAAAAGTCAAGATCTGTCTGGGTGTGGTCACATATGCCTTTAATCCAGGGTATGCTGTAAATTGGAAACTAGCCTGGCACACATAAAGGTTTTTGTCAGATAGTGTTACACAGTGAAATCCTGTTATCAAAAGTAAATAAATATATAAATAAACAAGCAAATAAGAAAATGCAAACAAGCAGTCCTATAAGATGGCCTCCTATCAACCCACCATCTCTGTCAATCATCTTAGTCAGAATCCACAAAACCTTACCTTTTATACAGAATAACTTTACCAAGACTGTCATTTAACCTTTCCCTTGTCATCATTTTCTTTCAGCTCTCTGGAATGAGCAGGTATTAGTATTACTTTCTATATTAAGCCTCTTTTGTACCAAAAGTCAGTAATTCTGTGGATCACAATTCTTCCAAAGAGTACCTAGGGCAATCTACTCTTTTGTAGTATAGGGTATAATGCTTTCAGTTCCACAAACAGCTCAATGTGAACAGCAGCTCTTCAGTATTAAAATAGAAGTGAAAACAATGAGTCTTATGGAAGAGATGTAGTCTTTCTCGTGCAACTACAGAAATAGGTTTTAGAAGTCAAGTTGCATTGCAAAATAACTCAGCGTGCAAGTTTTTTTTTTTTTTTTTGTGCACAGAGTTCTGTTAGTCAAGGTTGTATTAGACCTTAGGCTCTTGTAAGTAATGCAGAAGATGAAAACTACAAATAATGTGCATTATAGAAAATAAATCCCCAAATCTTTTATCCCAGCAGAGATCTGCCTGATGATGAATTCTAAACGCTCGCATTGAAGGTCAGTAGCCAACTGAAACCGAATGAAGGAAGCTGGGATTGTATCTCAAATCGTTTCCCTGAGATTGAAGTCCAATGATTTAAAAAGAAATATTTTAATGCAGAAGTGCATAGTTACTGGGTAACACTTACTTTACTTGCTAAATTGATTCCACAGTTCCCGTTGTCCCAGTTGTATCGATTGATGGTACTTAAGCAATGTATTTGCAGAGAAGACAACAGTTCCTGATAAAGTGAACATTGCTCTGTGACTTGCCTGTCCCAGAGAGCTTAATTTTAAAGATAAGAAATCCAGTAAGAAAGTGTTTTGAATTTAAAAAGAAAAGAGTTGTCATGAGAAAGGAATACACAAAAATCAAAGGACTTTTTGCAATAGACACGGTGCTTCAGCAGGTTTGATGGTGCATAATTATAATGCCAGCACTTGGGAGATCAAAGCAGAAGGACTGGAAGTCTGAGGCTATCCTACAATATCCAAAATCAAAAAAAAAATTTTTTTTGCCTTAAAATCTAAATGAGATAATGAGATTAGAATGGATGTTTCAACCATCTTATTTTTATACTCTTATTTATGTGGAAGGATAAGTCTAAAGATGAAAGTTAAAATCCTCATGAAGTAGTTAACTTGTGCAAATTAAAGCAACACAGCATGGGTATCTCATTAGAATCAAGCTGTTTTCACATATAGTACAATATTCATTATATATATGTGTGTGTGTGTGTGTGTATGTATGTATGTATATTTGTACCAGCAGTCCCCATGATGCTTGTTTATCCAGGTTAGAAAGAGGTGGACACAATCCCACCAAATGCTTGGTTTTGGCTGAAATCCCTAGAACACCAAATGTGGATTAGGAAACCTTACTGAGATGCAGCAGTGGCCAAGTTACTATAACTATGGGGGACTTTCAATGTGCTATCTCTTCCATAGGAAGATCACTTCTACTTTTTTTTGACATGAATATCTCTGTAATTTAAATTATCCTTTAAGTTTCAGTTTTTTAGAAGTGGGATTCACATAGTCAGAGACTCCTTGTAAACTGGTAAAGAAGAATTAGTACTGTGGTCTGCCCTTAATTGTGAGGAGAGACACAAAATAAAGCAAAGGTTTCAGAATTGAGAATGGATATCATCCATGATATTGGACAAATTTTAAACAAATTAGAACATGTCATATGTATAAATTTTGTCCTGTTAGTCTGGGTTGATATCGTGAGATGCATGAAATGTGTATTTGTGTATTAGTGTATTTGTTCTTTCCTTTGTCAGTATTTAATAGTCAAATGCTTTTATGTCTACACAAACTGCCTAAATGAGTTCTTTAAAGAGAGTAGTTTCCTCCAGTCAGTTTTCTCTCTAGGTTTCCCTTTAAAACCAGTCTTCCCAGAAGTGAAAGAAATGAAAGAATCAAATCTCTTGGATGTGTTGTGCACCCCAGATACTGAGAAGTGTCCAGGGACTTCCTGCTGCAAATCTGTGGAGGGTTTTATATCTCTCATCCAGTCTTCCACCTGAAGGCCTGAACAATTTTAATTAGATCTTTCAGATATAAATTCTATCTTTCAGATGCCAAAGCACTAAAAAAAATGCAGATGCATGGGATATGTAGACTGCCATCCAGAGCTATTGTTAGTGGGGCAGTTACATGAGCTACCCACCAGGGTGAGGAGAAGTACAATGTATTAAAATCTTCCTTCATGAGCTGGAGATTGAGTTCCTGAGGGTCTGAGAAGTCATTTCTGCATTGCTGGCATTGATAAGAACTTTACCTGTAATATTCTCTATTTCCTGTCCTTAAAAATTGGGACTAATCTAGTACTCAAGGAAAGAGAAGATAAGAAATAATAATTACATATCTTTTCTTTGCCACTGTAGGATTAATTGGAATGAATATGAGATAGTCTAGTGGAAAGAGATCTTCCATGCCAGCCATTGAAAACAGCTTTGGAATCATCTGTAAGTAGACTCCAACACCAATCTTCATTCTCCACTTAAGTGGGCAGGGCAAGTGCTTTTGCAGAAACAGTTCTCTCATCTGAGACCTGATGAAAGGTCACTAATGGGTTTTCTGAGAAACCATACTGAATAGCAAGCACCCAAATCATAGAATGTTACCGGAAGTAGCAGCTGGTACTCTGTTCTCACTTGTAAGGTACATAATTTTCCAGAGATAGAAATCCATTAAAGTAATTTTTGGGGGATGTTTTATATCCTCCTTATTTTGAAATAACTGCTGTGCAATTTTACACCTACTCTAGCATGTTTTAGCTCCTGAATAAAGACACATAGACCTAGTATTTTTATTAAAGAGTTGATCCTTGACTGGGCAGGCTCTGAGCGCTCCTAACATGACTAGGCTGATAGTACACAGACAAGTGATCTATGACTTGCCATCTGCTCTCACACTGGCTTCTTCTGGTCCATGTATTTCCTCATATCTGCTCCCTCATCACAATCTTGTGGCAAATCCTCTTGTCACCTCCATGTGGTCTTCTCCTCCTCCTGGTACTTATCTCTCCCCTCTCATCTATCAGGGGCCTCCTAACTGGCATTGGAAGTTGCACCCTATTCTCTTCTGTCCAGCTAATTGGCTGGTTTAGTTTTGTATTAACCAACAAAAGATGATGAGGAAGAATGTTTACAAAACACTGAGATAGGTGATGCTTCATAAAAATAACAAAGTACAACTTGTACTCAACTCTCTGATGGTACAGAAATCAGCAATTGAATAACACAAAGACCACCTTTACTAAGTGCACAAAAACATCTTCCAATAGTCATCTCTTTAATCTCATTGTTAAAATGCTATCACTGAGTTTTTGTGATATGTCAGTGATAAATCTTTAGGTAACATAAGACACTGGGTTCAATTCCTAGTATAAGATATGCTTGACAAATCTAAAAATGAAAATGAATGGAAAAGAAAGAAGGGACATTTTTTTCTAGTACTATTTAGTGAGGTTTAACATGTCTATTTTGAAGGAATACAGCAAATAAATGCTCCTTAGAGAGTAAGTCCAGTGGATTCTGGAGACAGGAAAAGTGAATTAATTCAGAAACTCTGCAGCATGCCATAATTTTCAGGTGGAAACTTCTCTCACAATTTATATCACGTATACTCCCTAATTAATGATCTCCCCAACCTTCTTTAGTGGTGGGCATAGAATTCTAGGACACATGCATTCAAGACTAGAACTCTACCATTGACTATACTTTATTGAGCTCCTTTATTTATTTAATCTCTTATGTACAAAAGCAAGAAAATAAACTCAGTGGCACCATCTTCTTGCCCAATCTTAGGTCTGTCTGACAAAGATCTTACAAACAAAAAATGAGCTTGAGCTTTCTAATTTATTTATTTTAGTTGGCTTAAGTGAGAAAATAAAGGTAATTTTTCATGTTTGATTTAGTTAATTCAGTTTTTAATGACCTAATGGAATAATCTTGATTTTGAAAGGAATCTCAAAATTAATGTAAGTTTGCAAAATAGAATTTTGGGTAGCTAGACACTATTTGTGGTTTTTCTGAAAATGATTATACTTAAAATTCTATTCCTCATGTAATACTGTGATCCATCAACTTGCCTGACCAACATTTTTGTTGATTGCACACACATATCTATTTCCAGACCTCCCATGTACTTAAAATAAATCACTTTATGGAAAGTACAGTCTGTAGCTTGTGAATTTTGCAGGGTTAGTCATTGATACTCTACTGATATAAGTATCCTATACTTGAAAGTTAAAATAGGTGTAGAAATAATTGTAAAGCAGAACAAAAGGAAGCCAGGCATATATTTCTCATACATTCTTCCAGACACAAAGATACAAAAACTTTCATGATGGTCAAGAATTTCTCATGCAGGATTTCTAAAGCAGTGATCTTAATCTTTTACACAGTTACTCATGTTGTTGTGACTTCACAACTATTACATTATTTCCATTGCTGCTTCAAAACTAATTTTGCTGCTGTTATGAATCTTAATGTAAATAACTATACTTTTTGGTGGTCTTAGGTGACCACTGTGAAACTGTTGTTAGATCTTCAAAGGGGGCTGCAGCCCACAGATTGAGAACCATAGCCCTAAAGTCAGGAAAGTAACATATGAGTTGGGCCTGGGAGAAATACTCCACTTTCCTCTTGTAGGAAGGCAGTAGGGTAATCATGACTAGTATGATCTGTTGTGGTTTACTTTCAGCACCAAGGACAGCACAGACAATGATGTTGAGGAGTTCTAAGGTTAGAGTTGTTTCAATGCACAAATGATGATCCAAACTTTTAGTTTCTTCCTGCGATATTTGGAAATAGTAGTTTCTATTTAAAATATCATGCCTTGTAATTATTGATAGGTAATTAAAAGACCCACTATGTTTACTAATAGAATGAAAACAACAAGGAGAATCTCTAGAGCAGGCTTTTGCCTGTTGATCAGTTAGGGGTCAAACCAGGGAATAAAAACAAAGGGCATTTAACTGTAAAGATTCTGTTACAGGTGGGGAAAAGACTTTTAAATTTTTCTTTACTTAGCAATGACATCTCTATCTGAAGACATACTCACCTTAATGAGAAACTAAGAAACATTCTCCCAGAAGATAATTTTGGGATGATTTCTGTTTTTATACACTAAATATGATGATATTGCATTACAATCTATAAAATACTACTTAAAGAGACCTCTCTTAAGTTTCTTCCATCATAGCCAATTTTTAAGCTGCCTCTGGTGTCCAAAACTCCTGATGAGGCAGGAAGGTGACAGACTATAGGTCAGATAACTGCAAATTAAGATCCTGTCTTAAAAATACCAAAGCAGGTTCTGAGGAGATAGTTTAGTGGTTAAGAACACTTACAACTCTTGCAGAGGACATGGGTTTGCTTCCATCCATCTATATGGGGGCCCTATAAACATCTGAAAGGACAGTTCCAGAAGAACCAAAGTCTGCTTCTGACCTATGTAGATACTAGACACACATCTGGTTTACATGCCTATGTACAAGAAAAATGTCACACACATAAAAAAATAAAGGAAATTAAAAGAATGAAAAAAGATTTGTTATTGATAATTTAATGTTCTTTTTTTGTCACCATTTTTCACCTTCCCTTATGTAGACAATTTGTGGGTAAATGAGCATTCTTCAACTCAACTAACTTTTAACCTGATAGTTCTAAACTTGTCTATTTTAATAACTCATCTGGAAAAATAATTGGAGAGAGAAAATGACATGTATGACTTCTGTATTTTATTTTGTATTTTTTTGTGCCAGATACTCATAGAATTATACAGCTTTTTATTATTATAATAGTAAATAAGTAAAAAATGGATATATACATGGGCATGTACATTTTATGTTGGAATTTTTAATTTTATAGTTATAACGAAGACAAATCAGTCTTTCTTGATTAGTAAAGAGGGAAGAAAAATATAATATTAGGGGAATAACTCTGAGTCCTAGACAACTAATTATATAATTTGTATCATCTAAAACAACAAAAGGAAAAAAACATAAACAAATTCCTCTGACCAAAACATTTCCTTCAGTTCGTCTAGGAGTTACCAGGTAAATGAGATTTGATATCAGAAAAGTACTTCTCCCTCATGCTTACAATAAGAATGGATACATTATCACAAATCCTGATTGACAACTAGGAGGCTTGCTTTTCCCAGATCTATAATCCTAAAACAACATCTGGAGTCGAGAATATTCTTCCTCTGGGAATTAATTACTTTTATCTTATATGGTCTACTCAATCAAGTCTTAAGTAAAACAGCTGATGAAGATTTCATAGAAACAGCTCTATACCTTTAGATTCCTGTGTACTAATCTTCACCAATTTATTTTGACTTAGTAATTTCTGGATCTGAAATGGGTGGAATTATGTGTATGGATAATTTTCTTTGTGTAGCACAAAAATCTTCTACCATTCCAAAGACCAGAGTTAATGGGATAGTCTGTTTAAATTTTACTTTTATTTTACTTCTCTCCTTGCAAAAGAAAAGACTGATGTTCTTCTAGCAATCATTTTAAGTGTAGCTAAAACATTTTTAATTACCTTAATCATGCCTATACACACCTACATGTATGTGTATGAATATGTATATGTATATTAATACACATTTTCAATTTTCTTTTCCTTGAATTCCCTGATTAATTCACGTCTAGATCATATGTCAGGAATTCAGTGTAAAAACAATCTTCAGCGATTATTTAAAAAAACATTTTTATTATAACAGGAGGAAAGAAGATAAGAATGATTACTCAATAGATCAAAAAATACTCTGAAGTGCATCACAATGATAGTCTTCATGTTTTTGTGAAGATAATGATGTGCTATTTCATTGTGCCCACTTTTATTCCATTCCAGTCTATTTTCACCTCGGCAGGCTGGAAATTTCTTTTAAAAAATTAAAATAGATCTGCTTTCTTAAGTAGCCAAAGCCTTGCAGTGGCTTCCGTGGGTCTCCAAGGGGTTTATATGGCTTGTAAGAGGCTGCTTCTGACTCTGTCTTCTTCATGCACTCTCTTATTTTTTCTTTTCTAAAGTCCTAAAATTAAGTTATACTGAAACATTTCTGGCCACTTTACTACAGAGAATACCATGGCAAAATTCTAAAATCTTCTCAAGTGAACTATAATTTAAATTTTCTAGTAAAGGTGGGTAATAATAATAAATAATAATAAAATCATAATTTTAAATGCTTGTATAACAGTTTAATTTTTTTCCCATAAGCATTCTTTTCATCATCAGTCAGGTGAGTACATATCTGGCCTGAGGCAGGAGGACCATTAACATCGTCAGACTGGGCTACAAAACACAGTTCACACACATCTTTCCAATTCATTATTTATATGTATATACATGGCATATATTTTAAAAAGTATGTGCGTTTGCATATTTAGAAATAACTATCTAATGAGCATCTCAATATCATATAATGCAATATTCTAAAAGTATATCTAATATTCTAAGAGACAGGAGCTTCTGTTTTACCTCACAGCCAGAGCTAATAATACACTTTGAGGTCACTTAAGAATTAAGACTGCCATCCTACTATGTATCTACTTTGTTTGTTTAACCCACCTTTAAGAAGAAATTTAATAACAATCCTCATTTGCCTTGGATTTAAAACTAAGCAGTGTACAGTTATTGCTTTTAAAACAATGATATTTGCAATACTGTTCATTATTAGGGTGGGTTGGGGTGACTTAATCCTTTGTAAAATTCTGTTAAGGATTTCTTTAAAGTATCTCATTCCTTCCCCCATGTGATGCTTTTGGCGCTGTTCAATGAAAGAGAGCAAAGTCCTTTGTTAAATACAAACACATTCTGACATACAGATAGATACAGGGACACATTCACAAGACAGCATTTCCAAAGGGCACAGAGCCAGGCTGGACAGAAGACACATGGAGAACGAATAGAGAATTCAAATCTCAGATCTCTCTTGGTTAAATGACACAAGAGAAAATGCTTTGATTTTTGTCCCTTAATGTGACACCAATGCATTATTGGAGATAGTTTATTATTAATGAGCTCAAACTGACTGCAAGTCTCGATGCTTCTGTAAGCATTATTCACACACAACTTATAATCCAGGGATCCTCGGAAACAGATGTACCAGAAATGTGATGGAGGCTTACCCTAAGAAATTTGTAATAGCAGTCAAGTATCTGCTCTCCTGTACATATGCATATAATATGCATAAGCTTTGTACTTCTATAAAGTGCCAAAGTGGTCAAAGTGACTTCCAAGGAGAATTTTAGAACTGAAGTTCTAACCCCTACATATAGGTATATTTCCTACATTTACATGTTATTAAATAATACCAATTGTTACCACATTAGAATGGGGGCACCAGGGAGCAATTAAAGCACAAGAGTTCCTCCCCTATGAACGGGATAAGTTTGCATATTTGTGTGCCTGGGTATCTGTATATGCGTGGGCACACACATAGACACACACCTAAATAAACAAACATGCCATGCTCAGTTTGCTCAGTGTTCTTTTTACATATATGACTTTAGGTTCGGCAATTTGGTAAAATGAACTAGAGAGCTCATCGCCAAGGAAGTATATGTCACCTGCTCTCAGCAGCTTTTAGTTGTCTGCAGTCCTTTGTCTATAGTTTGGTCTCCTTGAGATACCCTCCCTCTATGTTAGCACATCTATTGAAAAGCAGAGAGGAAGTGAGCACAAGTGATACAAGACAGCTCTTACACCCAAGGCACAGGGAACACTGTGTATGAAAGGGCAAAAGGCTGTAAGGGCCAGAGGACCAGGGAATTGGAAGTGAGAAAGTGCCTCCTCGAGATGACCAGGAAGGTAAATCCATAACACCTCAGCAATATGGATGCCTAAGAAGACCAGGAGAACTATGCACTCGTATTAAAATTAATTACAAAGTGCAACATAACTCATTAAGCTGTCTACTTATGATTTGTGCTTTTGCTGGCATACATGCAGTTTTTAATACTACACTTTATATCCACTTTCCTACCATGTGACTTTGAAATTTACTTCAGGGTTTTGCAGTTTGTATATCATAATCCAGTCATTGGGTCTCATCACTCCATTCCCTGTCATTTCCAGCTGCTAATATATTTAATTTCTGTAAACTTTCCTCTCTTTTGCCTCACTTATTCAGTCCTAACAGTGATTGTTTTAAGTCCCCCCTCCTTATAATTGTCAATTATTTTCTTGATAGACACCTTTAATTTTCTCCCTGTCTCTTTCTTCAGCTTCAGATTTTCACCCAGGAGAGTTACGTAAGTCTAATTTTAAATTAGCTTAATTTTTCAACTCCAGTTGAGAAGGAGAGCAATTGTACAGCAAGAGTGTAAACATTTGTTAAAATAAATTTGATAATGGATAAATCTAAGTCAACCATAGCCCCAGTTTTCTCCCCTGACATCCTTCCATTTAGATTGGAACTACTCATTTTTCCATTCATTTGTTTGGCAGAATGTGCCAGGAGAATTTGGCTCTATAGACATGTTAAATGAATGACAGCCTAAGGCACACATAGAGACTGGTTTCAGCTACTTAATCCCTTAACAAGAATTAAATATAGAACCTAGTGAGCACACTCATTTTCTAAGATTTTTTTTTTACGTTTTATTTATATTTTGAGTGTCTATGTATTTTGCCTGTGTGTATTTGTCTTAGGGTTTTACTGCTATGAACAGACACCATGACCAAAGCAGCTCTTATAAGGACAACATTTACTTGGGTTTGGCTTACAGGTTCATAGGGTTCAGTCCATTATCGTCAAGGTGGGAACATAGCAGCATCCAGGCTGGCATGGTGCAGGAGATGCTGAGAGTTCTACATCTTCATCTGAAAGCTGCTAGCAGAATACTGACTTCAAGGCAGCTAGGGTGAGGGTCTTAAAATCCACACCCACTGTGACACACATACTCTAAAAAGGCCACACCTCCTAACAGCACCACTCCCTGGGCCAAGCATATAAAACCATCACAGTATGTATATGTATTTCATGTTAGCCTGGTGCCACAAAGGCTAAAAGAAGACATTGGATCCCTGGAACTGGAGTTACAGATGGTTGTGAGCTCCTGGGTGAGTGTTGGAAACCAAGCATAGGTCCTCTGCAATAGCATCAAGTGCCCTTAAACACGAGGTCACCTCTCTATCTCCCTTATTTTAATTTGCAATGGAAAATAAAGTCTGTATCTGAGACATTTCCCATAATTTCGTATTCATTGAGGAGAAGTGGGGAGGGACTGCTGCTTCACAAGAGAACGAGTGGCAGCCACTACATATTTTAAACATCACATTCTTTATCCTGAGTGCATGAGGGAGATGCTCTTATAATGAACTAACACTTTTGAAACAGAAGCTCAGAGAAGTCAAATAACATGCAGGGGACCATATCACATAGCAATGACCCAGCCTGTGTGAGACCCCCAGACTGTATGATTGCCAAACTCATAATCCTTCTTCTCTGCTTTTTGTCTCATTTCTATGAAGGTTAATGAGACATGCTTGCATACTAAGGGAACATGGTTGCTGATTATTTGCAGAACATTTTAAAACACAAGTTTTATTGGCCACCCTTTATTTTGGTGCTTAAGATTTAATATCTAAATTAAGAAGACATTATCTTTATATCTTTTGTAATGCACCACTTTTGTAGTTATCCATCAAATTGGCTGGAAGTCCTTGCTGGAAATTCCTAGAGACCACTGAAGACAGTGCTAAATTCCTTTTCATTAGTTCCATTCATTAGCTTCCATAACTGCATATATTAGCTAGATCTCACATATATAGTAATCCTATAACTTATTAATGTTCAGAGTAATATTCAATTGTCACCTTTTTTTAATACAAGCCTTGATTGCATAATCAAACAGAACTGCTACTTAGGATTCTAAATATAACTTATGGCTATTGAATTCTTCCCCCAGTTGATTTCTTTCTTATAGGCCAAAAATTTTTAAAAGATTAAATCAGTTATTTATATATTTTTTAAAGAAATATGAGATTTTAAATCACTTATTTATATACATAGAGATATGATGCACAGATAAAGTAACTTAATGTTGAATTAATAATATGCAGGGGGATAAACACTTTTGTTATAGACTGTGTTATAAAGCTAGAAGGTTGTTAGGAATTAAATGCCATCCTTAAAGTCACTTGGGTAAAAGTCATCCTACTGTTAACTCTACATGAGCTACTAATAGAGTCTATATTTCCCTATCTAAAAGTTCCTAGCTTTAAGCGAGAGCCGATTCACATTTAGAATGAGTTACAATACAAAATGTACTGAAGTAGTATTTTTAGAAGTTCTTGCATGTCCCGTAGATCCTTAGTATTTTATCTTCTTTCTGCTGTCTGAGAGGCAAATAATATATACAAAACTTGCTTATCATGGACTCTAGGGACCCACATGAAGATGTCATTTTTAGGAATGAGGTTGGACCACTGATGTCATGTAAACAAGAGATAAACTAAAACAATCACAGCAATAGTAATAATAAACTCTTAAAATTGAAGACTTGGCCAGGTGGTAGTGGCACACACCTTTAAACCCAGCACTTGGGAGGTAGAGGCAGGCAGATGTTTAAGTAAAGAGGCCAGCCTGGTCTACAGAAAAAGTTCCAGGATAGTCAGGGGTATACAGGGAAGCCCTATCTGAAAAACAAACAAACAAATATGTTTTGTTATTTTTAAAGAAAGTAAATCCTGTAATACTTTAAAGTACACATAAAGTAATGCAGGTGGGTCAGCTTGAGCAGAGTGCTCTCTGGGAAAGTACCAAGGAGAGAATAGTGGTCTACCTTTGCATGTCCAGCTTTTGTAATGGCAGGAATGTTGAACAGCTGTCCAGTATAAAAGTGAAGTCCACTGAACAGGATCACTGCAATCGATTCTCCTTCCTTCTCGATTACTTCTAGTATGTCCTCCATCCTCAAGGTCTTTTCCCCCTAAATCAAATTCAGTGCAAATTACACAGTATGACAGTAATAAACATGTCACTCCATTTCCACAAATGTCTTGTCTACATAAGTCAACAAAAGGTTATCATGCTTCGCCATGCTGATGTTTCTCAGAAATCTGGCAAAAGAGTGGCAATGGGAAGCATTTTGTTAATAAGAAATAAAAAGTAAAATGTTAAAGAAGTTTCATTTAAGTGCCATTCTGCACAAACCTATTTACTTCTTTCTAATTCAGTATTCAATTAATCCTTACTATTTAGAAACTTTTCAATGATTTTTCTCATTAACTTTACCCAACCAAAAAGAGCAAGAAATCCATGATGTTTCTTACAGAAGAGCTGGAGACTCATATTGCGCTTATCAAGTTACTGGTACTACTTCCAATGAGAATTCACTTATGCGCCTTCCAACTGGCTTTTGTCAAAGTGGTATTGCTGGAGAGATGGCTCAGCGGTTAAGAGCACTGACTGCTCTTTCAGAGGTCCTGAGTTCAAATCCCAGCAACCACATGGTGGCTCACAACCATCTGTAATGGGATCCGACGCCCTCTTCTGGTGTGTCTGAAGACAGCTACAGTGTACTCACATATAATAAATAAATAAATCTAAAAAAAAAAAAACCAAAAAAACTTTGGAAAAAAAAATTAAATTTTTTTCCAAGCTGATGTAAAGATAAAGAAAAACATGAAGGAAACTGATCAAAATAAAGTATCAAAACAAAGTCTAAACTCCCACCCATTGATTGGAAATTGTCAATGAAGTGAGACTTGGTCATGAAAAAGTAACAGTTGTAAGAAATCCATCAAGTGGAGAGCACTTGCTTATGGGAGAGCAGATCCAATTTACTTACAACTTCCCAGAAGTCTCCTCTTGTACATATGACATAAATTTTGGACCAGTACATGCTTAATTGCTTTAATATCATTTATAAAAGTCCTTAAAACAATACTATTTATGTTTTCAAAATACGTTCTATTGGCCAAAGTCTATGTTAGAGGACTTGTATGAATGCACGTGTGTGTGTGTGTGTGTGTGTGTGTGTGTGTGCCTGCACACATCTTATATTGGAAGAGTCCTGGGGCTTATTTACCAAATAGAAATATTGATACTGAAATCCATTTTATTAGAAATACACTTCTTATACATATAAGGAAAATAGCTTAGTAATTATATGAAAAATTCTATGTAGGGAATGGGCCAATTAAACCTCTTTTAGAATTCTAATATAGTTTGACAGCTACAACTTAAAAATCAGACTAATGAGAGTATCACAGAAACTAACCGTAATTCATTTATCTAAAGAATCACCATGAACGAAAGAAGATATAAGGTTTTGGCAAGATAGAACTCTCGTCTTGTTGGCCTGAAACTGTTTAGTAATGCAAAATACTGTTTAGAGTGGATCCAGAGGATAAACTGCTGGGTATCAGTAACACTGAATCTTGTGAACTAGTCATTTATATAGCACTTGTGAAAAGAGTACCACTTGTAGATGATGTGATAATGTTTTCTCATAAATCCTGTGTGTTGGTTACTAAACACATTGGAATCCCAGATTCTCCAACCTGTTGACTTTAGAAAACTTGCTGTATTTTAAGTACAAAAAAATTTTTTTGCTTTGCAAATGGACATGGAAAAAGATAGTTTCTATACAATTTCAGAATGGTCACTAGTCTTTAATTTGATTTTAATGGGAATCATC
The DNA here is from genome assembly GCA_036184795.1 of Tokudaia tokunoshimensis. Lineage (NCBI taxonomy): Eukaryota > Metazoa > Chordata > Mammalia > Rodentia > Muridae > Tokudaia > Tokudaia tokunoshimensis. The sequence continues at coordinate 17,531,425 of BTHU01000004.1, read as the reverse complement.
AGCTCCTACATTGGATATTTAAAGTAGTACACTCAGTTTTCCCTCTTTTGTTCACCTGCTTGACCACTATGGACTCCAACTGCTTTAAAAAGAAAAGTTCAATACTGTGTGTTTACTTCTTGAAAATGAAAATAAATAATGTTTCCCATTCATTCTTTACTTAAACAAAAGGATCTAACAGTAACAAATGCTTATATCTCTTACACTTTCTGGAAAGTCATATCAGAACCATGAAGATAATAAAGTTTTGAGACAAATAAGTGGACACAAAATGGAAGCATAATGAGCATTTCTTTCTTTCTCAGATACCTCTCTTGGCTTTATCATCCGCATACTTTTCTCAACATCAAGTCCGTGAAGTTGAATCTGTGACTCAATAGCATACTGAAAAAGAAAGAAAATCTATTCATTAAATTAAGCCCAAAGCAGAGCAGAGCATTAAAAAAAAAATCTCTTCTGAAAAATAAATAAAAGATAGCAATGAAACCATGGCACTATATTAAAACACATGTCAGAAGTAGAGTGAATGGCTACCACAGAGAGGTCCTTCTTAATGTAATTGAGCAGGAATCAGGGTACATGTTGCTTTAAAATTACAAGATGTGGTATAGAATAATCAAAAAGGGAAGTATCAGGTTTCTTTAAAATGAAACAAAAAGGTTTTATTTGTTTACAGATCTGGAAGAATTATTATTATTTGAGTGAACCCCAAGAAATCCTTTAATCTTCACTGTGTATAAGAGTTTATGTATGGGCACATTTTCTTGTGTGTGTGTGTGTGTGTGTGTGTGTGTGTGTGTTCACATGCTCATATAGAAGCCATTGGTCAGTGTCAAGGTGTCTTCCCTGATCATTCTATACATCATTTTTGAGCCAGCATCTCTCATTGAAACTGGAACTTACTGTCAAGATAGACAGACTGTCCAGTAAGCTGCAAAGCATCCTCCTGTCTCTCTTGTCTTCTGTGCTGGGGCAACAAGCCCAAAAAGCAATCCTCAGCTTTCTCTGTGAGTGGGAGCTATTACAATTTATGTCCCTATGCATCAAGCTATTGACTCACTGGGCCTTCTCCTTGCATCCCCATTATATAATTGTTAATGTTTTTTTCACAAAAAGAAATCAATAAGTATCTCTAGTGTACTATGACAAAGAGGTATAGATACAAGTTTATATGACAATTTAATGTTGCTAAAGGGTTAAGCAGTGGAGATTGTATTGATTTGATTTCAAAAACTAAAACAGCAACAGGAATTAATAAAACATTTATAGCCGCTCTTGATTTAGGCAACGATTTGCTCAATAATTTTAAAAAGACTAATAAATCAATGTCTCCATTCAGCCCTTTCTTCATGAACACATGTTTTACTTGAACAAAAGAAATAAATCTACTATCTAGAAAAAAATACTTAAATCCAAAGCACTTGACAGATCTTTTTTTAGTCAGCTTACTTGGAAATGACTAGCGAATAAACATTCAAGTCAGAGAAAGGATATATCCCTCTAGGAAGAGTAGAAAGAACATAAATATAATTTGAAGAAATCCTTACATGATCAGAAGGGAAGGCTTTGGCTTCTAGAAGAATTTTGTGCCGCTTTGATGTAGGCTTAAAGAATGATAACTACAAGGAAACAGAATCATTGAGAAGTATTATTGAAGACATTCATTAATTAACCATCTTAGATATTTGACAGGGCTACCTTTTCAATTAGCCTAATTTTCGTGAATTATGAAGAAGGAGGAGATATTGGCTCATTATGTTTATCAATGGAGAGCAAACTCAGAGGAAACTGTGAAGCAGATAAAACCAAATTCCAAAGCTTTATCTGAATTCTAATTGAAAATTTATCTTTTTAAGCATTTAAAGGTAATTTCTCTAGAGAGGGACTGGGGACTGAAATTGATTGCTCTATCCGTGTCTTATTTACATATCTTACATTGACAATTTGGTCCCCTTTATTGCCTATCCCTCATCTGGTTGTTTGCTTTATGGCATTTTGGTTTAGGTCCAGGTAAATGCTCCTTGACCCTGTCATGAAACTCCTATCCATTTTAGAGGCACCAACCAGAAGTAGACTACTTACACACTAGCCATTTCATTTCTCCATGCAGTCCCTGGACAATAAGCTTGGCCCTGCTTATAATACAGATGACCACACCTGTCAACAGGGTGTTCATCGTTGGTCATGGTGATAAATTAATTTTCATGGATTCCCTTATTGAATTCTGTCCACCTATAAGAAAGATATTGCTGTCCTCATTGTTACAAAAGGAAAAATTAATTCTCAGAGACACTAAATAACTGAGTTGGGAGTCAAAACTAAGGATGCATGAACTTTTAGGCATGATTCAAAAACATATTCTAGAGTGTTTTCATCAGACTATAATATTTAGTTCATCTTTTTCCCCCCGTGCATGAGTAAACTCCAAAGGTTCTTAACCTGTGCTATTTTTCCATGGAAGAGGCAACTTTTCCATGTTTCAGAAAGAACCAAAGATCATCGTCTATCATTTCTTGGTGAAAATAAATAATCTCACATGCAATCTTTGAATAAATAACCCACCAGTGGCTTGTGAATTTGAGGAAGGAACATACAGATTATGCAAATGAGATAACTCAAAACACAGATGGGAAAGAAACCTTACCAGCAGGAGATGCAAATTAACAGTCAAAGCATTCATTAGAGCTATTTCTTTCTCATGGGCTCCTGTAAAATAATCATCAAAAAAATGCATCATACTTGAAGTTTTTCTTAGTGGTTGGAATGTAGTTGGAAAACAAGGATGGAGCTTTACTTAATCCTATCAATGGTTTTAGAGATAAGGGCATATTGACATGTCATTATGAAGAATTGAGGTGTCCCTACCTGACCGATTTACCAAATTATACCTGAACTTACATACATGTCGACAATGATAAAGAATTCTAATCTACTTTTTATGTTATGAATAACAAAGACAAAATAATAATCATTTTTAGGACCTGCAAACTCAGACTAATTTATCCTGTTATCAGTTTGTGAAATCCTCAGAGAGTACTTTTTATGTGTGTGTATCTTTAAAAGGAAATCAGGTTTAATCATACCTTTAAAGTTGGCTCTTTCTGAAGTCAAGTTAAGGCTTACCTGTAGTAACAGTCAGCTCTGACAAGCATGTCTCACTGTTATCACAGTGAGATTGATCATAATTGTTAGGACAAAAGAGCTGCATTGCAAAATACCAGAGCTGAAATACCTTTATGATTTACTCATAGGCAGGAAGAAAAAGACAATATAAATGTGCACTGTCTGATGAAAACACATGAAGAATTGACCATTGGACCTGGTGGCCAGTGTTTGAGAATTGGAACTAGGTGGGAGACAGCCTAATCTGGCGACTGTGGCTCAACCTTCTAGATGTTTCTTTAAAAAACCAACAAACCCCTGGTAGAACAGTCTCTGGGTGGCCTTTACTTCCGTCCCTGCTCCACACTTTGCCTCCAGTATTGTTCCCTCACCCTATAAACAGTCACTAAACCTCAACACTACTATGGACAACAAGAAGCGCATACCAAAAGGAGCATACCGTGGTTGTCTTCGGAGGAGCCTTGCCAGAGCCTTGCACATGCTAGCAGCTGAAGAGACAGAAAATGCAGCCTAGCCCTCCAATGGCCCCAATAAGTCAGAAGTTTAGAAATACCTTCTTACTCCTAAGCAGCCATAAATACCTCAAATTCCAGACCCTGTTCTCTGCCAGTGAAGTGGGGGAAATGATCACACTTCTTGCTATTCCAGAGACTGCTTTCTGTATAGAACTAGGTGAAAGGGCGTAAGACAGACCTTTGAATACGTGATTCTGGCCTAGTAAGATAACAGGAAATGAGCTGACTAACCGCTTATCTGGCTTCTATAAATTGCTGCTGGCGCCATAAAGGGAAGACAACACGCTGAAACCTGCGGTCCTATCTAAACTGTAATTTGCTACCCCGACTCAAATGCGAACCTCTGAGACTATAGGAAATTGGTTGGTTCACGAAGCAAGCGCGGGCTTAGATGTTTTAAAATGATTGGCCTAGAAACTATAGAATGGTACAAATCGATTGGCCCTCACCGCGCGGGGCTCTGGATGCTATGAAATGATTGGCTTGCAAGACACGGGCTTTGTTGTAACCCTATAAAAGCTGCCCCAATTCTGCACTTGGGGTCCACGGTCCTCTACCCCTGTGTGGCGTACGACTGTGCAGCCCAGCACGCTTGCTATTAAACTCCTCTTGCTGTTGCATCAAGACCGTTTCTCATGAGTGTTTCGAGCTGTCACCTTTCCTGAGTCAGAGCACGGGGGTTCCTCTCACTTTGAGGGCCTTACATAGCCAACTATTGGTCTGGGAGTGGGGTCCCCAATGAGTTAGAGGGTGGTACGGAGGAGCTGAAGGGGTTCACAGCCCCATGGGAAGAATTACGATGTTGACAACCCAGATGTCCCAGGACTCCCAGGGACTAAACCATCAACCAAGGAGTACACATGGTTCCAGCCAAAAATGTGGCAGAGGTATGCCTTGTTGGGCATCAGTGGGAGGAGTGGTCCTTGGTCAGGTGAAGGCTCAATAGATGCCCCAGCAAGGGGAAATCGAGGTGGGAGTGGGTCGGGTGGAGGAGCATATACTTGGAGGCAGGGAGTGGGAGGAGGAATTGGGGAGTATTGGGGAGGGGGGAAACCTGGAAAGGTTTTACCACTTGAAATGTAAATGAAGATTATATTTAATAAAAAATAAAAAACTAACAAACCAATCTAGAACTACTTTTCTCACCAACACTGGAAAATATCTATCACAAAGTTCATAAAGCCATTAGAGAAAATATATAATGTTCAGGAAAATACAGTGGTCTTACAATTTTTACTCAGAAGCCTACCTGTGAGTTCCTGTTAGAAACATAGAAGTCAGTTAAGAAGTCATATAAGTTTGATAAAATTCCAGGATAAATTTGTTTGGAGTGAGGTCATTGGAAATGAGTGTTTAACTGATTAATTCATATATTAACATAGCCACTCAAGGAGAAGCCCGTATTTTCCTTTGGTCAAAAGCAACTTGTTTTGCTACAATTCCTGAAGAAGTGGTGGGTATTAAAAGATATCTCTGGTCATTTTAAAGGGAGTAGGTCTGAAATCAGGGGTCAGAAAAACAATCTCTTCCTACATCTCTAGACATTGTAAATGGACATGATAAGCTTACATCACATGGAATGAATGAGATATGCCTTCTCCTACACAAAAATACCTTTGAAACTATGGTATTAAAATGAATATTATCAATATTCTTCTAGTTGTTTTTCTATACTGAAGCATAATTTTTTACTGATCCTTCTGAAATAAAACTCGGTCCTATGGTACCTTGATTATATGATTTATTCATTGCTATTTTCCAATAGTTATTGTGAAAACCATTTATTAAGAAGTTTTGATGACGAAAGTAAAAGAAGAAACAGAAAGAACAAAAATAGTATGTTAAGAAATTAGAATTAATGAAAGAAAACATTTAAAAACAATATTTTTTTTTTGCTTAAGCATTATATAAATATTTAAAGTACCACGTTCTGAGAAATTTTGTTCTGTCACATGATACTCAATTCAATTTAGAGGACCTAAAATGTTTCTGGCATGGGCAAGTTTTGATGCCACAAGCGTGTGCTGCCCAGGCACACTTGTCTGAGTTAAACTCATGACATTTCTTTCTCACTTTCAAGGCCTTGCTCATTCTTGAACCAGTTATTGGTCAATAGACTTTCACTAGTTTAAGTGACTATTTATCCCCACACCATTATCCCAACTTTGACTACTGCAAACGAAATCCACCAGAGCACTTCACCAAATGTCATCCTAACCTACTGCTGAGCCCGGTCCAAAGACAGGGTCCATTTATTTAAGATGCAAATGTGCATACCCAGGTATGTGCAGGAAGGATGCTAGTATAAAATCCTAAAACACTAACAGGAATGTTTACTGTGACTATAACTAGAGACACTTAATAGGAAATTATTCTGAACATCAGAGCAATGCAAACTAAACCGATTTTTAGTTTGTTTTCAGAGGAATGTTTACCTAATTGACCTCATGGGTTTAAGCTGTACCTCTGAATACAAAACATTTCAATATTATCTAAGAGATAAATTATTGAAGTTAAATGAATCTCTTTCAAGTAGCCTCTCCTTGTTCCCTTTCTTGTCCTAAGAGCCTTCTTTGAATTAATGAGGAAGCATCATGACCTAAAATTATTCAGAGTGCAGCTTTTTTGAAGCTTCCTGAAAGCTTAAGACTTGCAAGGCTCTTCCCCTTGTGATTTTCTTTGATAAATGTCATAGTTGGGGTTCCTTTATCTGAGGTGGGTGTTTTCTGCATGTTTATTCTTTGCATCTAAATGCAAGCACTGCATTCTTGTATTGAAGCCTGGCAAGGTAACATTTATCGAGCCACTGCCATGAGGCAAAAATTTTTAATTTCATAAATGTTTAAATGGCCGCATCTGGAAGTCTAAAGTGAGCTGAACCATTCCAGACTCTGGTGAGGGAGTGCACCGACACTTTGAAATATGCAACTTGTATTATTTCACAAAGCCTTCTTAGCAAACAGATGAGGAATCTATTGTGGGTTCCCTTCATTATGTCAGTAATGGAAACTGATACTGAAATAGAACTGACCCAAAGTCTTACAAATAAGAATAATTTTTGTCCAGAATTACATTTGAAAACACTGTTTATAAGACATTCCCCATAAAGAGAGACACAGGTTCATAACTGATTTCCTTCTTTGTCTCTCTCATGCCAATATAATTTCAAAGTTTTGCAAGCTGAGAAGAACAAGTCCCCAAGCTGCTTACTGTCTGGTAAGAGAGTCTACTCAGACTGTCATATCATCTTCTTTTTACTTCATTAAGCAGATGCAAATGCTACTGTGAATTTGATGTCAGGACTGTAATTAGGCAAAGCCCTAAGGAATTTTATAGTTGCTAATTTCTACTGCCCCTAGTGATGGTCAGTGCATGAAGAAGGCTCTAGATAAGTTGAAGCAGATCACCTAGGGATCATTGCCCCTCTTATGGTCAACCACAAGTTTCATAGGGCAAATATTATATTACATTTTCATAAATTCACATGCACACATCTAGCCCTTGGTGATTTTTATGTATCCAAGGAAAGCAGACTTAATAATAATCCTAATAATACTCTCTAACACATCTATTTGTTGCATCTTGATAATATGATATTAATTATAAAGGAAAGTTACTTCAAGTTCCATGTGCTGTGGAATTGTTGGCTATATATAAGATGTTTTATTAAGGTGCTGTAGAGATGGCTCAGTAGTTAAGAGCACTGACTGCTCTTCCAGGGGTCCTGAGTTCAATTCCCAGCAACAACATGGTGGCTCACAACCATCTGTAATGAGATCAGATGCTCTCTTCTGGTGTGTCTGAAGACAGTTACAGTGTACAGTGTACTCACATACATAAAATAAAATAAATCTAAAAAACTATCATGTTTTATTAATAGTTTTTCTTTATACCCAAAATTGAAATTCTTTTATGTCTGAATAAATGTGGCTGTTCACTGTCTATTTCTCTCCCTTTTGATTCTAGAGCTATCACTGCCCTATTGTAATTCTTTTTAAAGATTTGTATGCTAAACTAAGGACTATGCTTTCAAGTAACTAGAAGATCCAACAATGGCTAGAATAAGCCATACCTGTCTGCTTATGACATATGTAGATAGCTTAACAGCTAATGAAATGTAATTTCCTATACTTCACTGTTATTTTAACTGTTTAACTCATGATATTTAAGCCATATCATCTGGTGCCAATCTATGTTATGATACAATGTAAGGAAGAATAATAAAAGCTGTAATAGAGCTGAAAGCATGACTCAATAATAGAGTGCATATATCCTTATGCAAGGACCTGGGTTCCATCTGAGGAAACACACTCATACACACACACACACACACACACACACACACACACACACTGAGAGAGAGAGACAGAAAGAGAGAGAGAGAGAAAGGAAGAAGAAGAAGAAGAAGAAGAAGAAGAAGAAGAAGAAGAAGAAGAAGAAGAAGAAGAAGAAGAGGAAGAAGAGGAGGAGGAGGAGGAGGAGGAGGAGGAGGAGGAGGAGGAGGAGGAGGAGGAGGAGGCGGCGGCGGAAGAAGAAGAAGAAGAAGAAATGATGATGAAATTAGGATCTGAGATATAACCAGACAGGTCAAGTTTAATTGGCACAACAGCATTTCCTGAGATAAATGTAGTCTATCTCCCTTTTCTGTCTTGGTTGTTGTTTTTGTTGGTTTTTTATTTTATTTTTTAAAAAAAAACAAATTCCTGTAGTTAATTCATAAGACTACATACTCTGCTACTCTCTTAGCAATTTCTCTTGCTTGTCTCTGATGCTAGTGACTGAATCCAGGACCTTGATCTTGTTAGATCTGCACTCTTGTCATTAATTTCCCAAGTCCCTGTTAACAATTTCCTCTGATTTCACACATTGTATCCCTGAGGGAAGCTTCTTGAAACTTAGGAAGTTCTAAAGGCAAGTTTGTTAAGACTCAATGAGACAACTCATAAGTCTCAGAAAGTCCCTAAAACTTACCAGATTCACAAAGCCTTTCTTCCCCCAAAATTAATTGGCAATAAGAATTACTAAGAAGCAAATAGTTTCCAGTTGAGTTACCTGCAAATTGTGCAAATAGCACCAAGGTTTCAGCTCCAAGGTTTGGGAGGCATTGCCTCTGCTGTGGTGTGTTATCCATAACACAACTGCCTTCGTGTCACTCATACTACTATAAATTATCCAAAAAACAAAACAAAACAAAACAAAAACAAAAAAAACCCCAAAATATCAAAAAACAAAAACAAAAACAAAGTAGGTCATCAAATTGGACTTTAATGGTATTATTACTTTTATCTTTGTGTACATTCCCTTATTGAGCATGAGTAGACATTTGTTAATGTCATACATCTACTTTAAGGTAATGTTACCTAATTCTGAAGAACAAATAAAACCAATAAAGTTTTACGAAGTTAATTTTGTTCTTTCACACAAAATTTTAAGAAGATAAAAAGAACTCTTTCTACTAATATAATCACTGAATTTTTTTATATGAAGGAATAAATATTTCTCTATTATGTACAATTTTAGAAGTAATTTAGGGTATAGTATTTATTTAAACCATGAAAGTAATCTTTTAGAATATTGCTTATAATTCACTTTTATGAAAATTATGTTTATATTCTGTAAACAATAAAACATTAGAGATATTTCACAGGAAAATTATGAGCTACAGCACAAATCCATATATTTAAGTTGATAATCAGGTTTTTTATGTCTGATTTGAAACTTTGGGAAATTATTTATGCGTTTTTATTGAATTTTATGCATACAAAGCAGATTCTTAATATTTCAAGAATAATTATCTTTTATATGCATTTTTACCCTGGGAACTGAAACATTTCTAAATTAATTAATACAAAATTCAAATGAAAAGGTGCAAAGAAAGGAGGAAATTTCTCATATGTTTGGCTCTTTACTCCAAGCTTTTGATACAGAGTGCCTCAAACTCACGCTCTTCCTAATAAGGAGGCCTGTCATCCCTAACAAGGGGTGACTTAGGTGAAATCAGAAGAGAGAACATGTGACCAGATGGTTGGAACTTGTAATCTCACCTACCTACTGTTTAGGCATGGGCGAGACAGTGAGCCTCAGAGAACTCGGCTCACAGGTCCTGAGTTGGAAAGTAGACCCAAGGGCTGAGGACAAGCTTGCGAGGGCCTATGGGGCCTCTCACAGGGCCCTAAGCTTCCTGACGGCTGTGTTAAGTTTTGCTCTTTAAAATGAACGGGACAAAATTTGGAAAGTGTATCTAACTCTGGGAAGTGGGTGTCAGAATTTAATCAAATGATTGTTAACATAGTTCAATGTCAGAACTAGTTTCCAGTGTTAGAGGCATATCAGGATGTGAATCATATGACACTGCATAGTATTTGTCAACTAGGTAACATTTAACAAAACAAAGGTCAATTAATGCAGCGTCTTCAAATTTAAAAATCTTCAGGCCTTTTTTCTTTTCTAAACAAATAGACTACCTACAGTCCTTTTTTATTCTCCTTATTAATAGCAGTGGAAGGTGACAGCTTTGAAATTTTTGCTACCTTTATGTGACATGCTTGTATTTATTGAGCAACAAAACACTTGTACATTTAATGAGTTGCAATAGCCCTATAAACCTTTAAATAGTCAAAGTAAAATTATGTAGAGTTTATTGGCTTTATAAATAAATCTCACTAAATGATATCATATTATGACTTCCCTGCCCTGTATATAAATAGACTAACTCCCCCTTTGAGGATGATAAATACTAAACAGAAAATAACAGGGTTAGAATGCAGTGGCTTTCTAAAAAAATTAAACCTAGTACATGCATACATACACACATACACACACACACACACACACACACACACACACACTGTACTGCTAAGGAGACATATATTCTCATGCTGAATTAATATAAACATGAATTCTCAGGTTTTTGTTTATTATGTTAGTAATTTAAAGAAATATAAATAGTATTAAAAACTGAAACTTTATGGCTACTCTATGAAACAACCATTCAGTCTCCACAATTTACAATGCAGATTATTTCTTTTTGAGTTCCCTCTTTTATCATGCACTGGAATTTCTGACAGCTGTGTCAAGGATGCTGTTCCTAGAGGACCTCCAGGAGATCAGGGGATGCTGAGCTCCTAGCCTTCCTAAGCTTGGATGCTCTTTGGTACCTTTGGTTATTGTGTTCCAGACCCCAGGTCACACACATCCTACAGCTTTTAAACAGTCTCTTAATGCAGATCTCATTCTCTGAACCTTTCCTGTGCTGCCCAGAAGTGGCGATTGCACATTCCTGAACTGTTTCACAGCAGCTATACTTTTGGTCTGTGGAGACACATTTGCTTATACTGTTCCTGTCGTCTTTCAGAAGGGGTGGTATTTTTAGTATGCACTAAATATTCAGATCCCATAATACGGTCTCATTAAACCAATAGAAATTTGCACATTAGGAACTCAATGAAATTGAAAATTAATGCTACTTTTGCTTGCAATTTTTTGGTTCAGAGTTTAAAATTTCGCAATGTAGTTTACAATGTAAAAGATGATCATTAAGTATGTGATATTGTTGACAGTAAGGTGATCTCAGTAAGCTCTTTGGTGAGGAGGGAATAGACCCCTGTTTGAACCTTTAGATTTAAAGCACACAGTCTCCAGGTGAGATCTAACTGCCACTAAGAGCATGCTTACATTTATGTGTTATGAATTAAGTGTGTCTTCTCAAGGCCATATGCTGAAGTCCTCATCCCCTGTGTTAACTAATGATTGGGGTCATAGGGGTAAGGTCTTAATACCAGTGGGTAAAAATGTGAAATTGGCTTTTGAAAGCCAGGAAGATAGCCTGGTAGCATTTAGATCATAAGCTGTTGGCCTCGGAGAGAAAATATGGAACTTTTTAAAGCCGCCCAGTCTTTGTTATGGCAGCCTGGAATGAGTGGCATACGTGCTGTTCCTCTTCCTGGGCCACGATTCCCCTGCTTCTAACCCTCAGTCTGCTCTGGCAGTCTGATGGGAGATGAGTCTGGAGCAGGCTGGAGGTCATATACAGGGGTAAGATGAATGGGGCTTTCCACTAGATCTCTCTTTTATTTTTATCTTCATAATACTCCCCCATGTCACTGACTTGGGAATTTCCAAATCTTTGAAAGATAATCCCCAAAGTAATGCAAGGGTTGCCATTTGTCTGTTTTTCCATTATTAGACTAAAATTTGGTTTATTGCACATTTGTTTTATTATTTATTTATACAAAAGCAATTAGCAAGTGTCTTCCTCTACCAAACCCCTTCATTTGTTTTGGCTTTCTATTTTATCTATTGAGAGTTTGCATAATTTTTTTAATGCCTTATAATTTCTGAGTGAGAGTTCAGATACTAATCATAGTGAGGAGTTGTGGGCTTCCTTGTGTTTCAGTGGTTGTGTGCATACTGGGTTTTGTTTTGTAGTCAGGATATAACCAGGAATCCTTTTGTCTCCTCACTTATTCCTCACTACAGCCTTGGAATTTTCAGCAAAGGATCAGGAATTATTTTTGAATAAGCATTCCATTCCTTACATCTTAATGGTGTGCCATAGCCTTTCTGAGTACAAGTCTTACTTGTTCACTCTAATTCTGCTTGTCCATGTAGACAAAATCTTCTCATGTTTTTCCCAGATTCGAATGAGACAAATATGAGATAGTTTTATGCTTTCTGATAAGGGGGTGAGATTTTAGAAAACATTTGGAAACCAGAAACTTCCTACTAAAATACATCAAATATTTCCATATAGTATGCAAAAGTTTAAAAAGTATAATGTACTTTTTTCTAGGCAGTTGTAAGCCATTCAACTTGGGTGTTGGGAATGCATCTTACTTTGTAATAGCAATATAGCTAAACATTCATCCCTTTAACTGTAATAAGACTGGTGTTAATTTGTGGCATACTGAGTTTCCTAAATTAAATTTTGAATCCTATTGGTAGAACCAATGATCTTTTAGATAATAAATTATTTAATGGCTTGAATACTCAGTATTGACTGATATTTTATGTGAAATTTAGAGTACATTAGAGAGAGAGACAGAGACAGAGACACAGACAGAGACAGAGAGAGACAGAGACAGGGAGAGGGAGAAGGAGGGAGGGAGGGAGGGAGAGAGAGACAGAGACAGAGACAGAGACAGAGACAGGGAGAGACAGGGAGAGGGAGGGAGGGAGGGAGGGAGGGAGGGAGAGAGAGAGAGAGAGAGACACAGAGAGACAGAGACAGAGAGACAGAGACAGAGAGACAGAGATTCTAGTCCTGTGATGAAATACCACACCAAAGCAACTTATAAAAGAAAGCAATGAATTTGGGTCTTGCTTACAGTTTCAGACAGTGAGTTAGTGATCATTGTAATGGGAGGTTCTGATGCTAACTAACCCCATTTCCCCAATTGGGTCTTGATTTGTCAATAAAAAAGGCAGGGGAGATTGCTCAGGGGTAGGGTAAAAGTGGGACTTCCAGGCCCCAGGAGGAAAAAGGAGATGCAAAGGAATGAGAACAGCTTTTTCTGCCATGCTTTGGAGATAAAAGGACACAACAATCTCGTAAGGACTCAGGGAGAGCTAGGGCCCGAGGCCCCCACTATAGGAGGGTGGCCGAAGATGTTTGGAAGGGATTAGGTGGAACAAGCCACTAAGTTTAGGGCAGAAGAAGAGACAGAGATAATAAATTGATAAGGGCACCCTTTTCAAGGCAGGAGTTATCAGTGCCAGCAATTATGCTACAGAAGGCAGACCTTAAAAAGACAAGCTGTGTGTGTGTGTGTGTGTGTGTGTGTGTGTGTGTGTGTGTGTGTGTGTGTGTCTGTGTGTGTCCATGTGTGTGTGCATGTGTGTGTGTGTTCGTGTGTGTGTGTGTGTGTGTGTGTCTGTGTGTGTCCATGTGTGTGTGCATGTGTGTGTGTTCGTGTGTGGGGGTGTGTGTGTGTGTGTGTGTGTGTGTGTGATTTATCTGTGGATTTAAGGGTCTCAGGTTAGGGCTGGCAGCAGCTGATTCCAGAGCTAAGTCATATGGAACAAAGGCAAAGACAGGAGGGGTCAGAGGGTGGACCAAGGTTCCAGGTAAAGGCAATAGAGCTTCTTAAAACTACATGCAACAATCATTGTGGAAAAGATGATGGTGGCTGGTAGGCATGGTGCTGAAGCAGTAACAGAAAATTTATATCCTGATTGGCAGGCAGAATTTAAAGAGAGATGGGTCCTCAAAGCCTCAAAGCTAGCCGGGCGGTGATGGCGCACGCCTTTAATCCCAGCACTTAGGAGGCAGAGGCAGACGAATTTCTGAGTTCAAGACCAGCCTGGTCTACAAAGTGAGTTCCAGGACAGCCAGGGCTACACAGAGAAACCCTGTCTCGAAAAACAAAAACAAAAACAAAAAAAAAAAAAAGAAAGAAAAAAAAGCCTCAAAACTTACCCCCAGTGACACACCTCTTCTAAACTCCTCTAACAGGTCACACCTCCTAATCTTTCCTAAACACTCCACAAACATTCAAATATAAGAGTTTATGGAGACCATTCTTATTCTACCAAACACACACACACACACACACACACACACACACACACTTAAAATAATTAAACATTATTCATTTATTTTTTTAGTTAGTGAAGTTTAGGATGGAGGTTCATTATGCAGCCTTGTTGGCCCTAAACTCAGCGTCCTCATGCCTCATCTTTGGTCCCTTTACCAAGCTCGTTCTTTCTTATTTTAAATAGATCACCAAGATTTAAATTGAAACAATTTAAATATGTTAGCCTTATGCTAAACATATTAATGAAAATTAATGTTTATCATGTAATGGTATTACAGTATTCATTTATATTTTTTAAAAAGTTAATTAAAATGAATGAAATGTGCTTTTCCTTATAGAAGGTGATAAGCAGGGATTTAAAAGTATATAAGAAGCTGAACATGGCTATAATCCCTAAATGCAGGAGATCAGGGCAAGCATTCTGAGTAGCCTGGGTTATAGAGGAAGATTAGTTAAAAACAAGGATTTACATAGCAACCTGGGTACAATTTAGTGGAGAACACTTGCCTATTTGGAGGGAGGGACTGGGGCTCATCCCCAGTATCACAAAATAGAGAATTAAATAAACAAACAAATAATTGAAGGAACTAAAATTATTTTATACCATATATATTGATATTATATTCCACATATAAATCTGTGAATAATAATAATATTATATTATGGGTTGACTTAGAAATCAGAATGTTAGTCAATAAGATCTATTACTTACTTTTATAGCTAAACTATATCTTCACAGTTCTTTTGAAAAAGCATTCGCTGTGCTTTGTACTTACCTACAATGTCCTTCATAAGACTTACAATGCTCTCATCCCCTATAATCCAAGGGCGTTTCCCTACATCATGACCATAGGCTCCCCTGAAATTGAAAAGAGACAAAATCATTTCTTAATTGTATGGTGGTGATGGTGGAATGTGATTTTTTTTTCAAATATTATCAGGTAAAATATTTCTGTGTATACCAACTTAGTCTAGAGATTAACATGTCATCTTTAGGTCCCTCAACTGGAATTGTTCATAAGTTAATGGCCCTTTTTTGGGAGGTAAAGTTCCTTTAAAAGGTGGAGCCTAGCTCAAGGAAGTGGGTAAGAGGGGAGTGGGGAGTGTTGCATTTTGTAGGCCAGTCCTGTGTCTTCGTTTCCTTATCTCCTCAGATATGAAACAGCCCAGGAGCAGAGAGCAGCAATCACTGTCACACATTCCCTACCTTGGTAGACTATATCTTCAAACTATGATCCAAAATAAATCTTTCCTTCTTTAAGTTGATTCTTTGAAAGCTTTGGTCACACTGACTAGTAACCAATACACATACCTTTGTAATGTGGTAATATTATTGTATAACATTTTAAAATCAAGAAGTGATACCTGGTTATTATGTTTAAGAGTTATTATTTTTTTATTGCTTATATTTTTTTATGATTGTTGATGGGAGATCAGCTATGTGCTATTTAATTTTTTAGAAACGTTTTCCAGTCTAAGCTACTATGTTTTTGTTTATTTTGAAATTTTCAAGGCTTTTGGAAGACTCTACTTATATACTTGTAGCCAGCAAGTAGTATCTATAAAAAATTATATGTACTATTTTGTTATGGGAAGGCAAAACTTATTAATGTGATAAAATATATACAATGACTATACTTGTGATAATATTTTATGGAAATAATAAAATTTAGTAACAATCATAATCAACCCTGTATTTTTATCTATTTTCTAGTGATTGACCTATCTATCATATCACAGCTCAGTAAATTGCTGTAGTAAATTTTATTACTACAGTAAATTTTATTACTGTGTTAAATTTTCTAGCAGGTTTTGGGGAGGGAGCAGAATATACAAAAGAATACTTCAGTACAAAGGAATTTCCATCATATGAGGAAAATTAATACACATGGATGTGCAGAGATAATTCAATCAGTATTTAGAGGAGCATTTGGAGTATTGTTGCCTGTTCATGTCTTCCACAACTCTGAAATGGATTGGTCTGAGCCTGACACCTTGTAGACTAGGAAATAAGGCTTGGGCACATGCTTTCTATCTACAAGAAGTCAAGGTTTATCTCCACCAATTTAAATTCTCATCTGCCTGTGGTGAGCTGGGATGCCTGCACCAAAAAATGCATGCTGAATGTTCGACAGTTGGCTTCTATCATAAAGTTTGAGTCAACTTCAGGTCTGTGTTGGAGAGAAACCACACTTATCGGAAGCTTACAGGGGATAGTTTTCCACATCTGTAGAAGTAGATAAATAAGTGACAGTATGCTCCTTACAGGGTTAGCAGGAAAAGTACATGAGTTAGCATATAAAAAAGATGGATGCACAATATTCCTTTGCTGACTCATCTCTTCTAACGTAAATCTAATGCTTAACTGCTTTCATCAACGTGTGGTACATAACAGGAACTTTCAAGCCAATATTTCCATTACCATATAAACTGAGATGAAGGAGAAGGACTTTCTGTGTGAATAAACATAGGCTGCTAAGAACTAGGAGGAAGGAAAGGGCAATTCAATTGCTAGTTATTATTATTCATATTATTATTAGATAGCCTGCAGCTTGCCTCTCTGGACTCCCAATATAAATGTTAAAGACAAAAATCATTATCATTAAATGGTAGTTAAAGGCAGATACTTGGATCCTTTTTTATTTTAATCACATAGAGCTCCGTGGCCTTTGCTGATAGCACAATATATCTTATTACATCTAGGTAGTAAAATTCTATGTTCTGCCTCAGAGAATTTATATCTCAGAATATTATGCCACCTACTTCTCACTCTGGTAGACACCATGGTAATAATCTTTAGGGATATGTTTCTCCCTGCAAGGCTTTTGGCATCTCCCTCTCTTTAAAATATTACACACTAAGGCTACTTCCTCATTTTGTCAGCTCACTAGCCTGGGGTAGTGAAATGTATTTAGAACATTTTATCCAAATAAACCCAAAGTAAAGTGGCCTGTCATTAGGAAGAATTGATGTAGATTAAAGTGCAGTTATAAATATATGTTAGAATTAAGAAAGATACGAGACTGTTTTCATTCAAAGTTACTTAAAATAAGCCTAGCACAGCTGTAGTAATCCTTTACAAATGTTGGGAATGAAATGTGAAGAGTTAACCCAATACCACAGCATTAATCATTGCAAGGAGTGGGGTGTTTTGTGAGGTGGCTACAAGCAATATTTGCTCATGAGATTAGATTTTAGGATACAACATCTAATTAGGAAGTTAATAGAAGCTTGGATTCTCTTTAAA
Organism: Tokudaia tokunoshimensis; assembly: GCA_036184795.1. Classification (NCBI taxonomy): domain Eukaryota; kingdom Metazoa; phylum Chordata; class Mammalia; order Rodentia; family Muridae; genus Tokudaia; species Tokudaia tokunoshimensis. Next base: position 17,514,005 of record BTHU01000004.1, on the reverse strand, counting down.
ATAGGTCCATATTTTACCCATCCTACAAAATGAGAAGAAGCCTTATTTTAAAAAGCTTTTCCAGTAAGTAAATCAATAAATTTTCACAGCTTTTCTTAATGAAGCACAGTTTTATCCATGACCCAATTGATGAATAGCTAACAATGGTTCTAAAATCTGTATTTTTCTTTTATTCACGTGCTTCCTTTTATTTAAAAGTATAAACTTACAGTTGAATAAAACTATTCTGGTGGTCTTCAGATGAAAACGTCTCTGACCTACTTCATCACTGCACTGGCCATAAGCACATTGCCATGTAAAGCATCCCACGTCAGTTAGGTGGAACGTTCCTGAAGTATAAATCATCAGGACATTTCTTCTTAAACTAATCCTACCTAGGCTGCCAGTCTTTTACAAAAGCCCCTGTGAGGGCACAAACATAGCAGGCATTACTCCAAGACTACATTATTCTAGCAGATTTGGGAATGCAGACGACTTAAATATCATGGTTCTAGATTCTGTCTTTGGAATGTAATATATGTTTCTCAATGTAAAATATGCTCTTATAATTGATGGATTTTTTGCCTTCCTACTGAAATTTACGATTATGATTATTAACTTATGTTACTTACCTTTAAATAATGTAGACTATTATTGAACATTTAAAACAATACATTCCCTCAAATCATGTAGATAGCCTATCTTTTCTCACATTCTACGGGGTTGAAGAATATTATTATTTATTATTATAGGCTATTTCTTTTTGATTTTTGAGACAAGGTCTTACCCTATATCTAATGGTATCTTCAAACAAACCATTCTTGCTTCAACTTCCAGAGTGTTAGGATATTAGGTTTATGACATCATGTTAAAAATTATAGCAATTTTTATTGATAATTATTATATAGCAAATTTATGATAAAATTATATAGCAAGTTATATTACAACTTTTCTATTGCAAATGTTAGAATTATATAAATAATTTCATTTTAGAGATTAAAATATAATTTTATGTGTTAATATCAACTTTAGAAATCTCATGAATGAAAATCCAATCACAAAATAACAGTAATAAGGATTTTAAAACAAACACAGAAGTAAAAGCTAAAAATAAAATTTGGGGGTTTGCAGTTTTTTTTCTTTAGTAAGTAGAAATTGTGAAGAAACAGTTTGTATGACCAGAACCTAGATATATCTCTTTAGAAGTAGTAAGTAAAAATATAAATCATCAATGTAGCTGTATTTAAAGGAGTAGCATTTAAACCAGTGGTTTGGAATGTTCCTGATGCTGCAACAGTAATTTTTCCACCACTTGTGGCATGGCAAGAGGCAGCATTTGGGAAATGAAGAGCAGCCTTCAGTGGGCACCAAGTCTTCTCAGACTTTAATTTTGGAGAATTGTGAGAAAATACATTTCTATTCTCTTTAGGTTTTTCAGTATCTGGTATTTTGTTATTTTAGGGTTTTTATAAAGTTCAGCACTAAAACTCTGTGTTTTGATCATTGCCTTTTCTTTAGTATTAAGTAATCAAATGTGATATACATAGAGTATAAGACGAGTTACAATCAGAAGCAAGTTATGCTGTCGATACCTAGGCAGGATGTCTGCATTCAAGTACGAAGAAAAGAATATGACATTTCCTATCTCAACATCCATAGACCTATGAGATATCTCTTTGTCAAAGTATATTGATATTTTGAATGCTACTGTTAAGATTGTGATTTTTAATACTTGCTTTACCAATGAGACAACAAACTTTAATTTATTTTAGGCTATTTAGTAAATTCAAAGCTTTTGTAGTAAAACACACACACACACACACACACACACACACACACACACACACACACACACACACACCCCAAAACCTGTCAACCATCAGAACAGGGAGCATAATGAATGAAAAAAGATATTTATTTATTTCTTTTTTTTTTTTTTTTTTTTTTTTAATTTAATTTTATTTTATTTTTTTAATTTACATTCCAAATCACTTCCCCTTTCCCGTTTCCTCCCTCCCCGAAAGTCCCATAAGCCCCCTTCCCTCCCTCTTTTCTCCGTTCAACCCCCTCTCATTACTCTGTCCTGGCGTTCCCCTACATCCAGTCTTTCCAGGACCAGGGGTCTCTCCTTCCATCTTTTTAGAAATCTATTGATATGCTGATTGTGTCTAGGGTATTCTGAGATTCTGGGTCAATATCCCCTTATCAGTGACTTCATACCATGTGTGATCTTTTGTGATTGGGTTACCTCACTAAGGATGATATTTTCAAGTTCTGACCATTTGCCTAGGAATTTCGTGAATTCATTGTTTTTAATTGCAGAGTAGTATTCCATTGTGTAAATATACCACATCTTCTGAATCCATTCCTCCGTTGAGGGACATCTGGGTTCTTTCCAGCTTCTGGCTATTATAAATAAGGCTGCTATGAATATAGTGGAGCATGTGTCCTTATTGCATGCAGGTAAAGTCTCTGGGTATATGCCCAGGAGTGGTATAGCCGGATCCTCCGGAAGTGTCATGCCCAGTTTTCTGAGGAGCCGCCAGACTGCTTTCCAGAGTGGTTGTACCAGCCTGCAATTCCACCAGCAGTGGAGGAGTGTTCCTCTTTCTCCACATCCTCGCCAACAACTGCTGTCTCCTGTGTTTTTGATCTTAGCCATCCTGACTGGTGTGAGATGGAATCTCAGGGTTGTTTTGATTTGCATTTCCCTAATGACTAAGGATGATGAACATCTCTTTAGGTGCTTCTCAGCCATTAGATATTCTTCAGGTGAGAACTCTTTGTGGAGCTCTGTACCCCATTTTTTAATAGGGTTACTTGCCTCTCTGGAGTTTAACTTCTTGAGTTCTTTGTATATCTTGGATATTAGCCCTCTGTCGGATGTAAGGTTGGTAAAGATCATTTCCCAGTTAGTTGGTTGCCGCTTTGTCTTTTTGACGGTGTCTTTTGCCTTGCAAAAACTTTGTAATTTAATGAGGTCCCATTTGTCTATTCTTGATCTTAGAGTATAAGCTATTGGAGTTCTGTTCAGGAAATTCTCCCCTGTGCCCATATGTTCAAGGTTCTTCCCTAGTTTCCCTTCTATTAGTTTCAGTGTGTCTGGTTTTATGTGGAGATCTTTGATCCACTTAGAATTGAGCTTAGTGCAAGGAGATAAGGATGGGTCAATTTGCATTCTTCTGCATGTTGACCTCCAGCTGAGCCAGCACCATTTGTTGAAAAGGCTATCTTTTTTCCACTGGATGGTTTTAGCTCCTTTGTCAAAGATCAAGTGACCATAGGAGTGTGGATTCATTTCTGGGTCTTCAATTCTGTTCCATTGATCTACATGTCTGTTACTGTACCAATACCATGCAGTTTTTAACACTATTGCTCTGTAGTACAGCTTGAGGTCCGGGATACTGATTCCCCCAGAGGTTCTTTTACTCTTGAGAATAGTTTTAGCTATTCTGGGTTTTCTGTTATTCCAGATGAATTTTTGAATTGCTCTTTCTAACTCTATGAAGAATTGAGTTGGGATTTTGATGGGGATTGCATTGAATCTGTGTATTACTTTTGGTAAGATGCTCATTTTTACTATATTAATCCTGCCAATCCATGAGCATGGCAGATTTTTCCATCTTCCGAGGTCTTCTTCAATTTCTTTCTTCAGAGACTTGAAGTTCTTGTCATACAGATCTTTCACTTGTTTGGTTAGCGTCACGCCAAGATACTTAATATGGTTTGTGGCTATCGTAAAGGGTATTATTTCTCTTACTTCTTTCTCAGCCTGCTTATCCTTTGAGTATAGGAAGGCTTCTGACTTGCTTGAGTTGATTTTATATCCGGCCACTTTGCTGAAGTCGTTTATCAGCTGTAGGAGTTCTCTGGTGGAGTTCTTTGGGTCGCTTATGTATACTATCATATCGTCTGCAAATAGTGATAGTTTGACTTCTTCCTTTCCAATTTGTATCCCTTTGACCTCTTTTTCTTGTCTAATTGCTCTAGCTAGAACTTCAAGTACTATATTGAAAAGATATGGAGAGAGAGGGCAGCCTTGTCTAGTCCCTGATTTTAGTGGGATTGCTTCAAGTTTCTCTCCGTTTAGATTGATGCTGGCTACTGGTTTGCTGTAAATTGCTTTTACTATGTTTAAATATGGGCCTTGAATTCCTGATCTTTCCAAGACCTTTAGCATGAAAGGATGCTGAATTTTGTCAAATGCTTTCTCAGCATCTAATGAGATGACCATGTGGTTTTTTTCTTTGAGATTGTTTATGTAGTGGATTACATTGATGGATTTCCTTATATTGAACCATCCCTGCATCCCTGGGATGAAGCCTACTTGATCGTGGTGAATGATCGTTTTGATGTGTTCTTGGATTCGGTTGGCAAGAATTTTATTGAGTATTTTTGCATCGATATTCATAAGAGAGATTGGCCTGAGATTCTCTTTCTTTGTCGGATCTTTGTGTGCTTTTGGTATTAGTGTAATTGTGGCTTCATAGAACGAGTTGGGTAGTGTTCCTTCTGTTTCTATTTTGTGGAACAGTTTGAAGAGTATTGGTGTTAGGTCTTCTTTGAAGGTCTGATAGAATTCTGCACTAAAACCATCTGGACCTGTGCTTTTTTTGGTTGGAAGACTTCCAATGACAACTTCTATTTCTTCAGGGGTTATAGGATGGTTTAGATGGTCTATTTGATCCTGATTTAATTTTGGTACTTGGTATCTGTCAAGGAAATTGTCCATTTCCTCAAGATTTTCTAGTTGTGTTGAATACAGGTTTTTGTAGTAGGATCTGATGATTTTTTGAATTTCCTCAGTTTCTGTTGTTATCTCTCCCTTTTCGTTTCTGATTTTATTAATTTGGATACTATCTCTGTGCCCTCTGGTTAGTCTGGCTAAGGGCTTATCTATCTTGTTGATTTTCTCAAAGAACCAACTCCTCGTTTTGTTGATTCTTTGTATGGTTTTATTTGTTTCTACTTGATTGATTTCAGCCCTGAGTTTGATGATTTCCTGCCTTCTACTCCTCTTTGGTGTATTTGCTTCTTTTTGTTCCAGGGCTTTCAGGTGTGCCATTAAGCTGTTAGTGTATGCTGTCTCCCGTTTCTTTTTGGCGGCACTCAGGGCTATGAATTTTCCTCTTAGCACTGCTTTCATTGTGTCCCATAAGTTAGGGTATGTTGTGCCTTCATTTTCATTAACTTTCAAAAAGTCTTTGATTTCTTTCTTTATTTCCACCTTGACCAAGTTATCATTGAGTAGAGCATTGTTCAGCCTCCATGTGTACGTGGGTTTTCTTTTGTTTTTGTTGCCATTGAAGACCACCCTTATTCCATAGTGATCTGATAGGAGGCATGGGATTATTTCTATCTTCTTGTATCTGTTGAGGTCTGATTTGTGACCAATTATATGGTCAATTTTGGAGAAGGTACCATGAGGAGCTGAGAAGAAGGTGTATTCTTTAGCTCTAGGATGAAATGTTCTATATATATCAGTTAGTTCCATTTGGTCCAAGGCTTCAATTAGATTCACTGTGTCCCTGTTTAGTTTCTGCTTTCCTGAACGATCCATTTCAGAGAGCGGGGTGTTGAAGTCACCCACTATTATTGTGTGCGGTGCGATGTGTGCTTTGAGTTTTAGTAAAGTTTCTTTTACGAATGAGGGTGCCCTTGCATTTGGAGCATAGATATTCAGGATTGAGAGTTCTTGATGGTGGATTTTTCCCTTGATCAGTATGTAGTGTCCTTCTGTGTCTTTTTTGATGACTTTGGGTTGAAAATCAATTTTATCCGATATTAGGATGGCTACTCCACCTCGTTTCTTGGGGCCATTTGCTTGTAAAATTGTTTTCCAGCCTTTTACTCTGAGGTAGTGTTTGTCTTTGACACTGAGGTGCGTTTCCTGCATGCAGCAAAAAGCTGGGTCCTGTTTACGTATCCAGTCTGCTAGTCTATGTCTTTTAATTGGGGAATTGAGACCATTGATATTAAGAGAGATTAAGGCATAGTGATTATTGCCATCTGCCATTCTTGACGCTATCTTTATGTTTGAGTGGTTATCTACTTTTGGGTTTGATTCAAGAAGGTTATTATCTCATTTTTTCCAGGGTGTTGTTTCTCTCCCTGTATTGGAGGTTTCCACCTATTATCCGTTGCAGGGCTGGATTTGTGGAAAGATATTGTGAAAATTTGGTTTTATCATGGAATATCTTGGTCTCTCCATCTATGGTGATTGAGAGTTTTGCTGGGTATAGTAGTCTAGGCTGGCATTTGTGCTGTCTTAGTGTCTGCATGAGATCTGCCCAGGATCTTCTGGCTTTCATAGTCTCTGGTGAGAAGTCTGATGTGATTCGGATAGGTCTTCCTTTGTATGTTACTTGGCCCTTTTCTCTTACTGCATTTAGTATTCTTTCTTTGTTTAGAACATTCGGTGTTTTGATTATTATGTGACGGGAGGTATTTCTGTTCTGGTCCAGTCTGTTTGGAGTTCTGTAGGCTTCTTGTACGTTCATCGGCATCTCTCTCTTTAAGTTAGGGAAGTTTTCCTCCATAATTTTGTTGAAGATGTTTACTGGCCCTTTAAGTTGCAAATCTTCACTCTCATCTATACCTATAATCCTTAGGTTTGGTCTTCTCATTGTGTCCTGGATTTCCTGGATGTTTTGTGTTACGCGTTTTTTGCATTTTGCATTTTCTTTGACTGTTGAGTCGATGCTTTCTATGGAATCTTCAGCACCTGAGATTCTTTCTTCCATCTCTTGTATTCTATTGTTGATGTTTGCATCTATGACTCCTGATTTCTTCCCAAGGTTTTCTATCTCCAAAGTTGTCTCCCTTTGTGATTTCTTAGTTGTTTCTACTTCCTTTTTTAGTTCCTGGATGGATTTGCTGAGATCCTTCACTTGTTTGTTTGTATTTTCCTGTATTTCTTTAAGGTAATTTTGCATTACCTCTTTCAGGATTTCTTCCTGATGACCCACGTTCTCCTGCATTTCTCTGAGCGATTTTTGTGTTTCCTCCTCATGGGATTCCATCTGTTGATCCATCGTCTCCTGCATTTCTTTAAGCAGTTCTCGTGTTTCCTTTGTAAGGGCATCTAACCGTTGATTCATTTCTTTAAGCAATTTTTGTGTTGCCTCCTTATGGGCATCCGTCTGTTGACCCATATTCTTCTGCATTTCTTTATGCAAATTTTGTGATTCCTTTGTGAGTGCATCTACCCGTTGATTCATCTCGTTAAGCGATTTTTGTGTTGTCTCCTTGTGCGCCTCCATCTTTTGATCCATGTTCTCCCGCATTTCTCTAAGCGATTTTTGTGTTTCCTTTGTAAGGGCTTCTAACCGTTGATTCATGGTCTCCTGTAACTCTTTATGAGATTTATTTGTGTCCTTCTTGTGATCCTCTAATAGCATCATGAGAAGTGATTTTAAATCCAGATCTTGTCTTTCGGGTGTGGTGGGGTATCCAGGACTTGCTGCTGTTGGAGAGTTGGGTTCGGATGGTCCTACATTACTTTGATTACTGTTAGTAACATTCCTACGTTTGCCTTTTGCCATCTGGATACCTCTGGTGTTAGTTGGTCCTGCTGCCACTGGCTGTTGGTTGGACCTCCTGTGAGCCTGCAAAGCTATTTCTGCCCCCCCCTGGATTACCAGGATTCCCCTGGCACCGATTTCTGGGGCCTGCCTGCTCCTGAGTGACTTTGGAGCCCTAATGTGCTTTGCCCCAAGTGATCTTATATTGGGGAGGCCTTGCACATCTAAAGGCTCAGCCTAGTGGATTCCTGGAGCAGAGGTCGCCAAAGGGAGGCTGGCAGGCTCCTGCCCTGTGCAGGGGTGTGTGATCTCTCCTGGGGGGGGGAGGGGGCGTCCCTCTGCCAGGCAGAAGTCCCACAGCAGATCTGGCGCGCTGGTCACTGCAGATCAGCCCAGCACCTGGGAGCAGGTTACACACAAGCTGCCTGAACCCGAAGCGATATTATGCCTGTCTGTCTCTGAGCCTGGTGGTCCCAACTACCTGGTCACTGGAGCAAAGATGGCGGAGGGCACTCTCCGTGGCGCCGCTCACCCTGTGGTCACGATGGCCCGCCGATCTGGCACCCAGACGACCACAGCGCCAACCCGCCCTCGGGCACAGAAGGAAGCCCCAACAGGCCGTGTCCCAAGTGATGTTATATTGGGGGGAGAGCCTGGGTACCGGTCTCTCCCGCGCAGTCCGCGGGAACAGAGGTCGCGGAAGGGAAGCTGGCGGGCTCCCTCCCTGCGCAGGGTCCCTCCACCAGGCAGAAGGTCCCACCGCGGAACTGGCGCGCTGGTTACTGCAGATCAGCCCAGCACCTGGGAGCAGGTTACACCCAAGCTGCCTGAAACTGAAGCGATATTATGCCTGTCTGTCTCTGAGCCTGGCGGTCCCAACTACCTGGTCACTGGAGCAAAGATGGCGGAGGGCAGTCTCCGTGGCGCCGCTCACCCTGTGGTCACGATGGCCCGCCGATCTGGCGCCCAGACGACTACAGCGCCAACCCGCCCTCGGGCACAGACGGAAGCCCCAACAGGCCGTGTCCCAAGTGATGTTATATCGGGGGGAGAGCCTGGGTACCGGTCTCTCCAGCGCAGTCCGCGGGAACAGAGGTCGCGGAAGGGAAGCTGGCGGGCTCCCTCCCTGCGCCGGCAACTCTTATAAGGACAACATTTAATTGGGACTGGCTTACAGGTTCAGAGGTTCAGTTCATTATCATCAAGGCAGGAGCATGGCAGCATCTGGGCAGGCAGGGTGCTGGGAGAGCTGAGAATTTTATATCTTGCTCCGGGAGAAGACTGGTTTTCAGGCAGTTAAGAAGAGGTCTCTCAAAGTCCACCCCCACAATGACACGCTTCCTACAACAAGCTATTTATTTATTTCTTATTCTTCTCCTTGGTTTTGTCTTAGTTAGAGGTCAGGAATCCCAAAGGATTTCTCGTTCCTGGTCTGGTTTATGCTTATCTCCCTTTGGCCTAAGGAGCACCCTTGCTTGGAAACTTCGACTGATACTGAGAGGACCCCATGGGACTCACTGAGCAGGGCACCCTCTCTTAGTGCCTCATCCCACTTTCTACCATAAGTTTTTTTAAAAGCCCCTAGAGTAACAGCTGGATGCTGTACTTGCTTCTGTTGTGCAGGATCTTGACCTATTTTATACTCCCAACAATTAACACGTATCTAAAAGTCACCCGCTGTGTGCTGTGAATTTCATTATTTAAATTTGTGAGCCACCGATTCAACATAAGTTCTGTGTGACCATGTATTTTTTGGCACACTGATTTCTGAGTCAAAATCTATCTGGGGTGAGGGAGAAAGTATCTCCCTGAATTCCAAGTCCCATCCCCTGTTTCTTACCATCTCAGCGTGTATAGAGGTACTTGTTTGTACATTTATCGCTATGCTATAGAAAAGTAACTATGCAAGATTCCTATCATGGGATGGTGAAAATGTGGGGCATGCATACAGGAGCATTTTATTGAGCTATAAAGAAGATGAAATTCTGAAATTTTATAGTAAAATGATGGGTCTGGAAATCAATCTATTACATGAAGTAATCCAGACTCAGGGTGAGAAATAATGCATATTCTCTATCATTTGAGATCATATGTGAACATGAGGGTGGATGTACGTCATGAAACTAGAAATGGAACTCTATAGTGGATAATAGATATTTAGAAGATGGGTCTAGAGTCCCATGCATAAGCTATGAAAGGTGAGATAAGACGGAACTACAGTAAATAGAATGGTTCAAGTTAGGGATGGGGGACCAAGTAGAGGAAAAGAGGAACAACAAAAAAAATTATGTATGAAAATACTACATTGAAACGTATCACTTTATATTGCAATTTTTAGAAGATAAAACATGATGTAGCTAATAGGTTTCTTTGATTGAGAATTTTCTATTGGTGAAATGAGAGAGGCATAGACCTGTCTTGAGTATCAGCCTTGGAGCAAAAGTGCTTTTGAAGGACTCAGAGAGAGTAATATTGAATTTGTTAAAGCCATCCACAATACTGGCAAGTCGCAGATCTAGGGTCAAATGGTAAAATGGGAGATTAATATGGAAACCAAAACAATAGTCAGAAATGTAACAGAAAGGACAGACAGCTTACCACAGTGCCACAGTTTAAATGAAATCATGTTTAAATGGAAACATGTACACATGGAACAAGTTTAAAAAAAGAAATGGTCTAAACTTGACTTAAGGGTTCCTTGAGGTAAGGCTACCACAGACCCAAATTCAGAGGGACAAACTCAGTTTTCTACTGTGCTTCCTGGAAGTTTCCAGCCCAGGATCCTGCTCACTAACTCTAGCACAGTTATGAAGGATCCCACAGAAACTCCTGTGTTTCCTTAGGAATCACTAAAGGTATCCCTCATGCCCTCCTCTTTAGCTAGCCACTCCATTAAGAAAAGTTTTGTTTTGTCTGCTTGAACAACCTGCTTTCTCTCAACAATCTCTCTGCTGTCAAAAAGTTTGCAAGCTCTCTCATTATTCGGAGCTAAGTTGACAAGAAAAAGAAAAATCTTTCCAACAGCGTCTCATAGAGAAAAGGCTATGAGTGGAGTTTCAAATTAAATATTTTGGGGAGAAAAAAAAAGACAAATAAAAACTGGTTTTGGATCAAAGATGTGCAGGCAAGGCGGGGCAGGGGAGGGAGGATGAGGACCGGAAGTGAAACTGCACATCTGAAACCCCCCGCTGCAATTTAGGACCAAGGAAGGCCACAGGGTTGACTAGGTCTCCAGGGCTGAGGGGAAGGGAAAGTAAAAGGATCAAAGCAAGAAGGGGTGGCGCTCTTTGGCTTAGAAAAGGCCTTTAATTCCGTTTTCATCGCCTTCAGTCTTAAAGCACAGTCCTGTGTGAATCATTTGTTTAATGAGCACTGGGAGGACTTAACTAAGACTCGGGGCTTTGTCTCCACTCACAAAGTAAAACATAAAAGGGCAATGCAACAATAGCGGATGCTCTGGGAGACAGGCGCTTTCCCGAAACCTAATTGTAACATCTCAACAATCATCAACCAGCCCTCGGTGGTTTGAGGTGTGCTGAGGAATGAATGGAGCAGCAGGGCAGCATCTCTTAAATACCTAGAGCATAAAAATGCAAAGCCTGGCTGCCTGAGTATTCAAGGGGGAAAGACACTTTCAAAAGTGCAAAATCATCCAATTTAACTCTGCTCTCGAACATTAAGGACCGAAATGAATATCAACCATTTTTATTAACTGTGACCCTCATTTATTAAATACTAAAACCTGCTAGTTCAAAATGCTTTCAAATGTGATGATGTGTGTTTTGAAACTTACACATAAAAGCCACGGAGATGAAATTACAACATGCTTAATAAATTATATAAGCTTTCATCATTCTTGCATTAATGTGAGAGCTCTCGCTCTTAACCACGAACATTAAGAACTTTTTGCAGTGTTACCAAAGACTGCGGGTAGCTGTCGTCCTGTAGGCAGCGTGAAGTAAACATACTGCTGCTGGTATTAAGGAGCTCAGAAAAGGAGGAAAAGGTCATGAAACGGGAGATTTTATGAGTGCCAACTGGTCTGCTCCAGAATTCGTATTTAATGTGGCTTCATCTTTCTGAAATGTTGTTTCCCGACCTTCAAGTGGGACTCATTTCCATAATGATTTTTATTTTCGTATGACCAGAGGTGGGCCTCTTTAAAATACTTGTGTTTACAATTCAGAAATAAGACAAGGGATTCAAATATTTAACAAATATCTCTACTTTCAGTTTTATAAGTAATTACTGTAGAGAGAAGATACAGAAAACCAGATTATTTATCTAAGAACATGAAAGTGATGAAGACAGGTGTGTCTACATTGTCTACTCCAGGGGAGAGTGTAGAGGGTTAAAAGTGGGTATCTAAACTCAGAAGTAGTAAGTCCTAGGATTTTTTTTTTAACTGATGGGATCATGATTCACAATAAGCTATTATTTTTTTTAAAAAAATAAAAGACCTCATAGGTTCAAAAATAATGATAATTAGATGGGAACCTCAGTTGCCTTGAGTTGATGGGTATAGGTCATAAACATACAACAAAATATCACACTCATCAATATATGCAGCTGTCATGTGTTAATGAAAACTTTTAAATGTTTAAAGAGATGTGCTCTTAATATAGTGACTGTTAGGATTCTGTCTAAGCTCCACCCCACAGTTACCTGGCAAAAGCCAGGTTGGTCTGGCCCACTATAAGAGGGGTTGCTTGCCCCTCCTCCTTCTCTTGTTCTCTTGTTCTCTCTTGCCCTCTTGGGTTCTTCCCTTCTCCCTTCCCTTCTCCCTCTCTCTGTGTGGTCATGGCTGGCCCCTACTTCTCTACTCACTCCTCTTCTCTGCCTCTACTACTCTCTTAGCTCCACTTCCCATGCCCTAAATAAACTCTATTCTATATTGTACTCTCATGTGTCTGCTCCCTCCGGGGGAAGGAATGCCTCAGCATGGGCCCGCTGAGGCACCCCATTCCCCCACACAACCATAGAACATATTCTTATTATGATCACAACAGTGACATTAAGAGATAATGCCTAGCAGTGAAGGTAAGCTTATGGAAGATAAGGGTTCAGGAAGGGTGGGAGGAAGACTTGGCCATTGGAAGACTATAATATAAGCAAACACTGAGACAGGAGGGAGAAGGCTGCTCAAGTAGGAATCCGTATATGGCAAGGCTGGAAATAGATGTCTTTTAACTGTCTACTCCTCAGGAGGAAACCGGAAGAGGTTCGACTGCTAAGATCAGATGATACATACCACTCAGTACATTCATGATTATCAGTGACACCCAGCCTATTACTATCTTAACAAGCCTGTATTCTATATTTTTCATGACACTATTAACTTAGTCATGAATTCATCATTAAATACCCAAAATCATGAATTATCTTCTTTACCGGTCATTAACCTTGTGAGATTAAATGGCTACATTGATTTAGATGTGGGAAAGGCAATTACATATTTAAATATGTTGTTTTATTCTCTTGCTCTCACAAGTTTGCCATGTTGGACTTATTCTGATCTGAGATTATTTCATCAAAATATTACAGTATTGATAATTACTGTAAATATGGTTTTCATTGGTCCTAATATGCTAGGGTGTAAATTGCCCAAATCAGACACCTTTTGTAATTTTCAGAATTCTTCTGTCAGATGTAGAGTTACACTGTTTAACATGGTACTTACATCTTGGCCCACTTGTCTAGCTCTTCCTCCAGGTATGTCCTAACCATTTTCGGTTGAAGGCCAAGGGAATTTCCCAGGAAATAGATGGCATTGTCATCCTTATTCACTAAAGATAGATCGACTGAAACAGAAGAAAATACCAAAAAAAAAGTGCTGGTTAAATTGTTAAATTAATTAATATTCTTCTAGTTGACATTGTTAATCCAGTACAATTAACATAATTTACAAGACAAAGGGTAATAAATAACTTGAAGTTACTCCCACAGAATCAGCAGGCTCTGAACAGTAATTAACCTTTTATTTTACATGGAAACATAACTTAAACCCACAGCGGTGACATGGCGATCTCTCACAGTTACTGTGCTACAGAAAGAAATATAAATTAGCAGCCACTTCCAATCATAAATAGCCAAGGACTATAGGAAGGCTGAAAATAGTATATATGAAATATGATAGCCTATCTAATCATGTCAGTTAATCAGAATTTAGGCAAACTACCCTCTGAATTAATTGATGTCACAGAGATATTTAGCTACATTGATTTAGATGTGTTATGTATCTCATGATGTGTTTTCATATACACATGTATAGTACAACAAAAGATGGTCTCTACATCTTTTCCTCCTTCAGATACATCACAACATTGCTGTGTTCTCCACCTTAGCTTTTACTTAGCCTTGACTTCAGCAAATAAACAAACAATTTTCATGTTTAAAACCATAGAGAAAAGAACACATTGTTAATCATGGCTATAAAGTACTAAACTTTCTCTTGATTCTTAAAAAGGAAAGGACCAAAATTCTTGATAATATTTTACTCACATCACTGAGACTTTATATATGCTGCTAAGTTTTAGGGATGGTTTTGAGGCAACCCAAACATTTCCTTGTGATCAACTACCACACTTTCTTGGACCATCTTTTGAACCTAACACAACAAAACAGTTGTTCATGTTACCTAGACATTTAAGCTGGGACTTGGTGGCTGAGTGGGGACAATTCGGAACTCTGAATGTAGCATGAATATTATTGGCGGCTTTTAATCAATGTATAGTGAGAAATATGAACAGAGATATTTAGAAGCAGAAAGAATGGAAATGTTAGAAAAGCTTAGAGTGTTCCCAGAAAAGAACAGACAAAAGATGGAGCCATAGGAAGTATTATAGAGATTAGCATCATTAAAAAGAAGGCAATACAATGGGCTGGAATAATAGGGAAATGCCTTGAAGACAGAGAAATCAACAAGGCACAGTGTGGCCTCATTTGGAAGACTGTCCCTTGAGAGAACACTGCTCACATTGGGTAGCCTAGAGAAGTGTTTTCCCAGAATCAGCTGTCCAGGTACTCTGAAGTAATTCTAGTCATGGTTTAAATGTGGAGGGGGAGCTCAAAGGGGAGCTAATGTTCTAGCTGAGGATGACTTTGTTATCATCCATGAGTTGCTGGTTTTGCAGGAATGGAAAATGTAAGAATTACAGTTATGTAGGCTTCTATCAGACTTTAAAGTAAAACCTAGGAGGCCAGGCAATGAATTAGAGAGCTGGAATCTCTGTAGAAAGTCTTTGACAAAGCAACCTTTGAAGTTAAGGACACAATGGAAACCCCAGGAAGTTAGAGATACCAGAAAAGTAGAATGTTTGCCAAGAAAAGCTTTTTTTTTTTTTTTGGATCCTGCTGAGACGGATGCCAAGGGGAGTGTAGCTTGCAGGTGGTGCTGTCCATAAGGACAAGGCCACCCACACTCTTTAGGTTTTACAATATGGCACTACTTGTCCTAAACCCTGGATGTGAAATTACAAACCCATCTTGGAAGAGGTTTGAAGAGGGAAATCTACCCATGCAGTCCAATTGGGCTCAAAATTCCAATTCTCCTGCTTCAACTTCCAAAGAGCTGGAATTACAGATGTGCACAGCCATGTCTCCCAAGAACTGATTTTTTTTTAATGCTTCCTCTGTTGAGTTTTGATCATATGTTGGTCTATCCCTCCTCTCTATACCACACCAATTTGTCCCTCTTACATTAGAATATTTCCTCAGTACTGTTGTGTCTTAAAGGAACACAGTCTCCTCTTTTCACTTTACCAGAATTCACTGCTGAGAGTTTGCCTTTAGTTTCAGGAGACTTTTGCTTTGAAATTTAGAACAATGTTGCAACAGTGGAGAATTTGAAAACTCCTAGTGTTGGTACCAGGACCTGTTGCCAAGGCAATGGCCACCATATTCCCAGAATCCATTGGGCTCACTTTTACTTGTGACCACGCCACTATCTGTGTATATAAAAGGAACCACCTCCCTTCTCTCTTCCCCTCTTCTCTTTCCTCCGCCACATTTACCCTTTCCCCTCTCAATAAACTTCACGTGGAACTGTTTGGCCCGGTGTGGTCTTTCTGGAGCCCCGGCGCCCTACGATCCTAACACCTAGGGGCAGACAAAATGCATCCTGCCTTATGAGACAGACATGTCTTTTGGAGGACAGTGGTAGAATTTCAAGGTTTGTATCAGACATGTCCCTTTGCTCATGTGTTGAAGCTATTGACCCCGGCTATTGGTGCCATTATGGAAGATTGTGGAGACTTTAAAAACTGAATCTTAGTTTAAGGAAGTAGTAACTGTGACATATTTGGAGGATCCACATCCTTCCAATCTCTCCCTTTCTCTTTGTCTGCTTCCTGGCACCATTATGTCAACACACTTATTTATTCATTCTCTTATCTCACGATGGTCTACCTCCTTGTGGTCCAAAAAAGATCAAGTGGTTGACTATGAACTGAAACCTTATACAATGTGACCCTAAAATGAATCTTCACTTCTCAGACTTACCTTTCTCAGATATTTCATCACTGTGAGGAAAACAGTAACTTTAGGCATTAAGAGGTCACCTCTCCTGAGTGTGTTTGGGGACTAGGTAGAAAATTGATGGGAGAAACAGTGTGTTGTCACTGAAGCTGGTGACCTATGTGTCCAGGACAAGAGTAAACAGGAAAGTAGAGTTTGTTACAGAATAAGTGAGTTCAGAGGATTCTGAGAGGCTTCTCAAAGCTGGTAGACCCACAGGAGGAGGGAAAGGAAATTCCAAATGAAGGTAGCAAATTGGCTATCAAATCATGTGCTAGTGAATTTGATCGTGCTTTTAAAATGAAATGATGTTCGTTCCTATAATTTAACCATAAGTATTCCTATGAATAACTTTTGAATTGTACAAAATAAAATAACCTTCTTCCTCAAATTGAACTAACTTCCATCCTTCCCTGTTTTTGTTCTGGAAACTGAACCCAAGGCCTTGTATGAGCTAGCCAAGCACTTTACTACATAGCAATACTTGGAACATGAACTTCCATTTCTTAACTCTAATTTAGTTTGCAGTCACACTGGACAGAAAAAAAAATCATAAATGGATTTCATTTTATTTTTATCACATTGATGCCCTTTGAACAAATTTCATCAGTGAGTCATTTATTCACCTCGATGATATTTCCTGCAGGTTCCACCCTCATAATATTACAATGTTCTCTCTCTCTCTCTCTCTCTCTCTCTCTCTCTCTCTCTCTCTTTTCTTTATATTTCCAGAAAGATTTATTTCCTTGGGGAAAGACAGCAATTTGAGGTGGGTTGATACATGAGTTGAGGAATGAATGTATCCATATTCACACACACCTTACTGTACAAAACCTCTTAGGAACTTATTGTGAGGAATAGCATTTGTGAAGACTGTGAAAGATGTTGCATCAGTGTGTATTAACAGAATACTTTTATGGGTGTTCAGAGGGTCTTCAGCCGGCAGCTATAACGATTCTTCATTTCCTCATGCACATTATTGTTCATGGTCATATAAACCAAAAATACTCTCTCTTTTCCTTTTGTTCTAATCCTGCTACTTGTCATAGCACAGCTATTCTTTCCATATTAAATGAGCAGAAAGGAAGGTAAGCCCAACATAACATTCTGACATTTCTTTTGAATCAGGATATTTATATGCATCCTAGGTGTCTAGAGGTTATTCTGTATTTATCCAAGCCAGATCCCCTTGGTTAGAACATTAGTTTCTGGGACTCAAGTCAGCTAGGGTTAATTGCTTCTCATCCTTAAGACCATCGTGTTATTTGTTACTGATGTCACATCAATTGCTGTTAGTAATTATATTTTCTTACATTATAGTTAGAGTTCATATCTAGAACCTTCCAAAATACACTTTTATTTTTCATATCCTCTGTGCTTTCCAGAGGCAATTTTTGAGAATCTAGGTCTGGGTACACATATAATTAGAAGTCCTTAGTGCCACGTCCCCAGTCTTTCACAACTGACATCCTGTGAGTATATTAGATAATTTGTTTAATTTTTCATCTTCATGGACTAAGAAGAGATTCCTCCAAAACACACACACACACACACACACACACACACACACACACACACACACACACACACTGTGTTTGAGTTAGATTTTTTTCTTTTCTTCCAAAATGAAGTATTGATGTATATCAGTTGATAATTTTTTTTTTGTCTCTTGACAATTCCTTTATTTCAATAGATGTTTAATTTGATGCTCTGCAAAACCAACAACTGTAGAAAAGATGGCATTGACACACTTCTTTTCTTGGATTTAAGGATTTTTCAGAGCTTTTTATCATTTCTACATGTTGGGTTTTATTTGTTTTCTTTTCACTCTTACTGGAATGCACAATTGTAACCTACTTTTAAAGTGAACTGTGACTAATGCACATCATCTTAGTAGATCCCTCAAAGTTGGCTAAATCATAACCCCTGAGGTGATTGATTTGGGGAATCTTTGCAATTCTCTCTGCAGTCCTTCCTTCCATCAGAAGCCTTTATTTTCTCTTTGAACTGACCTCACTCTCAACGGAAGGAAGAAGAAGCAAAGGTGATCCCTGGACTTTTCCTTTAGTCAATATTGCTTAGATCTGCTTGGATGAACCTTAGAGGGATTCCTGATCTGGACCCCTGATGACCTATGACCAGATTTGAGCATTTGCTGTTTTTCGTTTGTCAACCTCAAGCAGATAGGGCCCCAGGTAGCACTCTTGCTCTAGACAAAGTAAGGCACTACTTTTCATGATCCAGGCTTTGCTGGTCACACCACCTCAGCTGCTTTTTTTATTTGTTTTTGCTTTTGTTTTTCTGCCAATGTCAAGTAGATACAGAGAATACATAAAACAAGAAATGTGGTCATGACTTCATGAAAGTCTGTTTAAAAGGATAAACGAAGTGTCATTGAGTTTCTCCCTATGTCACTCTGAAATTCTTATATGTTTTTAACTTCTTTGTCTGCCATGCATCTACAGTATATTTTGGCTGGAACACTTACATTAGTGTTATAAACCCTCTGGGTTCATTTACAGTTTAACAATTCCAAGCTTAACCTCAGGACAGTTCTTCTATAGGAATGTCTTACAGATGAGGAGACTTAACAGGCAGAAGTTTATTGTCTCATGACAATGAAGACTAGAAGCCTAACATGAGATCATTGACTGGGTTAATTTCTTTGCAGGCTGTGAGGAAGGAAATCTTCTAAATGTCTATCCAAGGCTGGTATTTGGCTGTCTTCCTGTGCAATCTTCATTCTATCTCCTGTAAATCTGTCTCCTGCTTTCCTCATTTTATTACATAAGAGATCAGAAATAACTTGGAACATTTATTCCACATGAATTTTTACTTTAACATACATATGGAGATAAGTGGACAACTTTCAGGAGTCAGCTTCTCCTTCTACCAAGAAATTGGCCTATCCAGGGATTGTCCTTAGGTCATCAGGTGTGACACTAAATGACTCTAGTTCCTCAACCATCTCACAAACCCTCAGCATTGTCTTCAGAGGAGATATTTCAACCCAGAGCACTCTCCACAGAGGTTTAGTTCACTCAGAACTTCTTCAAATAATTTCATCTTTCTTTACATGATTTTATTAAGCTAGACTTAAGACAAAAGTTTGAATTTATTCCAGAAGTTTCTTTACTTAGCCATGGCTACAGTTAGATTATTTGGAGCATGAGGGTATGGAAATCCATTTTATTACAACTAAGTAATAAAAATTAATTACTAAAAATGCTGATCACTTTGGCCCTTATTTGCTCTATCATTGACTGGATATTTTACTGGAGCACAAAAATGACAGAAACATAGTTCAAAGATATTATTTGGCTTTATTTATAATCATAGCATCAAATATTATTTCATTCTACAGCATAGAATTTTTGTTCTAATGACCAAGCCCTAGACCTGGCTTTCAGAAAAAGAACTGAGAATTTAATACCAGCCTGAGGCTAAGTAATGGGGCCCTAGTTAAAAAAGAAACAAAGCAAAAGTAAAGACAAGAAAAATAAATAAATTAAAAAACAAACAAAACAATCAAAAGTTGATTTCACACAAAGACTAAAGGAACTTGAAGCAGAAGAACCAGATGACTGATAATTTCAAAATTATTTTTCATGTGAAGAAGCTGAGGCAAAATAATGGAAACTATGGCTTCATCAACAATAGATCCTTTTCAGTTATGGTTAAAGGATTAAATACTACAGGCTGCAGAGGATTAAGGTAACTCTTCTTTCTCACAGTAAGTGTAACTGCCCCTTGGCACTTTTAACTCTTTTCTCCCATTTCTCTCGGTCTTTTAGGAGTCCAGATAAACAGTTTGCTTTCACTTCGTTGATGCCTAACTCCATCAAACTTAATTGTGGATGGATGCAACTGAATTTCAGTCTAGGTCCAGGATAGGACCTATTTTAAAGCAATAACCCATATAATTACTTAATGATTCCAGGTTTGGTCATGCAACAAAAGCAGCTAGACAGAGAAAGACAAATGCTACATGTTCTTTCTTATAGATGATGAAGAAAATGCAACTTGAGTATCTAATAGTGATTGCTAAAGGCTGAGGAACATGGGAATAAGGTGTTTGGAGGCAGATCAGAGAAAAAGTACCAAAAACCAGTTAAACTGAATGAGTAAACTCTGGTACCTCACTGCACAATGGATGTGAGAAAAGTCTGCTCATTATAAAGTTGGAATCGACCATGACTGGATAGCCTCTGGGCTCAGCGAAATGTGGAAGACTCTCAATTAGCAGGTCTTCTCCTTCTCTGACTTTGTCTGAGGAATTCAAAACCTCCTACCTGAGGAATGTCATGTAGCTTTTGTTTGATTACAGGATCAATTTATTTTCTCCTATCACCTGAGTTTCTTGAAATGCTTAACCATGCTAATGAAGCACTCCGGGTACCTTAAGCCCCCAGCCAATGACCTTTGTCCATCCTGGATGACCCAATCCTCATTTTCCTGAAAAACTTTATAAGACTTAAGTCACCCTAAGTAAAGTTGATCTTCCTACTGACTGCTGGATCCATCCAGGTGAGGTCATTCATCATATGTACTCACAGGGCTTCTGCACAAACACACACACACACACACACACACACACACACACACACACACACACACCCTCCCCTGCTCTCCATCTCTGCTCCCATTGCCCTCTCAGATTGTCAGCCTATGATCCACAAGAATAGGGAAACCCACTGATAGGGAGAATATAGATAACAATTTTTCAGCATTTTATGAAGAATTAGGAGAAAGGAGCTTGGTGGCTTCAAACATAAAGCTCCAACAAGGAAGGATCAGTATATGCTGTATGCACATAGTAAAAATAAACTAAAACTCCAGCGTCATATTGGGCATGAAGTCTCATGCTTGACCTAAAATTAGAAAAAGCAAAGTGTGACTTGTTCTGCTGTTACTCATGTTGCTTCTAATTCCTCTGTCGGAGGGGGAAAAATGACAATAGAAACAAAATCAAGTCCAGCCGTAAAGTACAGAAACAAAAACAAATCTTACTTTGGCTCAGTGCATCTGTGTTAGTTCTTTCTCTTGTGAGATAATTATTGTTAGCATTTCAGAAACTTTTCTCCATAAAGGACGACCAGACCCTTAGTTATTATTCCTTCAGCTGACATTTCACATCTGCAGCTACTGCCTCTCACCTTGGATAGCAAAGGACATATCCAGACCTTCTGTTGAGGTTACTGAATCCGACAGGTGCATTTCCCAAGGGGTGCTCTTTGGAGTGACTTACAGTTTGCTAGGATTTACTGGGTTGATTTAACTCAAAGGAAATATATCTCTTTTGTCATTATAGGCATACTAATGAAGCTAAAGTTGCAATTATTTCAACATCTGTAAATAGAGTTTTAAGTCTTCTATATGTATGAACTTTCTATGATACTGCTTTCCACACACACAAAATATGTACATTATGTTTAGGCCATTCACTTAGTAATATAATTTGTTCACACAAGCTTTGCATTGAAAATACATTACATATCAGTTAAAGGTATGTTATGATCGAAAGAGATATACTACTAATTTTTAAAAACATGTAAGTATTTAATACTATTATATTAAATTATTTTTATATACTTAAATGGTTGCTTCTGTTTAAAATGACTATGCCCCCTTCATAAAATAATGACTCTAAAAACGCCGAAGTGATAAGTAATTCTTCACGTGCTTCCTAGGGTTTACTTTATAGTCCACCATTTAAAACAAAACAAAATAAAACAAAAAAAGAAACCCAAAAAAAACCAAAAACCCAAAAACAAAAACAAAAACAAAAATCCTAAAAATAATGCCAATGTGTAAGGGGAGGTTCTGATACTAACATCCTGTTTTCCAATTGATTCTTGATTTGACAGTAAGCAAGCCAGGGGCTAACTGCTGGGTAGAAGTACAGGTAGGACTTCTGTATCCCAGGAGGAAGAGGCAGACCCAGGAAAGGAGTGGGGCTTTTTTTGACATGCTTTGGAGGAAGAAGAACGTAGCAATCTTAGGGAGAGCTGTGACCTGTGGCCTGTGGCTTCTGCTACAGGTGGGTGGCCAAGGATATTTGGCAGGGGCTAGGTGGGATTAGCCACTAAGTTTAGGGCAGATGGAGAGACGGAAATAATAAATTGGTAAGGACACACTTTTCCAGACAGGAGAGAAATGCCCCTAGTGATTGTGCCAAGAAGGTAAATTGTAGAGGAATTAACTGTGTGTGCCTTTTATCCTCGGATTCAAGGGTCTCGGGTGGGAGCGGGTAGTACAGTCACTTCCTGGAGCAAAGGCGGGTATAGTGTGGCTGACCCCGGGCTAAGGCAGTAGCATGTAAAACTACATGCAACACCAATGTCTATTTAACTTTTTCCAATAGAGCGCCTCTCTATTAAGCATTAAAAAAAAATCACTTAACAAATTATCCAGGCTTACATTAGGAAGTCTTTCACTCAATCCAATTCATAAAAATCAGAAAATGAAACAAACAAACCAAACTCTGAAATTTCTGGGTATTAATGGAATGACCAAGGTCACAGAGAGTACTTTACTTTCTACTTAATATGGCATGTAATTATAGGAATATAAGACTTGAGGAACTGTATTTAAAATGTCTTAATATTCAATAATAAAACCCCTGAGAACAAAGTCTTCCCACGCTTCATGATGCAAAATGCCTATTGCTCAGTATGTTATAGTAAATAAGTGGTTGTGTTAGGATCCAGGAGAAAAGTTCTGCCCAGCTGTCTCAAAGTGAAAAAGACTACATTCTCGATACATTTTAACTGAGCAGATGCACACAGAACCAGGAGCATTCTCATTCTGAGCATCCAGTAGAAGTTTCAAGAAGAAAACATTAATTAGCTTTATTATTAACACTGTTATCCTTACTTTATGTTTGCATTTATTCATGTGTCTGTCGGTGTGTCTGCCAAGTATGCGCAGTCAGATGCCAACCATCTGCCCACAGAGGACAGAAGAAGCATCAGATGCCCTGGTGATGGAGTTACCAAAGGTGATGAGCTGTCATGGATATGGATGATGGGGACCAAACTCTTGAGATCCTCTTGAAAAGCAGCAAGTGCTCTCAATCTCTAAGCCATCTGTCTAGCTGATCATCATCGTCATCATCATCATCATCATCAATGTGTACAAAATTATGTTTTTGAAAATAAATGATTCTATAATGTATGTGTATGTTAGGGACTGAATTCACTGGGTGCCAGGTGTGAACTTTGTATGTCTGAGCCACAGGCCTTCCTGTAGTCTACACCTCAGCATTTAGTGTGACTAGAGGCAATTGCACTCAGTTTCAGAAGGGTAGAACAGGAAAATTTATTTCCTCACAATTGATATTTGTTATTAGGCTAAATTAGGATAAAAGACTAGTATTCTTTAATTATTTTGCAGGACGTGTTCTTTTTAAAAAGTATTATCCAGGTTTGATATTTTTTTTTCTTCTTCTGTGAATGAGAGTACACCACTTTGTGCTTCAGAGATGTCAAAGTACAGAATGACACAAAAAAGCCAAGCTGTCAAAGCTGAGGTCCTGACTCGAGGAACACTGCAGGTCCCAAAGCTGCTTTGACAGCATTGTCTCGGGACAGATTGCTGTGATCTGCTACCCAGCACTTTATGCTAATGTTTTGGCCTGAAGGCATGGAGGAGTTGGATGAAAGAAAATGAAATACCTCAATGAGACTTCACTCCAAAAAAATACATTATTTGCTTTGAAAGAATTCATATGTGACATGTCCTTCCCCATATGTGTATGTAAAAACAAGATACCATTTGTGAACAGCTATGTGGGTTTTGGGTGTTATTATAGAGCAGTTCAATTAGTAATTCTAAACTAGATTTTCTTTTTTTCTTTCCTCTCTCTCTCTCTCTCTCTCTCTCTCTCTCTCTCTCTCTCTCTCTCTCTCTTCCTCCCTCCCTCCCTCCTCCCTCCCTCCCTCCTTCCCACCTCCCTCCCTCCCTCCCTCCCTTCCTTCCTTCCTTCCTTCCTTCCTTCCTTCCTTCCTTCCTTCCTTCCTTCCTTCCTGTTTTTGAGACAGGGTCTCACTATGTAGCTCTGGCTG
This sequence comes from Tokudaia tokunoshimensis, assembly GCA_036184795.1. NCBI lineage: Eukaryota > Metazoa > Chordata > Mammalia > Rodentia > Muridae > Tokudaia > Tokudaia tokunoshimensis. The sequence continues at coordinate 17,489,923 of BTHU01000004.1, read as the reverse complement.
TCCTGCAACTCCCAGTGTAGACTATGCTGGCCTTTAACTTACAGAGTCAGCCTATGTCTACCAAGTGCTGGTATTTTAAGGTGTGTGCCACTATGCCTGGCTCTAAGATAATATTTCATTTTTCAATATACCATTGTATATAGTATATGTTCAGTCTCACTTTGATAAAAATGGAGTGATATATAATCAGCTACTAAAAGTCTGAAGGAAAACCATGTCACTATTCTGGCCAGCTCCATGGTATATGTAACTCCATCTTGTTTGTTTTGTTTTGTTTTCTTCTGGTTGAGCTATCCAATCTTTCTCCCCTAAGGTTACCTTCCATGCCAAAAATAATAAAACTCAATAGTGAAAGTGATAAAAAAAAAAACCCAAAAAACTACCCCTTAGGCGATAGTAACCTTTCTGTCCCAACAAAGCTTTGCATGGCAGACTGAGGCATAAAATTTCAAGGTAATATCAATCAGATTTTGAAGTCAGGCAGTTGAGTGATCACCACGAGGATCTTAAGCCTTGTCTTTATTTCCCTTTCCTATAGATTACACAGGGAGACTGCTGTTGGCAAATGAGAATGAATTTTAGATCATTGCCCTCACTTCTGCCCAGTGTTGCCCGGTTGTCAATAACGATTTTCCCATATGAACACATCTTCCCTCTCACAGCCCTTTAGTTTCCTGACTGCTGACATGAGGCTCAGAGTGCCCTCTAGCCGAGCTGGGCTGCTTCTTCAGAAGCTTAAGGAAGGAGTGTAGAAAGAGAGCTTAATTCTGGCCTAGTTTTGCTAGTATCTCATATGCCCCAGTGGAACAACTTTTTTTTTAAATGTCCCTTGGCTCTTACAATAAGAGGTCTCCAGAAACTTGTGTGGTAGGAGGCTGTGTTGACCCGTCCCCTTGCCTTCTAGAGGTTTCTGGACACCAGAGGATCAGGGGGTAGACAGCAAGACCACTACACAATGTAAAACAGGAGGCACTCCTCATTCTCAGCATCCTGAAACAGCTTTTCATTCTGCTTAGTAATTGGCTCATGCCTGGGAGACTCCACCACACATCTTGACACAATTGTTTCCGATGACTGTGAGCTGTTCCCATGTCCACCTAGTGCCTGGATGACTACAGTTTCAGGAACTTTTCTACTGAACTTCTTGCTAACTTGTTTTGCTCCTTCCCTAACAACTGTCCTGTAAACCTATACATATAACCCTTTTTATTCAGGCTCCTCCATGACTCTCCTCTTCAGGACTAGCAGTGTGACCCACTCTGCTGGGTATCTTGACCTAGTGTTATGTCTTATCACTGGGACACAATAACTGTTTAAGAAAGCTGGAAAAATACTTTCGTCTTTATTTTTAATTTTGTCTAAATTGAGAATTTCTTTCCATGTTTAAGGATGGGGAAAGAAAAAAGTATGGGGAGCAAGAATAGGAAAGGGGAAGAAAATAAATAAAAGATGTTCTGTTCTTCAAAGACACAATGTTTTTACAAGTTAGCAGACATAAAATGGTTGCTGGTTGTGTTACAATCACTAGGTGAAAACCCAGATGGCACAGCTGTGCCTTTTTCCTCCACGTTTTGATTATTCGGAGCCCCTTATTACCAGGCAAAGCTAGGCATGCAATCTGAATTTGTTGGATATGAACTGCCTGACTGTAAAATTGTTCCAGTCTTAATAATTGTGCTACTAAAGCAGCTGTCTTGTTATAACTGTTGACAATACCGAACTGCATTTCAGTAGCCTCTAATAGCACCTAGCTGGGACTTATGCATATGTCTGTAAATCTGAGCTCATGGTCCTCTTAAGAATCAAAACTTTAGTTGAAGATGAAGCTATTTCAGAAACAAAGCAATTGGCCAACTGGGGAGAAAAGGATTTCTTTCCTTCCATTATCTAGTACATTTAATTCTGTAGGTCAAACTTCCTAAGGAGTAGGTTTGTTCATGGTCATAAAATAAAAGAGAGAGTGCTAACATATTCTGCCTTAAAATGTTTTAAGAGAAGGCTCATTCTTTTATATTCAGTTCAGGTATGATGAGTATTTACTTTCCTTTGCACTTTGGAACACTTGCATGCATTTTGTACTTAAGTAGCAGTCAGACACAACTTGACATGAAGAAGCCCATCCAGGATGACATTGGAGTCTGTGGTGCGGTGTCTAGTGGCTGCTGATGATTTTGGAGAAGTGGCAGCAGAGGCAAGAGTCAGTTCACCTTAACAGGCATAAGAATCACTCACAGTTTTTCAACTTTCAAGTGAATTTGCAATGTAGAATGTTTTACTTTGTGATACGCTTATTGGAATCTAACTTCTTATTAAGGGAAGTCTGTAGATTAGGCTAAAATGTCAGAACTGGAAATACAACCAAACTGTAAAGGAACTTCAAGGTTTCTTTCTATTCTTGAGGAATTCACTGAGTTAGAACCCCAAATCATGCATTTATGGTATGTTAGAACTCTCGGAGAATCCTACTCCTCCTTTTCCTCCTCAAAGCAGATTTCCTCTAAAGAGTGTATGAGGAAGGGATGAGGGAGTGCCACTGTTGGTTTGGTTTCTGCCCATGCCATCTATTCCTTTTTCTTGTAGCTATGTGTTAATCCAGCTCAGGTTTCTGGTCCACATCTCTGAGGAGGAAAGGAATACAAGCCCTTGCCAACTTTGCTCTCGGTTTTCTTGCCTCTACTATGACATTACAAATCATAGCTTCAGTTTCCTAGCAGGCATACAGGAAGCTGGACCCTTGGAAGCTGGGCACTGTGCAACCTACAGAAAAGAGGTTTCTTGTGGTAGCCTTGCATTCTCATCAACACAAAACTAAAAACCAAAACTATCCTCTCTCCGTAGCAGGCATTTGCAGAAGGTGGGGATGGGCTTCTGAATTCTTGCTAAGCACAAAGATATGGTGCTTGTCTGTAAAATGGAACCCATGTATCTGACTACTCAGATTTATTCACATCATAAACACCTACTAATTGACTTATATACATTACTGAATAAGAGCTGTATCTGCATCTAGTCTACTATTGCTCAGAAAGAAATGGGTGAATATCTATGTGTATTTCTGAGCAGATTAATACTAACATCATGCACAATACCACCTTATTAAGTAGAGTTAAATATTGTTAGATTTCTTAATATTATCTTGTGCAAAATTGCCTCTTAGTGTTTAAATATATGTGTTTAGGGCTTCCAACATGGGATTAGATAACCTAAGAGACAGAAGACCAGGGCATCTACTGGATGATAGTGTCTTCTATGTATGACAGGGAAGTTCACCTATGAAGTTTAAAAGTTGAGTCAGTTAAGTAATACTGAACAATGACATCACTTGACATGGCAGTGTCAAGGGTGAATGAGGTAAATCTCACCTGGCTTCACACCTAGGTAAAGAGCTAGAGGTAAATCATGGCTACTAATAGAGGATAGTTTTGATTTATGAGGTTGCAAGGCTATTCCCACCCAAAGCCCTTGGGACTTTATCTTGAAAGAAGAACATTGATAAAACTGTGCTTCACTACCAGATTACACTCAGAACTGATATACTCTTGTGAATTTTAGAGTCTGTTAGTCTTTTATGTAGTTTGGAAATTGTGGGGTGGAAGGCTATAGAATAAAGGCTATATTTTAAGGACTTAAAATGGATTTCCCTATATTCTTGAAAATAATTTCCCCTTAGGAAAAAGTTATATAACTGTGGTTGTTTGAATGGGAACTTTTGAATGGGCACAACTCACATAGTTCCACATATTTGAAAACTTGGTCCCAGATTTGTAGAACTGTTTGGGAAGGATTAGGAGGTGTGGCTTTGTTGGAGGAAGTTTCTGTGGGTGAGGTTTGAGGTTTAAAAAGACTCATGACTTCCACTGCTTCACTCTGTATTGTGGTTTGCACATCAACATGTGAGCTCTCAGTTGTTAGTTTGCATCTCCATCATGAACTCTAACCTTCTGAAACCATAAGTCGAAGTAAATCCTTTCTTTCATAAGCTGCCTTCATCATGGCACTTTATTTTAGTAATAGAAATGTAACTGGGACAACACCTGAAGGAGAAAGTAGACCTTGTCATCACACTTGGGTGAAACTCTGGACTTTTGATAAATACATTTTCATGTCCAACCCTCTGTTACAATGAAGACTAAAGCCTTATAGTAACTTTTTTATCTCACATTCACCTCAGTCTTTTTTCATAACATGCATCCATAGTCAAAGACATCTGAGGTTCCCTTTCTCTCCCTGCAATCACTGGTTTGGTTCTTGATTCTTGAGAAATCACTGTAAATTCCAGTTTCCAATCTTTCAATTACCTCTGCAAAAATATATCCCCACTATCACTCCAATGATTTGATTAAAGTTAAGCCTATTAAATTAAACCTTCCTAATTACTGGAATACAAGGCTGAATTCAGGCTCTGTGTGGCAGAAGCTGGTAAGCACTCTAATTTCACTGAATGCCTTTTTATACACATTATGTGTTCCCCATTTCCTTTTTCCTTCCCTGTTAATAGTTTGGTTTTCATGTCTATGGTTTCAGTTTCATTTCCAGAATTTTTTTCCAGTACCATGTATAGTCCTTAATGTTCAAGCCTATATTTTCAAATGTTACCTAAATGTTGATAACTCTCAAATTTGTATTTTCACTGTAAACCCAGCTGTTAGCTGTTCTCTAATTCTACTCTCACTTTCCTGTATAGTCTTAGAATTGCTAGCTTGACATGTGACTACTAAGAATGAAAATGTGAGGCTGGAAAGATGGCTTGGCAGTTGAGAGTGTTTACTGCTTTTACAGAGAACCTTGATTCTTAACATCTTTATCAGGCAGCTCAAAACAGCCTGGAATCCTAGGTCCAGGTTATTTGATACCTTCCATCCTGCAAGGGCGCTTGCATAGATGTAGAGTCCCTAAACTAAATCAGTCTCACACAAACATTTAAATAAATCCTTTTTAAAATGAAGGAAAAGAAAGACATTTTATCAGCACACATTTTTTTTTCCAGTTAGGTGGGGACACATTAGGTAAAGTCTGAACTCTCCTCAATGAGGAGGGCATACACTGCCCTGTCTTCCCTTTGTCCTTACATGCTTCTTACCGTGGTGAAACTTAGCTGTAACCTTCCTGGCCTCCAAATCAAGGTCACAAATAGGAAAGCAGCAAAAGGCATTACTTTTTAAATGAGTAGCTAATTACACGAATAATGCCACTGCTATTTAACCTGGAATTATAGGCTGTTGTGAATCATCTGATATGGATGCTGGGAATTGAACGCTGATCTTCTGGAAGAGCAGTATGTGCTCCTATACACTGAGCAAAAATTTCTACTTGTAAAACATGGGAAAGCAATATGCTAAAATCCACACAATGAAGTTTAACATCTCATCTATTTTTAAGTGTACATTCTGAGGCAAGTCTATGCATCCTGCGACACCTGGTTTGCGCTCCTCTTTCTTCTTTCCAGAATTATGTCTGGTGTTAGATACAGCAGCCACACATGAATGTATCCTTCAGGTGTCTCATTTCACAGGGGCGTGGGGTTCATACAGTGTAAGCCAGGTGAGGGTATGTGACCCAATACTATCCTGAAATAATGGAGCTATCAGATTCTGAGCATTTGAAATTGAAGGAAAAATTAAGGAAGTTGGACTGTAAAACTCATGTGAAACTACTCTGTAGTTCATTCTAGCTGACCTTGTTGTCTTTCCATTGGTGGGAAGCAACGGAGCTCACCATAAGATGCTTCTTTCCTTTTTTTTTTTTTTGTTCCTGTGCTACCTATGTTTAAAAATAGTAGTTTTCCCCAAACAGAAACGTTCAGGTCACCTTGTCGTATTAGACATGCAGTGTGGGTTTCCTGTACCTCTTACACTGATGCCTTTCCTTATACCACATAAAGGTAGCTAGCTATTCCCATAATATGCCTCCTAATATTCCCAGCCACAGACGCATTAGCTCCCAGACAAGCACCAGGCTATCATCAATGAGATGCCACAAAATAAGAGATGTTCTAATATCGCTTTGAAAAGGATTGCTTTGTGCTTTAAGTGCCGAGAACAAGTAAACGCCTCCGCGTATACTTTTCAATCAGCTGCCGTATTGTTCAGAGAAATAGATGACAGCGTAAACACCCTGTGAGCATTATATATTCAGAGAAGGATAAGAAACATAAAGAACGCGAGGCTCAGGTAGATGGACGGGTTGGTAGCGTAGCACGGAGGGCCTGCTGTTTACTCAGAAACAATTGTAGCAGCTCTATTATGTAACGGAACAATGGTTGTCAAAGAATTATGACAGTCACATGCTTTAGCAGAAATTGCTAAACTGATTTATAAAACCTTTCCCAGTATTCTTACTTGAAGGCAGGTCCCGCATTTTGGGAATATAAAAACAGTTCCTAAAATGACTCAGTTTATCTTCCTCATCCAAGCGGAGCGCAACCCTCTCATCTGTTGGGTCACAATTGAGTTCAGTGGCGATGCGCCGCACTGCATCAACTGGTAGCTCAAGAGGCGAGGGCTCCATCATAAACCGTTATCTGAGAAGGAAGTAATACGTTGAAATAATGTAGCCGTCATCATTGTTTTGTTTTGTTTTGTTTTGTTTTTCTGCAGAATATCAGCCTTCTACAGAGTGCACCATTATTTTAAACTAAGATTCCCATTTTTTCACAACTCCAGAAACAATAGAATTACAGCCCGGAGTGGTGGTGCAGACCTGTAATTCTGGAACTGGAAGGCTGAGGTCAGAAAACTACTGAGAGACAGGCATAAGCCTAGGGTACATAGTTAGTGTCACACCAGGATGGGCTGCAGACTGAAACCCACCCCACCCCCAAAATCAAACAAATGGAAATTCCTGGAGATAGGGCACCAAGAACAAAGGTCCTTACTGCTGAGCCTGAAATCCTAAATTCCAATCCTGTGACCCATGCAGTGGAAGGAATAATGTAATTCCTTGCCTTAAACCTCATCCTGAGATTTTGTTATACATAAAGTGAAGAAAATAGTAGTAACTTAGAGATGTTTGAAAATCCTCCGCTCAGTGCACTGTCAAAACAGGGAGGCAGAGGCAAACCTCTGTGAGTTTGAGGTCAGTCTGGATTAAGTAGAGATTTCCAGGTCAGCCAGGGATACATAGGGATGCCTTGGCTAAATAAACAAAAAATGTTAGCTGAAGTATTTTCATTGTTAATATTGTTGTTTGTGTGTGTGTGTGTGTGTGTGTTTGTGTGTGTGTGTGTGTGTGTGTGTGTGTTGTTTGTTTAATTGTTTGTTTTGGGATGTGTGTGGTATATGTATGTATGCATGTGTGTAAGTATGTTTTTATGAATGCATGAGTGTGTTTCTGTGTGTTTGTGGGTTGCAAGTCTGCAATGTGTGCTTTTGGAGGTTGAAGGTCCATGTAGGTCTTGTCCTCACACTCGGTCTTACGTTCCTGACACAGGCGTTCTCACTGAACCTGGAGCTCACCAATAGCCTAGGGTTCCTTCCAGTGGGCTCTGAGGTTCTGTTATTCTTCATCCTCTCTCCTACTGGGGTCTCAAATGCATGTTGCTGCACATGTATATCACTCTGGGTGCTGGAGTTCTGAAATTGGGTTTTTATGCTTCTATAGCAAATGGTTTCCTGACTGAACTAGCTCCCTAACCTCTTCAGTTCGTTATGTTTTCATGTTAGGATTTATTTATTTTTATTTTGTGTATATGATTTTCTGCCTGTATGTATGTGTATCAGATGTGTATAGTACCACAGAGGCCAGAAGAGGGCATCCCTGATACTTGAGTTGCAGACATATAGGTGCTAGGTACCAAAGTCAGGTTCTAAGTAACTAAACAAGTACTTAGTCTCCCAGTCATTCCATTCTTATCTGAGAAAACAGACTACAAATTTACTTTTTTCTGATTCTATTTAGTTATTTTACTGTTGTGACAATGAAGATACTTTTTTTTTATGTACAAACATCTAATTCTCCATGTAACCTTTTAAAACTGTGGATAACTTAAACCTTAACACTTAAAACTTAGACTTTAATGTATTTGCAAATGATAACGCAAAGGCAAGTTCTCTCTGAATGTCATCTTTCCCTCTGTATGATACCTGAGCAACTCATCCACTTGAGCTTTCTTGAACACTTCAGCGGAAGCATAATCCTGTGGTGTTTCTTGAAAAAACATTTTTTTTTCATAATCATCTAGAACTCTACTGTCCCGGGAATGCCTTTCTGAAGAGCATTTGGAGGATTATTATCTGTTTATATGTTAAATTTTATTTCATTATTTAACCCAGACCCTCTGGAGGAGCAGACAGTGCTCTAAACCATTGAGCCATCTCTCTAGCCCCTCATTAATTAGTATAGTATGTGTATAATGTGTATGGGGCCTCCTACACACCACAGAGCATGTGTGGACTCCAGAAGGAACCTAGGCAATCAGTCTTCTCTGCACTGTGGGTCTGAGTATTGATTTCGGGTCATTAGGCTATGCAACAAGCAGCTTTTTTTGAACTATTGCACTGGCCTAACGAGGGAGGTTTAATCATATTTTAACTCCATTTGTTTGTTCTTTCACTCATTTATATTTTCCCTACATTTTATGTTTTTGAAATTGAGTTAAAGAGGTATTGATGGGAACCTCCCCTCCTTAAACTTTACTTAATTTACACATGGAAATTCTGTTATCTTCAACTACATGGCCCTCTGCTTAAGCTCCCTTCCTGCAGCTTCTAACACTGGTGGAGGGGCAGGGTATAAAGCTGTAAGCATCAATTCTTAGACAGCTTACTTGTATGGAAAAACTGGAGTGCAAATACTATAGTAAATACTGTAGATTGTTTTAGAGAAGAGAGGACAGAATAATGGGACGCAACTGCAGTTTAGGTGATCCACCTCAACTTCAGTGGGGCATGAGCATTTGTCTTGATGAAGATCTAAAATTTGAAGGAAGATGATAATATTTGAATGGTCCAAGGCTGGAGAAGATTTTGCCTGGTCAATCAATACCCTGTTGTGTTGGGTGAAGAAATAGAGTCATGTAGACAGGGGCAGATGTTAGTCATAGAGGATTTCTGAGAATGAGGGGCTTTGAGATATTTATTGAAGAGAACTTGTGCTTACTTGACAGGACACTAGAGGATTTTGAGTGAATTGATGATATTATATACATTTGCATAAAATGAAAATATCTACTGTGAATAATTATAAGAGTTTGACAGGGAGCTGGAAAGATGGCTAAGCAATTAAATGCATTTGCTGCATAAGTCTTCCAACCTGAGTTTAATTCTCAGAACCCAAGTAAAAAAGTAAACACATGCTTATAGTCCCAGCAGTGCTGGAGTAAGATGGAAAGTGGGAACAGGAGAACTACCCAGAATTCCCTGGGACAAGTAGCCTAGAGTATGAGCCTGAAGGGAAGAACAAGAAATCCCATGCGTGCCTCAACAACTTGAAAGGAGAGAACCAACTCCTAAAAGTTTTCCTCTGATCTCCAGACATGTAACCATGGCACATAAGTTCCTACACTGACGCAAGTGTGCCCCCCCCACAGACACACACACACACACATACACACACACACACACACACACACACACACACACATACACACAATTACTAATTCTAGGAATGAAGAAAATTTTGAAATGTTAAAGGATTTAAAAAAGAGAAGAATGAGTCCACAATACGTTTGGTAACGAAAATGTAGACAGAGTGGCAATAGATTTTTCCTTAGTGTGAGAATTCAGAGTCTTACATTGGAAATATCCAGTGTCATAAGTACTGGACATCTAGGGGATGTTGCTGCTGCAGTCATCTGAGTTTGGAGTGTGAAGTGTGCGTGGTGTTTATTTTTACAGTGCAATAAGCTGAATCTAGAATGGATGCTATTCAAAACTGTCATGGAAGAGGCATTAAAGTTGCTCTTTATCTTCTCCCCTTCCTCTTCTGTCCAACCTCAGCCAGAAGAGAGTGATAAACGACAGCAGAGATGATGATGCTCTCTGTATCTGATCATACCACTACCGCGTGTCTTTCTCACAAGACTGTCTATCTCTGTGAATTTTCTCACTCTATATTCTTTCCCTAAAACATGATGCTTTTATTCCAATATGTTCAGATCTTAGGAATTGCTTTCCATCCTAAATCAAATGTTACATTTTTATTCAGGTCTGTCATTTTGTCTCTGCTAAAAGTAGTCTTTTTTCCTTTAGGCATCAGTAACCTTTACAAGCATACATATTATAATAATAGATACATCCTGTCTGGTACTATGCTTATTTAGGTGTAAGTGTGGATGAAAAAAGATAGAGTATGCTTGCTGTGCCTGAAGCTTGATTTTAAATTGCTTGCTATTGGGGTACCTGCTGATATAGGAAACAGAGATGACTGTCTCTCCATTGGCTTCACCAGTTGCCTTGTCATGTTTGGTTAGATCTTGACTGAACATTTTACCATGCGTTGTTATCTGTGAGTGATTTGTTGCAACCGTATCAAGGCAGTGGGCATAGTATTTAGCTGAGCATAACACCAAATTCATCCAGGAATTTGAACCATGATAGACATAGATTCATTCAGGTAGAAACAAGATCATGAATTTCAAAGAATCAGAGAGAAGCTATGAAATACTGGGACTCAAGAGCATATGGTCATAAAAGAGTCATTTGTAGTTTTACAGTAAAACAGAAGTATTGATTACTAAAGCATGGAAATTGATTCCAGCCACAAATGTCACTGAGCTGTTGGGACTGAACAGTGAAGATTGCTAACAAGTATAGGCTGGTCCTGTGTTGAGTGTCATAGAACCTTGTCATGTGGTGAACTCTGTGCAAAACTCCTGGATCCTGTTGAGGGCTGTTTCTAAACATCCTGGGGAGTTCTTTGGCTTTGCTTTGAGGCTAGCCCCTACCACAGACCTGTTACAGTGAATTCTTGCCAGCTTGGTTAAAGTCTATTCTATTGGCACTGCACCGTGTTTAATTTCACATGATAGTGACACCACTGTTATAAGCAGCGTTGTTTGTGTAGGTTTTTCCCTAAATTGAGATGACAGATGAACAGAAGTAGCCAAACAGCTCCCTAAGTTGTGTGACATAAAGAATAAACTGCTCCTAGGAGGCTGTGCCTCTCTCAGTCTGATCACAGGGCACACAATTAGAGAAGCCATTATAGTGAAACCCAGAGTCAAGAGTTTGCCTTATGTTTGGGATGTTAGTTGGAGAGCTTTACTGCTTCTTTGGGGACAAGTACATTCTGAGCTGGGTTATTTCAATTCCTAGATTACTTCACTGTTGTGTTCTAAGCCGCCCTCCATTATCCTCACAGGGAGTATCAGTTAACATTGCGCAATCTTCTGGGGTCATGTTTTAACTTCGCTATCATTCCTTCAATCTGAGAAAGACTGGTGCAATACCCAGTGTTAGGAGTGTTTGAGTTATAATCTCAGCACTAGGAAGACTGAGGCAAGAGCATTTCCATCATTTCAACATCATCCTGAGTCATATAGTGAGTTCCAGCCTAGCTTGTACTACATAATATGACTCTGTCTTAAACAGCAGCAGCAGCAGCAACAACCTTCTAAAAATGGTCTTCCTGGTTACTTACACCTATTTTAGCATCCAACAAAGCAATATGAGAAAGCCATGGGTGATGGTTTATATGAGCAAAGGTAGAGACTTTCTAAATGCGAAAAAAGGTAGTTATTCAACCACTAATTCTATAAATGTTTATTGAGCATCTACTACGACTCAGGCATATATCTCTCAAAAAGTAAAATAATACTTCTGACATCATGGCAACAATGTACTTCATGTTGGGCATGGTGTCACATCTCATTTATCCCAGAAATCTTGCTGGGGAAGAGACTGAGGATTATGAGTCTTGACTATTTATCAAGACCCTAACCCAAAACAAACAAACAAGAAATGTGTTAGTATGTTTACATCAGCATCTAGTTCATCCTTGAAATACTACTGAGGAGTTAGAGTTACTTACCTTGGAGGGCAGTGACTATGCAACAGATTCAAAAGAGGGCTCTGAGGCTGATGCAATGCTTACAGTCAAGTGTCTCTGAGAGTCCAGGGCAAACAGGGCCTCTCTTGTGAAGACATGTAGTCAGACCCACAGAGAAAACCCCCTGCTCAGATGAAGAAAACCCCCTACTCAAAGGAGAAAAAACCCTGCTCAGAGGGAGAATCCCCCTGCTCACAGCAGACTCTCATTTCCTTTTATTCTGTTTTCTGACTTTTAAAAATTAATGGCTTTCAAGTATTCTCCTTCTCTCTGTTTTCTTTTTTCAATTCCACATAAACTCTATACAGCAGCATGGTCTGCAGGGAATTTATTTCCTTTGGAAAACATACTTGGGGACAGAGCATCATGACACTGCCTTGGCTTATCTGGAGTCCAGGAATCTCCCACTTCCTAAATCCTCATGTTACAGGCACAGGCATTTATAGTAAAATTTAATCCCTTCAGTCAAAAGTGTGTCTCTCTACACTTCTGGGCTTGTTATATTGGACATAAGAGTAACTACAGGGGTGTCTTTCCTGAAATGGTGTTTCTTTCTGGGGTAACCCTCCGTGCACAGGGTCCGCAGGCTTGCAGTGATCATTCAAGGCCTTTGCCCCGAGAGAGAGAGAGAGAGAGAGAGAGAGAGAGAGAGAGAGAGAGAGAGAGAGAGAGAGAGAGAGAGAGAGAGAGAGAGAGAGAAAACTGATTAGCTCCTACTAATTGCTGACTAATTCTGCATTCATACCACCAGCTAAGACAATTAGTGCTTTAAAACATCATTTTACGCCTTGTTTAGGCTTATCATTTGCAAGTAAATTGACATGATTTGCTTGAAAATGAAGACATTAACTCCTAGCTTATAATAACTATCATATTTCATATTTCATGTGTTTAGCATGGTTTAATTTTACAAGGGTAAACAAACATGTCATGCGCTGGCATGCAAGTCCTCTGAACACTATTTGATCATTGTTATATAAAATAAAGTTCAATTCAACTTTTTAAAGGAGACTGTGGTTAGCATCAAGTCACATTCATGAGGTATTCCCATAATAGTTTTAAATATTAATGTGTTTTGATGGAAAAGGATTTTGTCCTCAAATTATACACTGGAAATTTTGACAATTACATCTTCGTGGTATCACTGAGTAGCTACACTTTCACAGGTGAAAGGTTGTACCTACTAAAAAACTGATCAGTTTTAATGAAAGAATAACAAATTAGAGATGTCCTCCTGAGCCTACTGGTCTAAGGTCAACCAGTTCAATAAGTAATCCAGTGCTCAACAGTTAATCTTTACACAGAAAAGGGTCATTCCCACCCTGAAGTGAGGAAATTGGATACCAAGTTCAAAGTTTAGAAGCTAGGAAAGATACATTCATAAAATGACATACTTCATTGGGGGAAGTAAAAAGTTTATATACACATGCACAAAGCATGCTTTTGTAGGACTGTCATTGAGAATTATGTGACATCACAGTACAACCAGCCTAGCTGAGCAGTAGAAGATCCTGGAGTTTGTTTCCACATTCCTAAAGTCTCGAACACTGGCAAGAAAAAAAAAAAAAGAACTATTCTTAGGCAAAATGCTCTAGAAAATAAAAGGGGAAGAGACTCCCCTCAAGAAAATATACTTTCACTTCCCTAAAGGTTAACGTGACACACAGCAGCACAGGGCAAACATACAAAACCAGAAATCAGAAAGCTCCTTTAAACGTGGCTTTTCTTTAACTGGGCTTGTTCTACTTGACCATTTAAAACTGCAGTGAGTGTCAGGCTAACCTGCGGGGATTGTAACCTCATCTGTTTTCTCTATCCTGGGTTTAGAGGTGCAGGCTTTAAGGGAAGTCATGCCGGTTTTGTTTATGAAGATAATTTAAACAGAAAGAAAAAACCAGGAAAAGAAATCCCCAAAGGACTGCACTGTATTAGTAGAGAGAAGTTCCATTTGGAAAAGAACACGAGAAGCGAATGTCCATTTATGGGCAGAGCCACACCAAGGCCTCCTCTCTGCTTACCTGCTCAGATCCAGAGAGGGTCCTCCGTTTTCAGTACCTTCTCAGGGGATGTCCAATATTTCTTGGTCCCAAGCTAGCCAGACTCAAAGCACCGATCAGTCTCCACCCTCTGGGGAATTTGCATGTCAATCTTAGTTCCTCCCACCCTGTTGAATCAGATTGCAAATTTCTAACCGCCGACAAAAACTAAGCAAAATGCTGCACCTCCCCCAACCCCACCCCAGGTTGCCAAACATCTGGCTCTGCCGACAGCTTCTTCCAATTCTTCCTTGTGGGTTCTAGCCCCCTGCAGAGACTACCTTGACCCATCTGTAGCTCATCTGTGAGCACGGTGTCAGAGAGCTGAACTCCAAAATCTGCATTTATTTTCAATCTGTGCTCTGAAGCATCCTAAACCCAGAGAAATGACCTCTTTGAACTCTGGACGCATTTCTCCTGGATTTTGAGACAAAGAAGCACTGATCAATTTTGATCGCAGGGTTTTTGACTTATAATGAATACGGTTTTTATGCAAAAGTTTAAAATAAACTGTGTGTGGTGGTACCTCCCACTGACTCAGGCGCTCGACCCTAAAGGCAGAGAACCTTGCGCAAAAAAAAAAAAAAAATTAATATACTCCATTAATTCCTCAAATATTTTACTGCCTAATAAATAGAATTTTAAATTTTTGAGGTCATAAATCTTGATAGTAGGATAACCACAGAAAGAAGAATTAGGACTTGGAAATTCAAATGAATGGGAGCCTGGAAAGTTTCATTAATGCTAATTATTTCTTTAAGCTCTGCTCCTCGAGCAGCATTTGGCATAGATTACCTCTCCTGGCCGAACCTGAGCTTGGGTCTTTCCAGAAATACCCTATTAGGCATAAAAACTAAGCCCCAAGGTTTTCAGAATAATGACTACAGAAGAAACTGCATAGGTCCCTGCGTGCTTGCTCCTGTTCCTTGTCTAAGCCCACAGCACATTGCTCTCCGCAAGGCCTTCTTCAGTCCACTCTGTGTGTCCTCACTGTCATCCTGGACAAGTTGCTGGCCCAGGCTCAGGGCTCCTATCTACCTCATAAACAGAAAGCACATCTTCCTTACAAGATTATTGAGATAGAAAAACAACGCAAGAGAAAACCCACTGTACCGTGGCACATAAATCCATTCGACACAATCTTTGTTTTCCTCAAATTACCCAGACAGAGTGTACTGTCCCCAGCTTCTCGGAGAGGGCAATGGAGGCCGTGAGGTTACTTGGAGACAATTTACTGACCACTGTTAAACCC
Source organism: Tokudaia tokunoshimensis (assembly GCA_036184795.1). Taxonomy (NCBI): domain Eukaryota; kingdom Metazoa; phylum Chordata; class Mammalia; order Rodentia; family Muridae; genus Tokudaia; species Tokudaia tokunoshimensis. Next base: position 17,474,650 of record BTHU01000004.1, on the reverse strand, counting down.
ACAAACTACAAAATCCTCATTTGAATCGAATGAAGAAATCTAAAGCTTTTAATATATTTATTCATTTTCTGTCATCTGGTGTCTTGTGTCATTAGACTTTTGGGAAATTTGTTCTGCTCTGGAGGAAAGAACGCCATATCCCCTTGTTGACTAGGATTGAAGAGAGCGCTGAAGACAGACAGGTCAAAGTCTCTCGGTCAGGTATTCGGTAAGTCATTGAGCCATTCCTGCCGTTCACATGGACTCTGCAACTGGTTCTGTCCATCACTTCCTTTGTTCTTTCTCCTACAGATCTTCGATCCTTGTATTCTGTCTTTTCACTTTATCCCACTGGTTACATTTCATAATTTAAACCATTTTCCAGTTCCCTTAAATGTTCAGTATTAGGTAATTATCATTGTATTTAATTATTTAAAAAATAATTTATGATATGCACATGCCACTTTGGTATAGACAGAGCAGGATAAATCTATTACCTGGACAGGTAGTCTGGGATTTCCATCCCATTATGCAGAATCAGGGAGATTTATTTTGCTCAGAGTTGTGGAGCTATAGCTGCTCTGGGTTATGGTAATCTTGTATGTGTTAGCTGGACACTAAGCAAGTCATAGCTCTGATTATACCTTGTTATCCTAAATGTCATAAGTCTGAACTTAGAAATATCTTCCTCTATTTTGTACCTTTACGTTACCCAATCGTCATTTATGATGTTTGACTCCTCATTCTGTCAAGGGTCATTCCCTTGTTCCTATTCCTACTTCATACGTATGTACAGTCTCTTCATGGATGCTGGGGCTTTTGGTTGGCTTTGAACTCATGAGCTCCTACATTGGAGATCTTACCTTGTTATATAATAATGATTTTTATTTCCTGATGTACATACAATAATAAATCTCTCACTTTCTCTCTCTCTCTCTCTCTCTCTCTCTATATATATATATATATATATATATATCTTCTTTCTATCATCTATCTATCTATCCATCCATCATCCATCCATCCATCCATCCATCCATCCATCCATCCATCCATCCATCCATCCATCCATCTATCTATCTATCTATCTATCTATCTATCTATCTATCTATCTATCTATCTATCTATCTATCTACCTACCTATAATTTGCCTACTTATCATTAGAGAGTCTATCATCTATCTATCTTCTAATTCCAGGTATCTTTTGTGTTATACTAAGGGATGTGTTTTCAAGTTCTAGTCTGTTCTGTGACATACGAGTTGACTTTATTATTTCTAAAACATTCCTTTCTTTTCTATATATTCTCATGTTTTTCTTGTTTGAGCATCAATCTTTAACTACTGAAGCCAAGAGACTGTACACAGTCCTATTGTGGTTTTGTAGCTACTAGGCACTTTCCATTTCTGTCTCATGAATGCATTTTTGGAACCAAAGTGTAATTTTTCTCTGGCAAGGCTCAACATGGCTTCTTCCTGCCTACTACATTCCCTTCAGGAAAATTGACACCTTTACTGGGTTTTTCACTCACTTTCTATCCCTTGTGTTTTTGCCTATTTACAGAAGAGAAATTTGGAAATCTTTCCCTTCCTTCTTCTTGAAGTATATTCCTTTAGGACTTGACTAAAGCAGCTTAATGTTTATCAGACTTTCCAGCAAGCAACCCCTGGGCTTCAAGAGACTGTATCTAGGTTAACAAGAGGCCAGATGTAGGGTAACAAGAGACGGGATACCTAATTACCACAGTCTGTCATCTATCTTCTCAGTATACAGAGATGGCTATAAATGACAACATTGCTTTGTTCAATTTTCTCAGAGAGTCTTCACCCTCTTGATCTTACTCTACATAGTGTCTTTTCTGATTCACTGTTTATTTCACTTTTTTGCCAAACTTTTTAACAAAGTATTTTAGGATTAGAGTCCATGCTTAGCATGCTTGAGAACATGGAATCAATCCATGACTCTCAAATTATTTTTCAAAGATCATGCTCATTAGTGACATATTAACTAACTCTGTACATGTTCTAAAATATATTTTTTTTGTCCAAATGACTAAATGTTATCGTATGTCATGCAGGAATAATTTTATTGCCATTAATTTGTAGGTGACATTCTACTTTCTTCTAGGTCAGTGTTAAAATGAGAATTCAGGACTAGCTTTGTTGATTTTGCCTACAGGTTTATACTATTGAAGTTCACGTTGGAGTTCATGAAAATTTAAGAATAAGCTTAGATTCCACTATTTTCATTATCTGCCCTGCTTAGAAATAAGTGAGCACTTTAACTCGAATGGTTTGGAATTCCTTTTGGTATGACTGAGGGATAAATGGCATTGTGTTTTCCAAACATACCACTGAACTCAAAATTACTCTTCTTGTTTTTCTTTTTTTTAGATTTATTCTTTATTTACATTTCAAATGTTGTCCCCTTTCCTGTTTTGCCCCCCTCCCCAAAAAAATCCCATAAGCCATCTCTCCTCACCCTATTCCCCAATCAACCCTCTCTCACTTCCCTGTCCTGGTATCCCCTACACTGCAGCATCTAGCCTTTCCAGGACCAAGGGCTTCTCTTTCCCTTGATGTCCAACAAAACCATCCTCTGCTGCCTATGCATCTGGAGCTATGGGTAACTCCATGTGTACTCTTTGGTTGATGGTTTTGTCCCTGGGAGCTCTGGGAGTACTGGGTGGCTCACATTGTTGTTCCTCCTATGGCTCTACAAACCCCTTCAGTTCCTTGGGTCCTTTCTCTAGCTCCTCCATTGGGGACCCTGTGCTCAGTTCAATGGCTGGCTGAGAGTGTCCCCCTCTGTAATTGTCATGCATCAGCAGAACCTTCCAGATCACAGTTTTATCCAGCTCTGGTCAGCAAGCACTTGTGGACATCAATAACAGTGTCTAGTTTTGTAAATGCATATGGGATTGATCCCTAAGTGGGGTAGTCTCTGGATTGTCTTTCCCTCAGACTGTGCTCCACACTTTGTCTCTGTATCTCCTTTTGTGGTATTTTGTTCCCCCTTTTAAGTAGGACCAGAGTATCTATACTCTGTTCTTCCTTCTTCTTGAGCATCATTTGATATGTGAATTATATCTTGGGTATTCCAAGTTTCTGAGCTAATATCCACTTATCAGTGAGTGCATATCATGTGTATTCTTTTGTGATTGGGTTACCTCACTCAGTTCCACCCATTTGCCTAAGAATTTCATGAATTCATTGTTTTTAATAGCTGAATAGTATTCCATTGTGTAAATACACCACATTTTCTGTCCATTCCTCTGTTGAAGAACATCTGGGATCTTTCAAGCTTCTGGATATTATAAATATGATTGCTATGAAAATAGTGGAGTATGTGTCCTTATTACAAGCTGGAGAATCCTCTGGGTATATGTCCAGAGGTGGTATAACAGGGTCCTCTGGTAGTATTATGCACAGTTTTCTGAGGAACCACCAAACTGATTTCCAGAGTGGTTGTACCAGCTTGCAATCCCACCAGCAGTGGAGGAGTGTTCCTGCTTCTCCACATCCTTGCCAGCACCTGCTGTCTCCTGAGTTTTTGATGTTAGTCATTCTGAGTGAGCACTGTACTTCTTTTTTTTAATAGGGTTATTTGGTTCTCTGGAGTCTAACTTCTTGAGTTCTTTGTATATATTGGATATTATCCCAATTATATGGTCAATTTTGGAGAAGGTACCATGAGGTACTGAGAAGAAGGTATATTCTTTTGATTTAGGATGAAATGTTCTATAGATACCTGTTAAATCCATTTGTTCCAAAATTTCTGTTACTTTCACTGTGTCTGTTTAGTTTGTGTTTCTCTGATCTGTCCATTGAGGAGAGTGGGGTGTTGAAGTCACCCACAATTATTGTGAGAGATGCAATGTTTGCTTTGATCTTTAATAAAGTTTCTTTTGTGAATGTGGGTTCCCTTGCATTTGGAGCATAGATGTTCAGAATTGAGAGCTCTTCTTGGTAGATTTTTCCTTTGATGAATTTGAAGTGTCCTTCCATGTCTTTTTTGATGACTTTTGGTTGAATCCAATATTAGAATGGCCACTCCAGCTTGTTTCCTGGAACCATTTGCTTGGAAAATTGTTTTCTAGCCCTTTACTCTGAGGTAGTGTTTGTCTTTGACACTGAGATGTGTTTCCTATATGCAGCAAAATGCTGGGTCCTGAACATTACTCTTCTGATGAAAGAGTTGATACAAGTGATGGCATCTGATGTTTAGCTGTAACAAAACTTAGAATCAAATGGAAGAGTCTCACTGAGGCATTTTCTACACTAGGTTGATCTGTGTTATGTCTGTGGAATATTGTCTTACGTTAATTTCTGCAGGAAGATTCAGACCACTGTGAGTGGAACCATTCCCTAAGCAGGGATGCTGAACTATGTATAAGGGTGGAGAAATTGAACTGAATGTAAGCAAGCAAGCCAAGATTCATGAATTTATTTCTCTTTGCTCTTGAATGAGGATATGAGGAAAGTAGCTTTTTCTAGTTTCTGACTTCACATCTTCCTTGGGGAATTGTTACCTGGAATGATGACTCTAATAAACGACCTAAGTTGCTTTTGGTCGAAGTATTTTACTAGAAATGAAACTAAAACAAGATCATCTTATAATCTTTTGGACTTTGATAATGTTTCATTTCAGTGTCCTCTTAACATCTGAAACCAATTGACACTTGCTTACAAAGCAGAATCTTCAAAGAGCTTGCCATACTCTACAAAAATGCCTTATTATGTAGTGCTAACCCTTGAGTGGCTTAAGGATCTTGAAGAAAAATGAAAAAGAAGTTAAGAGGGTTTTAAAGAAAGTACCTCTGTGAAGAGAAGACAGTGTCAAAAAAACATAAGGTGTTTGAATAAATAACCCAGTAGCAGAGGTAAGCTATCTTTCTATGAATTTAACAGAGTCTCCCAACATTCCCAAACCAAAAAGGCTGTTGCTAATGCTATTGATTACAAGCTGAAACCAGATGATAATACTGTATTGTTAAAGACACCACATGATTTGGCTGTGTGACATGAAGAAATAAGATAGAGTTTCAAGCTTCCTGGCATTTATAGTGTTAGAAGCACTATAATTGCTTACAATTACAATCTTCCTTGCTTGTGGACACTATGTATGTGTGTGACACTAATAATACATCAATCAAGATATATCCTCTGGCACAATAATAGCATGACTGTTGAGTACCACTAACTGCTATTCACTTGGACTTTTCCATAGAAGGAACTCACATGTGATATAGTACACTGGAACAAAAATCTATGGCTACAGAAGTCATATGTGGATACAACTGCTAATATTAGATAGTTGTGACATGCCTGTATGATATACATCTCTAAAAATCTAAAGAGAATTTTTGCATACCCAGCCTCTATCATGGAGGAAAATTTCATGTGTGGAAGAATTGGTGACAACAGCTTGTGTGTACTGTTTGCTTATCACAAAGATGCACAACTAATCAAACTTTTGATGTATTGTATAACCTTGTGATTGTTAGGACTCATCTTCCAGATCTTATAGAGACGTCTTGACTAGTGACTAGTTTTCTACTTAAGCTGCTTGCTGGATGTTGACACAGAGACTGGCGTGCACCAAAAATTTTCCACTGATCTCAAATACATTGATTCCCTTCAAGAGACTACTAAATGAGATGGCAAGTTTGCCATGTGAATCTAAAGTCCCAGCACCTTCCCTTCCCTTGAATATTTTGTCTTCCCTTACTCCATGTATATGCACGTATATTTAAATGCACAAATGTCCAAACAAGAATATATCTTGTTCCTTGAAATATCTACATATTTGTAGGAAAACATGTCCTAAATGATTGAGCCTGATCTTAGTATATCCCTTCAGATAAAGCAGGAAACTTATATTCTGTGAGACAGAAAGGATTTCAAGAGTTTGTCATAAACTTCTAAACAGTGTGACCAACTGGAAACCAAATACAGGAAACTATGTGGGATATTTTTCATTCAAACCACCAGATTTGGTGATCTTTAATATCGTAGAGTAGTACTCTATGATGGAGGCTACTTTCTAATGTAGAATTGCAGTCAAGGGCACCGGGCTCATGAAACACTTGTCAAGGATAACAAAATAGCTTGACATTCAACACAGTTTGATCGAATGGAAGAAAAGAGTCTTTGACAATGACAGTCTCCACGATGAAATAACATTGTGAATGTTGGGACTCATGCATGTAGAGAGGTTGAGCACTTTTACCTATCTATTCATATACTTTGGTGTACATGAGCCTGAGAAGAGACTTTGAAAATGATAAGTTCAGATAGCTGTGTCTCCTTCAGGAAGATTTCATTTTATCTGTAGTAGCAAGTACACTTACTATGCATTGCTCTTGGCTCCATGAGTTTGACTCTTAGAGAAATCTATTTCTCCTGTGATATAAAGTGCATCACATAAAGGCAACAAAAACATGGATTTCACTTGTGATGAGCTCCAATTCAGAATGGTTCTTTTATTTGTATTTTTTGTCTATATTTGTATTGATCTTTCTCTTTCTTAGTATTTTTGGATTTTTGAGACAATGTTTGTAATGTTGCCCAAGCTGGGGTTCAAATTGTAATCTGCCTGCCTCAGATGTCTGGTTGCTGGAGTGATCACCATGTGCTACCACATCTAGTACAATGCATGAGTTCTTAGTTGAGAAGCCATGAGAAATAGTTCTCAAATATCAGTGTTTCAAAATTAGGCAGAGTTGTGCCAATTGCTAGAGACAGTTATCAACCAACTTTTCACTCACCTTTAGTGACCTTATTGATCACACAATACTCTTGAGTTAACTTTTTTCCCCGTTCTTTGTATAGACATCATTTCAATGCATATGATTACTTTTTTGTCACTTCTGGTGTTGAAGATCAAATCCATTGCCTTGAATGTGATATGAGAGAACATCGTTACCAGTGAGCCACAGTCTAGGTTCCATCTCCCATTTCCTCCTGTCTCTGAGTGCTTCTTGATAACCTATTTACTGCTCTCTTTGATTCCATATCATAAATTGAAATACGTACTTAACACACCAATCCCCATGGTCTTAATCAGAGGAAGTACTCAAATGCAGGCAGGTCTCCAGGCATCCTTAGCCCAGCTGGTATAGGAAGAGACTATGGGTCTGGAGACTAGCTATGTCAGACAAACAGAATAGTCATCAATTAGCTATTTTTTTCATATATTTTTATTTTATTTTATTTTTCAACCAAAGGAAAACACTTTGCAGTCCGGGTCATTTACTTCTTTATTTGTACATTAGCGCATAAATTTGTATGGAATAGGCTCCAACAGTTCAGGCTCTTTTACGTTAGTCTTTACAAAGTGTGCTTCTTTGGGTGGTGCAGGCTGGTGCTTCAGTTGAAGCCAGGTCCCCTTCTCTTTGGCTTCCTTTTTCTTCTGCTTGTTCTCCTTCACCTGCTTCAGGAAGCTGTCTCTGCTCTTTGAGTGCTTGATGTGCTCAGTCTGCACATTAATGCTCTTGGCCAGAATTTTACCCTGAACTTACTTGTTTACAATGATGCCCAGGGCATGCTGGGTGACATTGTAGACTCTTCTGGTTTTGCCGTGGTAACACTTATGAGACATTCCTTTTTGAACAGTGCCCATTCCTTTGATGTCTACAGTATCACCCTTCTTGCAGGTTTGCATGTATGTGACCAAAGGAAGAACTCTATGCTTTCTAAAAGGCCTAGAGAACATATACTGGGTGCCTCTCTTCTTTCCTTTTGTGTTTGTCATTTTGGCAAGTTACTGGAAGATGGCTGCCGCGGCCGAAAGCAACTAGCTCCTTTAATGTCCTGTTTACATGAGGTTTGCTTCTAACATGGCACTTTACATATCCTATGCTTTATTTCTTTCAAATTATGTTTATTGTCATGTTTATCCACCAAAATATTTGCGATTAGTCCCCTTATATGAGACCTCTAAGAATGGACCTTTGGATTCATTGTCCTAAGATGCAATCCTTTGCTAATGTTTTACTTATACTAATAAGTAACTAGGCATGGTGCTGTAAATACTGAATTAATGAAATAACAAATACAGAACAAAAATACCGGTAGGAAATTTATTCAGGAAGATTCATTTCAGGACTCTTATCTGGAATTCTTGACAAAGATCACAGAATCAGCACCCTATAGTTCTTCATGACAAATGTGGAGCTTTGATGGTGCTATGAGCTTTTTACTGTTGGTGTGGACTGCTGTAAATAATCACAAAAGGGAAGATCTATTTGTTTCCTGCTTTCAGTACATGGTAACTCAGCCACATCATTATGAGCCTGTGAGATGGTAGATATCATGGTGGAATGCTCAAAGAGTGAACGGTGGGAGGCACGGTGATTTGGGAGAGGGATATCCAAGGAGCAGGGTCCTGATAAACACTGAAGCACATACTCTCAGCGACCTAGTCCCTCAGACCATGTTCCATGTGGAAAAATTCCCACCTTCTGGTAACATCCAGTGACACACTGTCTTGGGTCACAGTTAAGATCTAGACCACACACTGGATTTGACCAATTACTGTATGTTTTTCCCTCCTATTCTATTTCCACTTGTTTTTGTTTTTGTTTAATTTTCTTAGGACAATATCCTAGCACAATTCCCATCTTCTGTGATTTCTCTAACAACCTAATGTCTTTGTGATCCATATGTTAACTTTTCTTTTTTTGTGTTATTTTATTTATTTACATTTTAAATGTAAATGTCTTCCCTGTCTGCCATCCATGAGCCCACACCCCATCTCCCTTCCCTTCCCCTCTAAGATGATGTTCCTCCACCCACTCACCCACTCCCACCTCACTCTTCTAATTTCCCCTTCTCTAGAGCATCAAGCTTCCACTGGACCAAGGGTATCCCATCCCACTAAGGCCAGACAAGGCAGTCCTCTGGTATATATGTAGTAGGGTCCACAGACCAGCCCATGTATTATGCTCTCTGGTTGGTGGCTTAGCTGCTGGGAGCTCTAAGAGGAACAGTTAATTGTTACTGCTCTTCTTCCTGTGGGGTTGCCATTCCCTTCAGTCCTTCCCCTAACTCTTCCATAGGGGTCTCTGAGCTCAGTCCAATGGTTGGCTGTAAGTATCTGCATCTGTCTCCGTTAGGTGCTGATAAAGCCTCTCAGAGGACAGCCATGTCAGCCTCCTGTCTGAAAGCACAACATGGCATCAGCAAGTGTTGGGGGTTTAGTGCCTGCTCATGGAATAGATCCAAGTTGGGGCAATCTCTGGACGGCCTTTCCTTCAGTTTCTGTTTCATTTTTGTCATTGCATTTCTTTTCGACAGGAACAATTCTGGGTCAAAATTTTTGAGAAGGGTGGCCCCATCCTCAATGGGCAGCCATGTCTATGTATTGGAAGTGGTCTTCCAAGATTCCATCTCCCCACTATTGGGCATTTTGACTAAGGTCATCCCCACTGGGTCCTGAGAGCCTCTCACATTCTGGTGTCTGGGACTTTCTAGAGGTTTTCTCTGTCCTCCACCCAACACTGATGCATATTTCTATTCATTCTCCTGGTCCTATGAACTTCTCTCCTGTCTCCTACCATACCTGATCCTGCCCCCTTTCCCTCCCCTTCTCCTCTCCAGCTCACATCCCTCCCTTCCTCTGCTTCCTGGGATTATTTTGTTCCTTCTTCTACATGGGATTGAAACATTGACACTTGGGCCTTCCTTTTTATTAAGCTTCATATGGTCTGTGGGTTGTATCTTGGGTATTTGACACTTTTTGGCTAATACCCACTTATCAGTGAGAACATACCATGTATGACCTTTTGGGTCTGGGTTATCTCGCCTAGGAGGAGAAAATGACTTTTTGTAGAGTAGTGTTTGAAAAGATGAGAAGTTCTTGACAAGACAAGCAAGGCTCTTAGAATTTGTCCTGTGCTGAGCTCTGGGTTCCATAATGTGTCTTTACTCCCTGGGGTGAGATGAGCTCCATTAGGTTCTCTAGAGAATTTGACTTTCAAACTTTCTGTCAACCCTCTCTGCCTTTCCTTACATGTGGGTTACTTCCTCCTGTTCGTGCTATTTTCTCTATCCTTAGTCTTCCAAAAAAAGAAAGAAAGAAAAAAAAAGCTTCAGTCTCAATTTTAACTCCAAGGTCTTCCCTTATAGAGGTATTTTTTTCTCTCTTTATAATTCTTTTCACAATGTTTTATTTAACTGTCTTGTTTTGTTCTGAGAGAGGTTAGATATCCAGGAGCTATGAAAAGATTTATCTTCCCAGTATGGCCCAAACCTTTTTGTTATTGTTAAAGCAGAAAATCAATAAGGTTCAAGATTAGCACCAGGTGACCCGGTTTTTTCTGTTGTGAGATGACTTAGCTAACTTGGATCACTGTGTATAAAGCAAATTGTTGCTGCATTTAGTCCATGGTTGCAATGACTTCAATTTCTTAGGATAACACTTGACCTATGTAGTTTCTTCTCCAGTCTTATGTCTTCCTTTAGTGTTCAGAGAGGAGTTGGAGGTTTTTTTTTTTCTGTTTTTTATGTGTTTTATACATATGCATGCATATAGGTATATGAATGGTCCTATCTATGAGTGAGGTATAGATACACATGAGACCATTGGAGACACAATTCATGTTTTGAATCTTCATATATCATGCTTTCCTCTCATTCTTTGAGGTATGATCCAAACCTAGAGCTCTCCAGTACGGATTGGTAGGCTGCCTAATGAACTAGCTCAAAGGGTTCTCTGTGTATCTTCCCAGACTGGAATCATAAGCATTTTCACACCCACACAACATTTAAAGGGGGTCTTCCTGAGTCTCATGAGGCTGCATAAGGTGGAGTATGAAACAGATTTTGCCCCTGGAACATCACCAGGCAATTGATCCCCATGATGCCCCTGTGTGCTGATGACTGTTGTTGAGCAGAAACTGATCTGCTGTCTCTTCTATTTTATTATTTTATCTCCAATCTCTCTTTCTGGCGAATATACTTCCCTTATTACTCAGAGCTAATCACATCATAAAAAAATGAAACAGATGCAGTTCTCATGAACGAGGGACTAAGGTGGTCAGGAGTCTGTGGAGGATGAGGAACAGACCTTTCATTTGGCTTTAATGATCATGGGAAAGGATCTAGAAAACAACCACATAGACCATAAAAATGTACATGGTCCTTTATAGAAATAGTTCATTGACAGACTTGGCCTTGAATTTGGTATAATAAGGAGATACATGTAGCCTCCAGTCCAATGACTGCTTCATTGATTAGCCAGGGTGAACTTGGGGACATCAAAGATAAAGAAGTATCAAGAAGAAGAGGATTGAATAGGAAAAGAAATCTATAAAATATAAGGAAATTAAAGATCGGTTCATCTTATAGGAGAAGGGCTTATATATGATCTAGAAATAAATGATATTAGAAAGAGAGTGCATGAAACTATGGAATTGCTAAGATGAGAAAACAAAGATTAGAGAATTAAAAGATGATGTATAAGCATATAAAAACTTAGCACTTCATTTTCCTAGCTACTCGAAGGACTGAAAATGACAATGCCAACTTGCATAAATTTTAAAACTTTGTAAGAAATCATTTTTACCTTAGTAGTCTGTTACCTTTCTCTCCTTACATGAAAGTGTTTACAAAATGACTGCTGTCTGCTGTGTCCAGCTACCCGTGAAGAGCAGGCTGTGCAAAAACTCCAAGAAAATGTGCTTTTGCTTTGTGTTTAGTTTCTATTTTAAGGAAACAGGGTGTTAGAATAAATGATCCAGGACTCAGAGAACTTATGTAAATTTAAGAATTTCTAAAAAAATTGTTATTAATGATCAAAGCCTTGATGATGTAGCTTTAGCAAATAAAAGACTGGGTTCAGGCTTTCTGGTCAGGAGAGGGCAAAAGAATTAAAAGGGAGAAGGATAACAGATGAGAAGGGAGAAGGCAAAAGCATAAGAGGGAAAAAGCCAGAAAGGATAAAAAAGGAGAAGGCAAAAGAATGAAAAGGGAGAGGAGAGCGCTTGAACTGACAGCTTGCATCCACTCCTGACTCCAAGTCATTACTGAATCAGTTGCGCTGCTCCCACTCCTTCCTTTCTGGGAACCCTCCTCATGCTGAGACTGGACCTTGGTTGGGGTGAGATCTGAGCTTCAGTACTCTCGCTTGCACAGAAAATGCTTAAGTGCTGAGCCATCTGTCCCGTCACAGAATGGAGTTTACACATTGCTCCCCAGCTTGTTTAGTTTCCCAGAAGCTCCAGGTATTAAATGGGTTGCCAAGGACTACATCGTCTGCCTTGGGAGAGCTCTTCCACTCCCCACAATTACCAGTGACCTCTCCACATCCAGGCTTCCACCATCTGTATCTTTCTCCATCTGCCTTTGCAAAGTTCAGATCAATTTTTATTCCAACTCTGCTTTACCTTTTTTCTAGTGATGTAGTTCTATGCTCTTCTCTTGGAGCTACCAATGTAAAACATAAACTTCAGTTGTATATTTGGGTCATATTTGTGTTACTCTTTGTGGAGCAGTCTTCTTCTTCTTCTTCTTCTTCTTCTTCTTCTTCTTCTTCTTCTTCTTCTTCTTCTTCTTCTTCTTCCTCCTCCTCCTCCTCCTCCTCCTCCTCGTCGTCGTCGTCGTCGTCGTCGTCGTCGTCGTCGTCGTCGTCGTCTTCTTCTTCTTCTTCTTCTTCTTCTTCTTCTTCTTCTTCTTCTTCTTCTTCTTCTTCTTCTTCTTCTTCCTCTTCTTCTTCCTCTTCTTCTTCCTCTTCTTCTTCCTCTCCTCCTCCTCCTTCTCCTCCTCCTCCCCCCTCCTCCTCTTTTAATGTGATTTGTATTCACAATTGTTTCTGCTGTTTGAATGTACCCAAATTTCCTTTCTTAAAACTTAACCTTCAAGAGGATGATTTTGAGTTAGGTCCCTTAGAAGGTGTGTAGGCCACCAGGACTTTGTGTTATGGCTCAGGTGAATGCTCGTATGAAGGGAGTTTCAGAGAGCGGTCTCCTCACCCATGCTGACCTGTGAGGACACAGCAGACTCCTTTTCCATTCCAGTGGTTGTAGACAGGCATGGGTAAATCCTTACCTTATACCAATTTGCCAGCATTTTACCATTCTCAATCCCAGAGCTTCAAGAAAGATGGAATGATTCCTGGTGTTGATTGAATATTATCTGTGGCAGACTGGACTGGAATATCTGACATATATTGACTGAATAGATTCTATATATTTGAAAGAAAAAAGAGGTCATGGAGTTGAGAGAAATGAAGGGGGAAGGGTATGTGGGAATGGTTGGAGGGTGGAAAAATGAAGGGGAAGATGATATAAATATATTTTAATTTCAAAAAATAAAAATAATATATTTTAAAATGTCCTCAAATGTGAAGTCAGCTCTGAGATGGGCAACATTAGAAGGCAGTGCTATTCTGCGAAGGACTCAGAAGAACACAAAAACTATAAAGAGAGAAACAGTTGAAGCCTATCTTACCAGGAGTTTCTAGGAACTACATAAACAGGGGAGCATGTTGCATAGCTATTTTAGTCATACTACTGAAAGAACATACACAGGGAAAGAGGGTCTCAGATTTTAGATACATATAATAAATACAGCACTGGAAACTGGCCAAGTGGCCATTTTTTTGTTATAAAATAGCACAAAAAAGTGGCCAAGTTGTGTCTGTGTCCTAGATCTGTGTGGAAAGAGCAATGAAACTTAGTTTTTGGCAGAATAAATCTCTAAGAACTTTGAAGGGTTTGTATGGCTTCCCTTGGCTGCTTACTGGATACTGTGAGAAGAAAGAAATGAATTAAAGATGTAATTTATAGTCAAAAGGGATGTAGAACCAAAAGATTCAGAAAATGTGCAGGCTCGTCAGCTGATAAATAATGAAGAGGAGTGTTCACGAGGGAGGAACAAGGGCATCAAATAAATATTTGATAAAGATATTGATATAGCTATAAGGGAGGTAGAAGCTATTTATCAAGACAATTGAAGAATAACTTCCAAAGCACATTGCTGTGTTGGATAGCATCACTAACTAGAGGCCAAGCAAACTAGGACCTTGGGAGAGAACAAAATGGCATTAATAAGAAGTTTAGGGAAGTTGTGCGTATCTGGGCTTTGATATCTAGCTCAAGCCTTTACATCCTTTATTTGAATGCAGTGTCTTGTGTCTGTCACACTTATGACTTACATGCTCAAGAACAACTCCTTTGAAATATTAAAGGCATAAATATGGGCTCTCTCTATATATATATATGTGTGTGTGTGTGTATATATATATATATATATATATATATATATATATATATATATATATATATGAGCTCTGGAGACATACTACTTCTACTTGATTGCGAAGGCTGCTCCTAGCAGTTTTAGAAGTAGACAGAACTGCCACACAGACAAACTGTTGCTGAGAGTTCCCCAAACTTCAGTCTATAGTGGACCTGAGGGAGCAGGCTCCATACCTGCAGTGCTATCCTGGGAGAGATGGAGCAGCTCAATTCCAAAGAAGAGGAATTTCAAGGAGGCTATGCCTGAGGAAAATAGAGGTCAGTTCCCATTTAGCTCATTAGCAAAAACAATAGCTGTGCTAGTTCAAACACAAGATATAGACGCTCAGATTATTCTTAAGCACTGAGTCTTAGTTTTGTAATTAATTGGTTGATTTTAATTGGTATACAAAGTATTTGTTCTCATTATGATGTTCTCAAACGAGATTTGTTGTAGTTGACTCTCTTGCCTCTCATCTGCTTTGCCTGTCGGCTAGCTTCCCCTCAGTTTCCAGTTCTCATGGTGGTTTGAATAAGACATGTCCCATATAGGTCTACCTACTTAAACACTTGGGCTCCAGTTGTTGTTGGTGACTGTGGAGGAGGTGGAGCCTCGCTGAAGACTGGTTTAGGATTTGGGAGTTTATAGTCTTATTCTGCTTCTGGTTTACTTCCTTTGCTTCGTGTTTGAGGTTGAATATGTAATATTTAAGCTTTTGCCTCCATGTCCTTTGCCCCACTTATGGGATCTCCCTCTAGAATGTTAAGCATAAATAAACCCTTTCTTCCATGAGGTGATTTTGGTCATGGTGCTTTATCACTTTATCAGAGCAACAAAAAATATTTATATTACAGGTCATTTTTGCATATATACTTATATAATATTTATACATATATATTTTTCTTTAGACCTCTGCTATCCCTATTTTACCTCATTATAGTCTCTTTTCTACTTTCAAGTCTTCTGTTACACATACACAGAGTAAATGAGAGAGAGAGAGGGTATATATTAAAAGTTAGGATCTTCATATGAGAGAAATTACATGGTTTTTTATCTGTCTTAGTCTTGGTTACCTCACTTAGTAAGATCCAGATCTTCCTTTTACTGTAAATTTCATAACTTTTTTTCAATTACAGGAAAAGTCCATTGTGTGTGTGTATATATACATACACAATGGAATATATATTAGATTTTCATGATCCATTTAACTCTCAATAGACAGCTAGGCTAGATTCCATGTGAATGATATTGTGCACCGAGTAGCAATAACCATGGATATAAAAGAGTCTCTGTAGTAGAATATCAAACCCTTTGGGTCCATGAGCAGGAGCACTATAGCTGGGTTAGATGACAGTTCTATTTTCAAGTTTTGATAAAACCTCCATAGTGATTTTCACAGTGACGTGCCAGATTACACTCCAAGCAGCAGTGAAAAACCATCATTTCCCACACCTTATCTGCATTTATTGTCATAAGTTTTCTTGATGATAAGTATTTTGACTGGGATAAGATGGAATTTCAAGGTAGTTTTAATTTATATTTCCATAATAGCTAGGGATATTGAAAACCTTTTTAAATGCTTAGTGATGATTCGGCATTCTTTACTTTTGATTCTGTGATAGTTTCCTACAACTATACATATTTTGATCATATGTATATACCATACCTCCCTCAAACTCCTTCTACTTCCCCCTACCCTGTTTCCTCCCCAATTTCCTATCCTCTTTTCTCTTGTTAACTTTCTCTTGCTAACTCTGAGTCTGTTTTGTGCTGCCCTTATGTTCTTGGTTATGTGCACATGCACTCGAGTATTAAGATTGATCAGCAGCACTTCTCCAAAGTAGAGTGACTTGCTTTCAGCAGTCACTGAATGCTAATAGTTTCTACGCCATGTGTGAGGCCTTAGGAAGTCTCCATAGTCTATGGAAGAATTTTTGTTGGATTGATCTTGCGTTGCTAATCACAGGTGCTGTTATTTATGCAATAGCCATTATGTCCTGAAGTCAGCATCTCATTAGGTCTCTTCCCTCTCCACTGCCTCTTACATACCTTCTTTGCTCTCTTTGATGAAGTTCCCCAATCCTTCTAGGACAGGAGGTTGACATCGGTGGTCTATCTACAACGGAACCCTCTTTTTTTATTTAAACTTCACACTTTGACAAGTCTGGATCTCTGCATTTATCCACTGCAAAAAGAAGCTTCCAAGACCCATGTTAAGAACAGCACTAATCTGTGGCTATGTACCTAAATATATAGACTGTTGTTTGACAACATAGTCATTTAACAAACCAACAATAGGTTTCCCCTTTGGACTTATCATTTTCACAGTCATGGGTTTTATACCAGGGTTTACATAGCATGCATGAAATTCTTCCCACAGAGTAGGCCTCATTCAATCAGAAAGTGGTTGGTAATCTCCATAATATGATGTCACAATTGTTCCAGTACACACATGTTGCCATCAAGGTAATGTTATATCACCTGGAGTCCATTGCTGGGTATTACCATGAATATTTCTTTCCTCAAGCAGAAAACTAGCATCTTTTGGCACTATGTAAGCTAGAGTGAGCTGGCAGAGTTTCCTGGCCAGGTTTATGTTGATTTCTCTATCTTGCATACAAAATGAATGGTACCTTCAGCAGCAGAATATTATCACTTAGATATAATGGCCGACCAAGAGAAATGGCAAAGACTTGTTTTGTTTTGGGCACCTCTATAGACTCCATGGTCAGTTATTCAGAGATAGCTCATGCTGGGCACTGAGATCTTTCAAATACTCATTATCTTATTGGAGTTCACACATGAGGAGTATTTCTAATTAAATTCCCTTAAAATTGTGTGTGTGTGTGTGTGTGTGTGTGTGTGTAATTAATAATACATGTGTATGTATATTCTGCTGGATTTCAAAGTAGCCTCTTTATATATCCTAAGTTTGCCTAACGTCCAATCGAACCTCTTCTCTACTCTCCCAATCCCCCATATTCCACTTAAAGCTATAATTCTGGAAAGTTTTGCAATATATACATATAACATAGGATTAGTCTCTAACATTTACAAAGAACAAAAACATTCTTCAAAAATAAAAAACAAAAACAGGTTTCAAAGCATGAAACACAAAAGCTTGTAAAGACTTTTCAAGTATGCAGCATCCTTAACGATGATGGAAGTGAAGATTAAAGTTATTTGGAAATTTCATCTGACCCTAGGCAGAATAAACAAGATCAGAAATACAAACAGCAGGAAACAATGATGTGGATACACAAAAAAACAGACTTCTTAGGCCTATTAGTGGTATGGTAAGCTAAATCAACTACTATAGAAAAAAGTCTGGAGGCTTCTTTAAAAACGAAACGAGAACAAAAGAAATGAAAAGGAAAGAAAAGAAAAAAGGAAAGAAAAAGAAAGAAAAGAAAAGAAAAGAAAAGAAAAGAAAAAAAGATAGATTTGCCCTATTACCTAATTATATCACTCCTGCGTATATACTCAGAGGATTTTATATCCTACTGCAAGGATACCTGCACATCCATGCTTATCACAGTTCAACTCAAAATAGCAAAGAACTGGAATCCATCAAGATATCCTTCAACAGGTGAAAGGATAAGGAGACATGGAAATAATAGCATATTACTTACCAGTAAAGAAAAATGAAAGAACAAAATTTGCAACTACATGGATGGAATTGCAAAAATGTATGCTAAGTGAGTTTACCCTGGCGTAGGAACACAAATGCTGCCTGCTCTCTTTCATATGTAGTTCCCAGCTTAAAATCTTTTGTTTAGCATGTTTAACCTGGAGTACTGGTGGAAGCCAGAACACTAGAAATAGGTCACTTGGGGTAGAGATACCTTAAGGGAAAAGATATATTAAAATACAGAAGGGAGAGAGAGAGAGAGAGAGAGAGAGAGAGAGAGAGAGAGAGAGAGAGAGAGAGAGAGAGAGAGAGAGAGAGAGAGAGAGAGACACTAGGGGCAGGGATTTTGAAGCATGTAGAGGGGAGGAGATAGGAAATGGGATACTGGCAGGCTTAATCAAAATGAAGGGTGAATGAAAAGCTGAATGGAAACCTACAATCTTCAACTAAAAAAAATTAAATTATAGAGGATAATAGAGCACATCTATTGAGAATGGTCTGTTGATTTCCTTAGCATATTTGTTCATTGGAAGCTCTTTTATTAAGTTTTATTTTCTTTAGTTTGGGGATGAGGTGATGGTGGGGGGGGGGCTTTGCTTATTTGATTGATTGTGTACCATGTCTTATTTCTCTAGCTAAGACTATGAGCATTGTCTTGAAAATGAGTACTCTTATCTCATTCCAGATTATAGAGAAAATTTTCTCAGCTTTTCCCATGGTAAGATTTACTATTCGCCTTTGTGGGCTTTGGTTTTCACTTATGAGCTTTGCTCATACCATTTATTTATTTATTTATTTATTTGTATGTTTGTTTGTCTGTGTCTCATTCTCAGAGCATAAGTACTTCTTATGATTGGAAGTACTAAATCTGTTTGATGATTACAGCTAGCATGCATTTGCCTCATGATGGCTTACACCTTGGGTTTTACCCACATTTGATTCAAATGATGCTGAAGACATATTTTAAAGTTGATGTTGGGAGGGATTAAACCTTTTGGAACTATTGGGATAAAGTGAATGTAGTTTATCTGGGAGAAGAAAGTGGGCACTGTGGGGTGGAGAACAGAGTCGAGTTTTCTAAATCATAGTGCCATCTTGCATTACAGGGTCTCCCAATGGAGGAGTTAGAGAAAGGACTGAAGGAGGTGAAGGGGTTTGCCACCTAAAGAAAGAACAAGAATATCAACCAACCAGACTCCCCAGAATTCACAGGGACTAAACCACCAACTAAACAGTACACATGGAGGGACCCATGACTCCAGCCATATATGTAGCAAAGGATGACCTTGTCAAACATCAATGGTCCAAGAGGCCCTTGGTCCTGCGAAGGGTCGATGCCTTAGTATAGGGGAATGCCAGGGCAGGGAGATGAGAATGGGTGAGTGGGTGGGGGATCACCCTCATAGAAGCAGGGGGAGGGAAGGTGGATTATGGGGTTTCTAGAGGGAAAACCAGGAAAGGGGATAACATTTGAAATGTAAATAAATAAAATATCCAATTTAAAAAAAGCAAATTTTATCTGGAAGTTAATGTTATCAGGAGATTGGATGTAGGAGATTCAATCATGGATCAATCAATGCATGAGGTTTAGAGAACCTTCCATCCTCATTTTTCTTTGTGAGTACATCTGAATGATGTCACTCCACATAGGTCTTCAATTCTGTTTTGCCATGTACGGGTTCAGCATTCTCCCTCCTCTACAGAGAATGTGGAAACAAGGCATCATCTTTGTGCAGAACTTTCAGTATTTGTCATAATTTTGATCTTGGATAACTCAGATACAAGCAGTGGGAAATAAATTTCTATTATTTATAAATATTCAACCACATTTTGCCAGAGCTCTCTGAACTGACTAGGGCAGTTGTCATCTTTTCTAGATTATTTTTGCTTGCACAGGAGATTTTATCTCTCTGTACTGCCTTTTAAAAAGAAGATGATCAAATATTTTGTGATTTGGGTTAAAATTTTAAATTATACTTATTGTTTCTGAATTATTTTTATTCATAAAAATTCATTATTAATTTATTTAAACATATTAGGATATCACAAGTTTAAACCAAACATATAGTAATGAAATAGGAAGGAAACATGCTGGACATTGTCATGCACCTACAGTCGTAAATGCTGGGATACCTGTAGCAGAAAGATGACTTAAGACCAGGAACTCAAAGTTAGCCTGATTACATAGTACGAGCTTCACAAACATACATGCAGAAAACCGTTAAAGCAAGCAAACAAAAACCGGACAACCAAAAGACTGTGTGTCTGTGTGTTATTTTGTCTTGGTATGGAAAATGAACATGGGTCTTCACAAAAAAAAGAATGAGGAATAAATCAATTATGTAAATAATTACACAAATAAAATAAATGCATTCTGAAAATACTGATTTTGAAGTTTTTAATCACCAAGGATTTGAATAAATAAGTCAAAATAGAAAATCATGTGAGAATGTAATCATTGGTCTCTGAATGCTGTTAGCAGAATACTTGCTCCCAGGCAGCTATGATGAGGATCTTATAGCCCACATCCACAGTTACTTCAAAAGGGCCACACCTTCTAATCATGCCACTCTCTGGGCCAGGCACATATAAACCATCACAGAAGGAGAATTTTATTTTGATTGTAACAAAGGAAAGCTCCAGCAAGAAAGCAGTTTTGAGGAGAGCATCATATTCATCAAAATGCCCGACAAGATTAGACTCTGGTTGCAGAATCACTGCAGAGACGATGATTTCCTTGTACTTTTACTGTATCCTTATATACAGCCCACACCTCCACAGCCAGAGCCATACAGAGACTGAGACATAGCCCTTTCTATCACATGCTCACACAGAAGACTGCTTGCATTTCCAACTGAAGAGGCTTTGTTAAAGGCTTACTCTTTTCCACTCTGCCTCTTAGCCTAAGAGTTGAACAAAGTCTTTGTCTAGTAAATGACTCTCACTCTTGATTTATGGGACAGGCCCTAGTGTATGTATTTCTGCTACCTCATGTGCTCTATATCTTGATTATAGTATAATTACATCATAAAGCAATGATAGAAACACTTTTTGTTCTGTTTGTGAGACTTGAACCTATTGATATATGATTTATAGAACAGTGAACTATCTATTGTTATTTTCTTCATAACCCCAAAACATATGAGCATACATGTATTACTCTTTTGATTAGATCAAAGGGCTAGCACTGTTTGGAAAGCCCTAATTATTCACAGTTCCCAAGTACATAATACCTAGTAAAATACTGATTAATGGATTGAAATTATTGATTAATGTTATGAATGCCCAGAATGAATCGTAAAGCTTCCAAGAAATGTACTTTTACCTTTGATCTATTAGAACTCTAGGCTACATGATTAGAACGGAGTCATCCATAATATTTTGAATTACATTGCCACAGAATTGTGAAGAGGTGGTTATACTCTTGAGGAAGGGAGAATGCTTCAGAAAGGAGGAGATGATATACTGTACGCTATTCTGTTCTTACTTCTGTATGGCAGCCACTACTACTTGAACTCACACAATGTTTTGTTCTCTAGTCAGTCGCCACCTCTCCCTCTTTCAGCAGTATATGCAGACATTGATTTTAAGGGATGAACTGTTTTTAATCATCTTACAGTTCAATGTTGTCAGTGTGGGACATCAGGAATATTAGATTAAACTGAACAGATGAATGAATATAAAATGTTTCCCAGGATTCCTTGCTAGTGATGAATCTGAATTTAGAATTTGAGAATAGACACTGGAGTGGATATTTATAAAACAGTAAGTATTTGTTTTAATGATAGAGTCTTGGGAACTTCTGAACTACCCTCAATGTTCACAAAATTCATTTAGTAACACAAATATATCTTTCTACTAAGAGAAAATGCTATGTGATTCACACACACCTTTGAATGGCTTCATTTCCTCAAACATTTGAGGAAAACGTTTGCCTCATGAATGTAGGAATGACTGTATTCACTTTTATGACATCTGTTAGACCTGCTCTCTCTTCTCTTGTAGCTTTTTCTTGAGAAAGGAAATCAGATACAAACTAGACATTGTGTTTTGTCATATCTGCTTCAAAATATTTTTGAAGTGCTGGGCAATAAATGATATAGGAGGTACAAGAGTGATCAATATGAAAGTGCCAAGGTTTATAAAACGTGATTATGTAGATTCGGTAGGTACCATCGTAGATCCTTCCATTACCAGCCTGTCAGATGAGCAGTGCAGAAATGTGAGTCAGTTGTAAAACTCACTACACAGACAGGAGAAGCAGGTCAACGTGACCTTAAGGCTTCTCATTTCCCAGAACTATCCGTTCTTCTTCCATTGTAGCTTACAGCTTTAGACCCCTCTAAACAGCAGGGGTCTGTTCTGAGACTTTGATCTGGGAGGAAATGCTGCAACAAATGCCTCAGAGCAACCAAGAGCAGATTAGTAAATGACAAGTGGGAATGCTTCCCTCAGAGCAACCAAGAGCAGATTAGTAAATGACAAGTGGGAATGCTTCCCTCAGAGCAACCAAGAGCAGATTAGTAAATGACAAGTGGGAATGCTTCCCTCACCTCATGTCAGATGTTGTACCCGAAGCGTACATGTATTTTCTCATTAAATACTTGGGAGAAACAAGCATTGCAAGTATTATTTCTATTTAAAAAAACAGGAAGTAGATTATAATTACTTTAAGAAAGACTTTTTTTTTAAAAAAAATTAAAGACAACACATGAAAAGTAGAAGAATTAAAGTAGAAGCACTCCACAAGAAGAAACCTGAATAACTAATACATATTTTTTTAAAGTGGTAGACTCCTAAAGTGTTTACTTTAGAGTCACAGAAGGCAAATTAGTGATATTTAGAAACTTCTATATATCGGGAATATTGATTAAAGATTAAAATTTCTGATGATATTTTGAGCCAGGAAGACAGCGGGATGATCTCTATTCACTTTTGGTCCATTATTTTGAATATTTGGATTTTTGAAATCTATTTAAATACAGACGTACTGTATGACATACTAGCATTTTTTATTAGGTACCTGGTGACATCTTGACCTTGTCTATCATTCTCTGTTTCCTATCCTCAGTAAGGCACTGCTACACTTCCCCACTATGATGTCCTATTATAAAGAGAACGTTCTGTACTGTAGTCAAAATAATCTCTTCTTTCAAGACTTTTATTATTTCCAATAAAGGCTGTAAACTGACCAAATAATAGAGTTATCATATTCCACTCATTGACTCTAGAGCCCAAGAGAAAATGTTCCCTCACATGGTGAGAAGAAAATTTACTTCTGCGGCCCACAGAGGACCTTTGATGCTTACGGCCCACTGACAGCTGAGGAATCTATCTAGTTGCTTGTTTTATTGTTTGTTTGTTTTGCAAAACACTGACATCTTTCAGTTCCTATAAGAGATATCTAAGATAAATACACATATTAAAGAAAGGTTTCTTTTCTCTAATAATCTTTCTTTGTGTTTGTTGCATGGCTTATTAACACTATGGCTTTTGAGCATAAGGTGAGTCAGTACATCACTCTAAGAATACACGAGGAAAAACAATGCTCACCAAATGATGGGCAGTAATGAAGAGGAAAGAAAAGAAACTGGAGTTCCTTTGAGAGCCAGGCTTTAATGCCTTAACCTGCTTTTAGTAGGTCTTATTATCTTGCAGCCCAGTATCACCATGGGCAATCTTTGACAGATAGGACATTGGATTGTAAAGACATATACATATATATTCAGGTTTATTAGGAAACGACTCTCAGGTGGGTGAGTTCAACATTCCCAAGGATGAGGCCAGGGAATTTGCTATGGGAAGTGAGACAAGGGGGAGAAGGAAGAAAAAAAGAGAGGAAAAGTGAAGGAAAATGAAGAGAAAGGAAAAGAGAAAGGAAAGTGAAGGAGAGGACAAAATGTTTAGACTATGTATGGAAGAGCTCCTGGGGGAAGGGCAGCCCTGCCCCTGGGCTGGAAAATTTAGGGGCATGGAATCCCAGGTATGTATGTATTTATGTATGTATGTATGCCTTATACAACTAACTTCTATATTAACTACAACAGACATGTTGAAAACATAGCAAGTTAAAGTACTCCCAAATATGACAAGCTTATATTTCTTTTGTTGAGAAATTGCTCATTTAAATGCTCACGTACAAACATCTCAGCTGTGTTCATGTTGTCTATTTCAAGGACAGTCTTTTGAATACTGAAGTATGATATCCACACCTTAGAAACTGTGATGATTATAGAGAATGCTATAGAAAACCCATCACTAGTTCACAATTGAAAATGATTCACGCATTTGCTTTATAGACTGAAGACTTACCAGATAACTTTATGTATCATTTAAAACATTATTTTAGGCTTTTTAGTCTTGGTAACTCATCTTGTTCATTTTCAAATTTTTATTTTTTCCCCTGTATTCAAAACACATTTAAATGCACCTATAGATAAAATAATAATGAGCTTGCACCAAGTATCCCAAAGAAGAAAACTGCATAGAGATAGAGAGAAATCACTAGTTTAGTTTATGTAAATCTGCTTCTTTAAAAGTCAGACTTGTTGCAAATACTGTAATATTTTATAAATCTCTCATTACGGGGTAGAAAATGAGTTTTACAACAGAAGAAAATGAAACACAAATGTAAAACCCCCTTGCATCCATATTCAATATAATATTTTTTCCTAAAAGAAAACAATTTACATTTAAAATGCATAAGCATTGGCTACACATGCAGAGATGTGGCAGCATCTGCTTTGCACCCTGAAGAGAGGCACTGCAATTTTTTCTAATCTATATTGCTATCTATGATCTTCTGCTTGCATGAAAACTATTTTAGTAACATTATTCTAAAAAATTAAATGATTATAATATAGCCCAAGCACACGTTAGATCTCAAATTCAATATCATAAATATGACTCTCAACCTCTACAAGAAGTTTATAAATTTAAAACCAAGACCAAATGCACATTCAGGAGATTGGGAGCAGTCTTAGTTTTGGTTTTCTTTTTTTTTTTTTTCTTAGACGGCTATTCTGTAGCATCATGACCCCTACTACATACAGATACCAGCAGACTATCATCAAGTAACACAACTTTAAGAACAAAAATTATCTCTTGTTCTTTTCCTCCTGAACTCATCCCCTTTTCTACACCACAGAAATCTCTGGGAATCGCACTGTAGGACAGATCATTTTCTATGTCAGGCTGTCTTGATGAGAGCTTTTCTTATGGGAAATACCATTATACCATGTCTGCCTTTCTTCTTTTGTTTGGAAAAATGTTCCCCTACCTATTATGATATCTTCCCTATTTTATTTAGATTGCTTCATCTTAAATTAAAATCAAAAGTCCTATGACAGAGGTCTTTTTCTAGTCTTTTAGTTCAAAATATTTCATATAATGTTTTTATTTCACTTTTCTAATGATAATATTTCTTTTAAATTTTTAATTGTTTGATAAATATCAGAAATTATAATAGTGCAATAATTAGATTAATAAATAAAAATGAAAATGTTCCTGGGCGGTGGTGGCGCACGCCTTTAATCCCAGCACTTGGGAGGCAGAGGGAGGAGGATTTCTGAGTTCGAGGCCAGCCTGGTCTACAAAGTGAGTTCCAGGACAGCCAAGGCTACACAGAGAAACCCTGTCTTGAAAAACCAAAAAAAAAAAAAAAAAACAAAAAAACAAAAAACAAATGTTCCTACTGTGATACTGTTCCTACAGTTCATCAGATCTCAGGCAAGTTCTGCTCAGTTCCTGCACTAAAAGATGAGTGTAGACCTTAGTGGAAGCACATGCATCACTGCTAATTGATACATAGATATACTGGTTACAGTGAGTAGCACTTTAATAGTCAGATATTCTCTTCTCTTTTCCCTTCTCACACAGGTGTGCATACGTGCACAAACACACACATCCACACAGATATCAGATTAGCCTCTTCTGCACTTTCTATTACTGTCTTCCTTGGATGGTTTCTTCCTTCCGCTCAGCCCATCTGGATCCTGACTGCACCTCATAAGTCACTGATCAGATGGCACCCACTTTTCAATACTGAGACCTCTTCTATAGCCTTTTATTGTTATCTGTCAATCATCACATACAGTCAAGCAGATGTACACAGGATATACTTCGTCAAGCTTATGATGATTTATCTATCGTTCTGCAGATGGATTCATAAAAGCAGACACCATGAAGATATGTTGTAAATATGATCTCCTCTATATGCAGTTGGTTGGGCACTGCTCCTATCAAATTCTGTCACTAGTAGGGCACCAAAAGATTGGCATTGGGAGAAATCACCATACTGGATATTGACTTCAGTAGGAAAAACAAGAATTTTTAAAATGCTATTTTTTTTCTTCAATACCTTTCTTGAATTGTAAACATACACTAATGTGTGACAGTTATGATGCTATTTTTCTGATATAAACAATTTGTGAGCAAGGTCAAATGTAACGGAAGTCATGAGAAAGGAAGTATGATAGTACCTTATTCATTGTCTTTAGCCTTCTCCATCTGTGTATCATTGATTATTTACAGCTTGCCTTCAAGTGATGCATATTAAAAGTAGTAGAGTCTAAAGATCTCTCAAATGTTTCACAATTTAAAACACATATACACACACACACAAATTTTAAGCAACACAGAGAAAGAGAGAGACAGACAGACAGAATGGAGGAGTCTCAATTTGTGGTCTGTGCTGGCCTTGAAGTCTCCACACTCCTGCCTCAGCCTATAGATCATATCACTGGATTAAGAAGAAAAATGTCTCTCCTAGTCTTTATGCTCAGTATCTAAGAGTTTCTCAATGAAGCCATCAAAGAATAGTGTAACAGAAACAAGAAGCATTCAGTTAAGTTAATATTTTCTATATGCAACAGGTACCTATATATTTATAGACGTGTTTATTTCAGACCTGTTTGTTTACATAAACATATTGAAGTCATCTCTCTGTTTCCATGATGAGTTCTTGTCAGGGAGAGAAGGAGATAGATATCTTTCTAAAGTGAAATTTGTGACCTATGTTTAGCTTATTTAGAGAAGAACAGAAACTATGTCTTGTACTTATGGCTTGTCAATTTTCTTCAGCTCAAAAGTATCTTCCAATGTGACAGAATGGGAGGTGGCATGATGTGACCACCTTTAGCTGTACGGTACTTTAACTGTACGGTAATAGGCACACGACTGAATCTTAATTTCTGTTTTAAAAGAACAGTTATTAATATTAACTATTAACAATATTGAATTCTTGAAAATGGAGATGTGCCTTATGTTGTAGGACATGATGTAGTATGATCAGTCTCAAAGCTTCTAAGAAAAGAGAATAAAAGAACTCATCAATAGTTGAACAGAGTGGTGCACTGAAGTGGACAGAAAAGTAAATGTTGATTTGAAATCTTCATTTTTAAGCGAGAGCTTCAGCATTTACAGAGAGAAATTACCCCAGTTTAGTATCTCTTTCAGCCTACTTTCTTAATCTATTAAGTAAAGTTAACAAGCCAAAATTGTAAGTTCTAAAATTCTACACAATGCATAAAGATTTTAGTATTATTTCCTCTGCTAAAATAATTTTGTCCTGAGTGGGGCGGTGAGCTGCGTACAGATTGCCTGGCCCCCAGTTGAGCGCAGGCTTTGAACCTGGAGACTGGAGACTGGAGGCAGGTGACTTTTGCCTGTAAGGGATGGCAGGTATTCGGCCACGCCCCTTGACCCCTGGCTCCTGTCACAACAACAGCCTCCCATAGGCCCATGTAGAGAGGTGTGTGGCCATCAGTCCCTGTAGGAACAGCACCAAGTCCTCCCACATGCAAATAAAGTTTCCCTAAGCTCTCAGAACATGGAAATACCTATTATCAGACCTTGACCCATCCCAAAACTGTATATAAGAATTTCCAGATTAAAGGTGTGCAAGAACTACCCTGTTGTCCGAGAGCTTCTGTCAGAAGAGCTGTAACACTTGGGAAGAGGTCTGCTCTCCTGAGCCACCAGCTGAATCTCCGCCACACTCCTCACTGGCTAGTCTGCCTCTCAGCAGTCCAGCCCTACCTGCTCAGCGCAGGAGACAGAGGTAGAGCCAATAGCAACCGCTCTCCCTGCTCATACTTTCTCCCCTTTGTCAGAACTCTCCTACCCGGCTGGGACAGAGATCTCCATGGAAGGCCTCCAGTACACAGGCCCACAGTATAGAATTTCTTTACTGAAGAATAATGTAGACATTTGAGTTTCCCAGCAGTGTGACCAATTAACTGAATTTTATTGATATTGTCAAGTTCTGATGAATATCTGCTTTTGGAGATACAATAATATGAATAATCAAACACGAATACAGAACTCAAGGATATAAATTGCTTTTCCCTAGTTTTGTAGACACTGATAAAAGATGTCTACTCAGTATCCAGTAGGTACCCTTTTGAAAATATTGAGATGTGTCTACTTCTCTCCCAAGGCTGTTTGGTAGACCAGAGGATATTACACATGGTAGTCATTTCTACTAGAGAGGGGACTACATAATTTTAAGACACAGCAAGCTTATTCATGCTAAAATAGTTGTGTAGTGTTTTCTCCCCTATCCTATGTATCACTAAAATGTTCTGTGAATGTAGGAGTTGAAATCCTCAGGAGGGTTAGAAAAATACTTACTTAAAAAAGACTTACTTTCTATGTTTGTACTTTTAATGTTATTTTTAATTAACAGAACACTTAAAAATGTTCTTGGGACTTGCTGTGATATTTTGACATGTTTCTAATATAGAATGTTTAAACTAGACAAACTCACAAAATTGTCAGCTGATATTCACATTCTGAGTGTGTAAGGTGAAAATATTTAAAAACTATTCTTTGTGCAAGCTTAAAATATGCCATTTAATTTTTTTTTACTTATTTTAGTCACTTTCTACGAATCATACCATCACTGCCTACTCTCCTACTGAAGATTTGTACCATTTGATTAATATACGCCTTTTCCCACCCACCCTTCTACCCTAGTCTCCCATGGGTATTATGGTCTCTGCTTCTCTGAGATTAACTTTTTAGATTCATGTGTAAATGAGATCATGTGGAATGATGTATCTGATGATTTTTAATAATATAGTGTCTCCCATGTATTGCAAATAATTGGATTTTTATTCTACAACCCTAGCTGGATATTAGTCAACTGTAGATATAGTGAATATAAATAATTTTTGACAGTAGGTTTCATATTGGCCTTGAGACAAGATAGCATTGTTTCAATGTCATGAGATTTTATATGCCTGATTACAGGTTGATGGACACTGCAAAACTTTTCCTTTTTCCTTTAGCAAGAATGGAAGCTACACTAAATTAATACTCCCTGATAGAATGTGTCTGGTTTAACAGGGTCATGATCAGATGCAGTTATTTTAGCTTCCACTAAATATCTAGTACTTTTCTGTTCCAAGCCCAGCATCTAGACTCTGCCACATTGGTATCCCTATTTTAGTGAGAGAAAATAAAGTTATAATATTTATAAGCTGTTAAACAAAGCAACTTTCTACTAGTTGTTCCTACACTGAGTAGAGAAAATAAAGAATCTATGGTTTGAAAATATGGGTGAACAATGTTATCATTATTATAATATTGTTCTATAATAAAGATCAATAGCAAAATGGGCGAAAATATGATACATGTCATTCAATATTCTAGTATTTGTTGAATCACAGTTTCACATTGTCACTTCAAGCCAAAGAACTCCAAAAAATCTACCAAATACAGAAATGTGTTTACATACACAAAAGAACATAAATGTATGAACACTGATTTATAATTAGTATATTAAACATTGAAACAACTGACAGCAAAAGCTGTTGAGGTTGTGAAGAAACAGGGAGCATCATTTACTATTGGTAAGAATGAAAAATCATAGAGCCATTCTGGAAATTAATATGGAAAATTCTCAAATAACTAAAAGCAAATTTGCCTTATGACCATTGTAATATGTGCAATGCTGGAAATGTTTATTGTTGCCAATTCACAATAATTAAGAAATTGAAACCACCTCGATGTCCTTTAACTGATCTATGAATAATAAAAATGTTATTCACACACACGATGGAATATTATTCATCTATAACAAAAAATGAGTGCACTTAGAAAATATTATATTGAGTGAGATAATCCAGATGCAGAAAGACAAATGATTCTTATATGTAGCTTCTATCTCCAAATCTTCAGATATACGAGTATACAGTATGGTGTATCCATAGAAACTGGGAAAGTATAAAACATTCATGGGTAAGGAGGAGACCTGAGAGGGATAGTGGTATTATGAAGTGGGAAGATTTAATAATTGGGATGGAGCTACAATTGGGGAGGAGAGAAAGGTCAATACTAACGGAAGAGGGATAAGGCACAAGTGACATAAAGACTGGAGAATCCTGTTATACCACTCCTGAGCATATACCCCGAGGATTCCCCAGCATGTAAAGAGGACACTTGCTCCACTATGTTCACAGCAACCCTATTTATAATAGCCAGAAGCTGGAAAGAACCCAGATGTCCCTCAATGGAGGAATGGATACAGAAAATGTGGTATATTTACACTATGGAATACTACTGAGCTATTAAAAGCAATGAATTCATGAAATTCTTAGGCAAATGAGTGGAACTAGAAAATATCATCCTAAGTGAGATAACCCAATCACAAAAGAACAAACATGGTATGCACTCACTTATAAGTGAATATTAGTCCAGAAGCTCAGAATACCCAAGACACAATTCACATATCAAGTGATGCCTAAGAAGAAGGAAGGAGAGGCCCCTGGTCCTAGAAAAGTTCGATGCAGCAGTGTATGGGAACTCCAGGACAGGGAAGTGGGAGGGGGTTGATTGGGGAAGAGGAAGAGGGGAGATGGCTTGTGGGACATTCAGGCGGGGGTGGGGGGCAGAAAAGGAGAAATCATTTGAAATGTAAATAAAGAATATATATAATTAAAAAAAGACTGATATTCTTTTTTTTTTAAAGATTTATTTATTTTATGTATGTAAGTACATAGTTGCTGTCTTCAGACACACCAGAAGAGGGCATCGGATCTTATTACAGATGGTTGTGAGCCACTATGTGCATGCTGGGATTTGAACTCAGGACCTCTGGAAGAGCAGTCAGTGCTCTTAACCACTGAGCCATCTCTCCAGCTCTTTAGAAATAAGACTTTTTTTTTTTTTCGAGACAAGGTTTCTCTGTGTAGCCCTGGCTGTCCTGAAACTCACTTTGTAGACCAGGCTGGCCTCGAACTCAGAAATCCTCCTGCCTCTGCCTCCCAAGTGCTGGGATTAAAGGCGTGCGCCACCACCGCCCAAGACTGATATTCTTAAAAATTTTTTTATAATATCTGTAAATAGGGCCGGGCGGTGGTGGCGCACGCCTTTAATCCCAGCACTTGGGAGGCAGAGGCAGGAGGGTTTCTGAGTTCGAGGCCAGCCTGGTCTACAAAGTGAGTTCCAGGACAGCCAGGGCTACACAGAGAAACCCTGTCTCAAAAAAAAAAAAAATAAAAATAAAAAAATAATAAAAAAATAATATCTGTAAATAAACACACACACACACACACACACACACACACACACACACACACACACACACACACATGAATCTTAAAAGAAAGTTAAGCCATTTTAGTTGTAAATGCTCCCAATAAATGCCATAGAGCAACCAAATCCCAGTACCAGTTACAAGAAACATCCTTTTAATAGTTAGTCAGGATAGTCCTAGTGAATCTTAAAACAATCTAGGCTATTGATGTAGTCCTTTGTTCCCTCTCAGAGATTGAGGTATGCCCCTCTTATTGAAGACACTGTATACTTAAGTCATAGAAATCAGATGGTTTGAGATAGATTTGACCTGTAAGCCCCTTTCCTGTGGTCTAGCTCCCATGGTTCCAGAAAATACTATACATGTTGCCAAGAGGGACATAGTCAAATAGCCTACTCAGCTTCAACAGTTGTGAACGATAATAATTACCAGCATGATCAGATATGCATAAAAGTAGCAACATACCCATAGATTGGTGACAACTATTAGCTATTTAATTGGAGTTAAGGTCCATTCAATAGGAAAGAGATCATGATTAGTACTGGAAACAGAGTTGCCTTCCCAAATCTAGTGAGATTATGAAATTTAAAAAAAATCTGGGGCAGGAAAAAACAGAACAAAACAAAACAAAACAACAACAAATAAATCTGGGGGGGGGGACTGGAGAGATGGCTCAGAGGTTAAGAGCACTGATTGCTGTTCCAGAGGTCCTGAGTTCAAGTCCTAGCAACCACCTGTAATGAGATCTGTTGCCCCCTTCTGGTGTGTCTGAAGACAGCTACAGTGTGCTTATATATAATAAACAAGTAAATCTTTAAAAAAAATCTAACATTACCAACTTGTTTGATCAGCATAATTCCTTACAATATTCTAAATGATATTTGTATACCACAGATACGTGTAGCCATGACTTCTCACCAAAGAATCCTATATTTATAGCAACAGGAAATCATTACAGAAAAGCACAACTGGACACATGTACAGATTAACAGATTGTGGGGAGCCAATCTCCACTGAATATATTTGCATCACAGATCTTGCATCTGTCACCCAGTGCCCATCTAGGAAGAGGGTTTAGAAAGATTGCAAGAACTAGAATACCAGGAAGTCTGCTGTGAAACACCTCGTTCTATATACATACATGCGTGTGTATGTGTTTATGTTTGTATCTATCTATCTATCTATCTATCTATCTATCTATCTATCTATCTATCTATCTATCTATCACCTATCTATCATCTATCTAATCTATAATCTATCTATAATTCTTACAACTTCTCCCATGACCTTCCTATTCATCTCCTTCTCTTCTGGATAGTTTTACATTAGCTTGGCACAAGCTAGGGCCATCTGGGATGATGGAATCCCAATTAAGAAAATATCTTCATAAGATTGGAAGGTAGATAAGCTTTTAGAGTATTTTCTTAACTCATGATTGATAGAAAAGAGTTAAACCATTGTAGATGGTGCCATTCCTGGATGGTAGTCTTGGTTTTTATAAGCAGTCTGAACAAGTCATGAGGAGCAAGCTAATAAGCACCACCTCTCCATGGCATCTGTATCAGCTCCTGCCTCCAGATCCCAGCCCTGGCCGTGTTCCTGTGCTGAGTTCCTTCAGTGATGGACTAAGAGAGGAATAGCCAAATAAATCCTTTCGTCCCCATCTTGCTTTTGGTCATGGTGTTTTACCATAGTGAAGATATCTTCCCACCTTGATGTTCTCTCTTACTTATTAATTTATTTATTCTATTATTGTTGTTGTTGCTGTTGCTGCTGTTGTTGTTGTTCATCTTCCTCTTCCTCTTCTTCTTCCTCTTCCTCTTCCTCTTCCTCTTCCTCTTCCTCTTCCTCTTCTTCTTCTTCTTCTTCTTCTTCTTCTTCTTCTTCTTCTTCTTCTTCTTCTTCTTCTTCTTTTTCTTCGTCTCCTGAATCCAATTAGTGCTAACCATATGTGTATGCGTAAGGGCATCCAATGAGTTATGGACAATTTACTGCTTGCCATATCCCCAAAGGAAAATGAGCCTCTCTTCTTCAGTAGCAATCAGCAACTAGCAGCTCTTTAGCTAGGATTGAGGCTTTAAGAACTCATTCTCAACCCATGTTAATTTTGACCAGTTTGATCTTGTCTAGGTAATCACAGCTGCTGTGTGTTTGTGTGTGTGCTAGAGAACCGAATTTTACAGTTTTCCTCCCCATCCCCTAGCTCTTGAATTCGTTGTGCCCACTCTTCTGAGACATTCCTGGATCCTTGCTAAGAGGATGTGGATGGAGATGTCCTCTAGGGTTGAACACTTACACCCAATTATTCTCACCAGTTTGAAAAGTTATTATCTCTGCATTAACCCCTAACCATGGAAAAAGAAACTGTCACCTCCTCTCCTATGGTGAGAGAGGCACAGATCTATGGACACAAGCATAAAAATTAAGAAGAGGGTTGGTGTCATGTCTCAATATATAAATGCACTTGCTGCTTTTGCAGGGGAGCTGGATTCAGTTACAACATCCACATATTGGCTTATAATCATCCATCATTACAGTTCCAGGACATTCAACACACTCTTCTGGTCTCTGTAGGTTTCAGGTACATTAATAGTGTATATAGAAACATGTAGAGAAAGCACTTATACACATAAAACAAAACAAGAAAATCATTTTATATAATTGGGGGTGGTGGTGACAACATTTAGTAATTGAAAGTCAATTTTCCCTTCAGGCCTATGATCTTGGTAATGAACTTTGACCAGATTTTAATACCATACATGAAGCCCCTTATTTTGGTCAGGTTCAAATCCAATAGGAAGTATTTAGTTACCCAAGTAACTACCATGCCATTATTGTGCCAGTGGATACATCTTACCAACTGGTTGGTACCATAATATGCAGCAGTCCATCACTAAGAAAGACTAATAATGTCTTTTCTTCTACAGCTTACATAGCAGTTTCCAACACCATGAAGCTAGTTATCAGGGAGAGAATTTCCTGGTTCACTGAGATTGCTTCTCAGTATCCTATACACAAAGTGGGTATTATCTTGAGCAGAATAGTCTTATCATATAACTGTAATAGTAAATTAAGACTAACAAAAATATGCTGCATTGTTTTATAGACTTCTAGGGCCTTTGTACCCGATAATGTTTTAGGGCAGTATCTTGAGCCTAGCTCTGTGATTCTCATTAAATAACCCATTTCTTTTGGTGGCAATACTGTCTACCCATTCAGGCTACTCTTTGTCAAATTTTATACTTCTATTAAAAAGTTACCTTACCAACAATGGACTTTTATAAGGCTTCTTCAAACACTCACAGTTGGGTTATTCTACTCTGTACACACTGCCTTTAAAATTGAAAAAAGATAAAAGTTGTGTGCCAATATATAACAAATCTCATGAACTGTAGTAGTTATGTGGGAGTATTAGGAGACAGAAGTTGAAGTTTGATACTGAACAGAAAAAAAATATTAAAGAATGACTGTGTATAACAGGAAGTCTAGCAGAGCAAAATAAAGAAATCCAAAAGAATTACCAAAGGCTACTAAGAATTTATCTGTGATTAATAAAAAAAAAGCTTGAAGAGAAAAATCCATTTAAAAATGTAAAATCTTTAACAGAAAATATTTGAGCAACTGCTAATATATAAATAAGAAAATAGATACTGGTTAATAGCCATATGGACAACTACATTTTGTCCTATCTTAGAAACTAAGGGTAGAACAGTTTTTTTATTTACTCAACTGAAACTTTTTGTGAAGTTATAAGTCCTATTCATTGAAATGACTATTCTAAACAATCAGAGTATTTTAAGTGACTTCACAGGAATTTCATTTGATAGAGGGGCTTTGGGCCTTGCAAATTTGTATTATCCAGGCAAACAAAATATGGAGGAAAGACTAGCCTGAGAATTGCTTCAGTCTGTCATTGTTGTTTAGGCACTAGCTAAACTTACCCATAATACATGGATAGCTATTAGAATTCTTATCAAGAAACTCAAATACAGTACTATTAGTAAGCTCAGGCCACATAGCCCAAGAACACCAATCATCATCACAAGCACATACACACACACACACACACACACACACACACACACACACACACACAGAGGGAGGGAGGGAGAGAGAGAGAGAGAGAGAGAGAGAGAGAGAGAGAGAGAGAGAGATGATTGAAAAGGAACTAAACAGACATTAGCAATATATTACACTTAATTGTGCTTGAATCACAAATTGCATTACAGTCTTTGTAAGTCTGCTACTTGAAGTTCACAGATTCCAGCTCTAGCCCTTGGGATAATTAATGATGACAGTTTTTCTATAGCTTGTTGCTAATACCGTCTATTTCTTGTGATGTCTCACTAAGATAAATGCCTTAGCCAATTGCAAATCAAAGTGTTTTCCATCAGAAGCAGCCTGTGACAATGCAATGGAGACGAAGCTCAACATGACTTTATGAACGGTAAAATTTCCTTCCCCAGAACATAACAGTGGATGTCATTGTTAGTATTGATTTCTAGCCATACAAGAAGAACAATGTCAACAATATTGATTCTTTCAGTCACATCCTCTGTGGATAAAACAGTATCTATTTCCTGCCAAAATTGAATGTGATACAGCATCATGGTTTAGATTTTAAGTTTACTTTGGCACATTAGACATTGCTTTTAGGCAGGGGTAGGGGGAGGAAATGTTAATGATTTTTAACAAGTGCAGTTGGTGAGGGTAACATGCAATTTCACTTAGGACTAAAATAAACTGAAATTTAGGGGGAAGTACCATATAATGCAACAGTCTTGCATAGAGTGCCTGCCATTATTTCTTCCCATATACAAGAGAAGTAAGGTTAGTTTAAAAGAATTAGATAGCTTGAACTGCGTCTGAAAACAAAAATAAGAAATAAAACAGAAAGTTTTATATTTACAATACACATGAGTTCGATTGTAGCAACCGTGGCTGTTACAGCACAGAAGGGAGACTCTGATGGTACTGCCATAAAATATCAATGTGACCTTGTTTATTTTTATTTTTAATTTGTCACTGAGGAACTTAACAGGAAAAAGAAACCTTACATGTGGTAAACATATTTTCCCCCAGGAGTGCAAGCCCTTTTCTATAGATAGTATCTTTTCTAAAAGTATGCAATGGTTTGTATGAACTCAAACAGAAAATCCTCTAGCAAATCATCAGTGAGCTTGGACAGATATCTGAGTCATCTTTGTAGGTAAAGCCAGTCTTGTCTGATTTCAGTTCTGATATTTTCCTGGCATTATCTTGTGCCCTATAGCTCTTCAGGCATTAATCTTAGTAATTTTAAGACATCCTGCCCTCCACTCCACACAGAAACCTCTGGAGCTCACCTGGAGTGCCTTATCCTCAGACTTCACAGGCTGCCTGGGGTGGTTTTGTCCTGACTCATTTCACAGCATGTGTTGTCTCTTTGTTCTGTGTTAGGTCTAAAGTTCTTACCTTTGGAAACTCACCCTCAATAGCTGAAGTAGATCTGTGCTTTTGTCCCATCTAATACTCTCTCGGAAATGATTCAGTTTCCATGGTTAGCTGTTTTGTTATGTTTTGTTTTTATTATTATTACTTGTTCTTGGTGGGGTGGCCTTGATTTGAAACTTCTTTCCTCTGCTTCCCGAGTCCTGTAAACCTAGACATGCGCCATCGAGCCCAGCATGATTAAATTTATAGATGTGTGTTTCTAGGAAGGCAGAAATATCATCTTTCTTTTCCAGATATATGTGTGTGAGACAGTATATGCTAAATATGAATTTTTAAGTACATTGATTGCTGAAGTCAACCATTTTCTTTAGCACACTAAATCCTCCCTACATCTGGTCATGTAAAGAATTCCCTATCATTTTTAACATTAGTTCATTATAATTAAAAATATACAAATACTTTCATCAGGCTCCTATAGATTAAGAGAACTAATAAAGATTAAGTGAAGACATTCATCATCACAAGGTTTCTTTAAAGTACATCTCTAAATACAAACTTATAGATTAGTGCAGCTCTCAGGCCTTATTAGGGAAATGGTTAACAAAGAGGCTTCTAATTCATCAAAGTGCAGAGAGCCGGTGTCTGTGGAGTCAGCAACCCTAACTTGGGAAATGCTTTTCCCACTCTTTCTCCAAAGCTCAGGGGAATTGGGGAAGATGTAGTAGAAAGAATGGGGTACCTAGAGACGGGAAAAGACTGCTGCAAAGCAGTATCTTACTCTGGTCTTGGCAAGGCTAATGTACTGACAAACTCCCAGCAGCAAGCAACTCTGGAGAACATACATACATACAGCTTTGCTCACATGGTCAGAACTTTGCTGTTTGTTCATTGAAATTAGTGTACTATTTTCAAAGGTTCTGTTCAAACACACATGCAAGATTTATCATTTTCTTTGTGCATTATTATTTACTCATTTTAGTTACATTGTAGTGAACCTTTTTTTCCCCTAGAATTTTTAGCACTTTCCTAGACTTTTCACTCTTTAGATATACTGGAAATTATCCTCCCTATGAGTAGACAAAACTGGGAAATACCATTGCTCACAATGGACACAATAACTATATGGATTGCATACCATTGCTTAAGTTACTTCCTATCCTGAAAATTTCCCTGCCCATTTCTTTAATACAACAGAGATCCACAGTGATATTTTGTTTTCACTTATTTATATTTATGTAGCCCTGCAGACAGGTTCTTATTTCATTTTAAAATTTATATTTTTAAAGTGGCTAGAAATTAAACCCATATTTAGCACATGTGGTATCCAGGGTTCAACACTTAGCACCCAGAGAGAAAATAAAATGCATATTTATTTTTATTTTTCAGTGTCAAGTAAATAACAGGCCATTGAAACAATCATGAAACAATTGTTCATGATATTGCATAGCATAATCCACCTTTGTACTATGCCAAAAAATTACACATTTAATGATACATGAAGACTAGGTGGAAAAAATAAACACAGAGCTGCAATATAAAATTCTGTTTTTTGGCAAGTGGCTTAGTTACAGTTATTATTGCTCTGGTGAAACACTATGACCAAAGCAAGTTGGGGACCAAAGGGTTTATTTGGCTAACACTTTCAGATCACAGTCATCAAGGAACCCTGGACAGGAACTCAAACAGAGGGGGAACCCAGACGCAGGAGCTGATGCGAAGGCCATGTAGGGGTGCTGAGTACTATTGTGGTTGGTCTGGTAACAGAACCACCACCTACCTCTATTCTTTCAAATAACTGGTTGTATCCCCTTTTAACCAATAGTTTTAAATTGGGGGACAAAATTTACACAACAAAGCCTGGTGGTAACAATCAGATTTTAGGATTCAAATCTAGAATTTGTATATATAGCACCAGAGCAGTCCCCAAGAGAGTACTGGCTTGCTTCTCTTGGCCTGATCAGTCTGTTATTCTTGTAGAACTCAGGACCACTAGGCAAGATTTGACATCACCCACAGTAGGCTGGGCCCTCTCCCATCAATCACTTACAAAATGCCTTACAGAACAAATCTTATGGAGAATTTTTTGAGGTTTCCTCCTCTTAGATGACTTTAGCTTGTGTCAAGTTGATTTAGAACTATTCAGCTCTGCAAGGTTAGGTCCCTCCCTCTGCTGACACATGCTAGGTGGTCTTTCCTTGAATGAGAAAGCAGGAGGCTTAGGTAGACCTACTTCTTTTCTTTAGGATGGATGAAACTACATGAATCTGTTATTTTATTGAAATGTGTGCTCTTGTTAAGAAAAATGATAGAAGGAAAAGCTGATTCTTAGTTAAAAAAATGAGATTTGTGGAGACAAGACTTAGGGCTGGCACAGTGGGAGGTTTCTTCTGGCCAGGGGAAGCAGAGCTAATACTTGTCAGGAACTTGTCAGTTATAGTGCAGCACTGTTAAGGAAGTCACACATATAAACCTGGGCTGGTTAGCTTAGAAAGAAACCATAAATATTTGATAAAGAAAAAAATCTCCTTGAGTGAGGTAACTGGGACCCAAAATGACAAATATAGTCTATATTTGCTTATATGATGGTTTTAGCTTTTCAGCCTTTGATAGGCATGCTGCAATACATATAAGTACAGAAGTTAGGTACATAGTAAGGGATTGAGGAGGCGGGAAGAATCTCCTGAGGAATGGGAAATAGAATACTTAATTATAGGTAGACCACAGGGTTGGGGGATTGGAATGGAAGGCTTAAATGGAGAGGGAGAGGGAAGAGGAGGGTTAGGGAGGGAGTATAAGGAAGGATAACTAAGACCAAGGGCCATTTGAGGAAGTCTTATAGAAACCAACTACATAGTGAAAGCTTCTTAAAATTTATACATCTATGAAAGAAATCTAAATGGAATCACCAAATAATGGGGTAGACAAAGCTCCAACAAGACATCTTTTGCCACCAAGTGAAACCTCTCGTGCCAGGAGTGGGTTATTTCTAATCAAGTTGTTGGATAAAAAGCCTCATTGTGCCCCTAAACTTTTCAGGCAATTGCCAAAGTTATGGTTTCCTGTCCACAAATTGATGGTAAGGCCCTATTACTGAAGACAACACTTACATATCTCATCAAATATGGAAAAGTCATGCTGGTGCTTCAGTAGAGTCTTTACCAACTGACTAGTGTTCATCTGAAAAGTACTCTGCCCATTACCAGAGGAGAAAGGTAAGCATCAGTGCAGCTTCACAGCCTGTAATCTACAACTGTGACATTCCTGAAAGATACACTGGGGCAATAACGGAATTAAAGTTGTGGGAGTAACCAATCACTATAAAAATCAGATTAAAGGCTAACTGCATAAGAAGATAGCCATGCATCACACCACTTGGGTAGCCAAGAATTGGAGACTCATTAGTCTGGGAATCTAAGGGAGAAAAAATACTATTGTTCTGCTAGAGTAGCACAGCAATAAAAGGACTCCAAACCACCTTCTGCTATACTCATAAACCAGTGCCTCACAAAGCCATCACTGGCAATATGGGAGATTTTTTTTGTCCCATAATACTTTGCTTGGGCTTTATTTTCCTCTTACTGGTCTTTTGCTTATATATTATGGCTTCTGATTTTGTGTTTTTATATGTTTTATGTTTTGTTTGGGTAAATGAGTGTTTCTCCTTGTGTATGTTTTTTTCTGTCTTTCTTTTTTTCTGTTTGTTTTGTTTATTCTGGTTTGTTTTCATAGGCCTACTTGTGAAGAGGTCAGTTCAGAAACTTTGGAAAATTCCACCCAACCCCTCCCCTCCTGGAAGAGAAAGGTCATAAAGAACATAGACACCCATCTGCTCTGTAAGGGAGATGTTAATTACATTCCTCAGACCAAAGGGAGGAGGCACTGACTACAGGCCACCTGGTAGGGGAGGCCCAGATCTCTTAAACACAATCCATGATCATTGGCTACCTATCTCATTCCCTAAAGACCAATCAGTTTAAAAGTCACACAGTTCTGCCAATCACATTGTGCCTAATGGCTGCTGCCTTGAGAACTGTATAAAGGCTCCTCAGATGGGCTATGAAGGGTCATTCTCTCTCCATGTGCAGGGTGACCCCAGCATGTTAGATCAATAAAATTCCTCTTGCTTTTGCATCAATTCTTGTCTCCAAGTTGTTCATTTTGGGGTCTCTGGTAAGTTAAGGCTCGCCAGCCTTACACTTATTTTCTAAAGAGAGATAAGGAATGTGAATTGCATGGTGGGGAGGTGTCAGAAGGATTTGAGAGCAGATCTGGTGATACATTCCTGTAGTTCCACATCTCCTGAGGCAGGAGAATCCAAGATTTGAAGTTAGCTTGGACTTTATAGCAAGACTCTGTCTGAAAAACCTAACCAAATGAATGCAAAAGCCAACCAACCAAATTAAGAGGCACACAGTTCAGTAAAGGGATAGGATGAGAACATCAAACTAGGAGTAAACCTCTGAGAATGGCTTAGAATTATTACTTTTATTTTGTCAGAAATATGTTTAAATTTGTCTTCAACTGCTCTTGAAAATCATCACATTAGCTCTAACAAGACTATAGGGCTTTCCACAGGAACAGTAAGCACTGTTCCCACCAAAATAATCCAAGTAATTATCTACTCAGATTAGAAGTTAGTTTTACACAGTTTTGAACTTTTAAAAGTACAAAGGACTTTTTGTCTACCCTCCTCCCTAAGGGTTTTTTGAAAGCTTCTTGGGAAAATGTAATCAGGATAAATTATTCCTCTGATCACTGAACTTTGCTGAGAAATTCTCAAATTACCCTGAGTACAGGAAGTGACTCTTGAGGACTGGGTGCCCTGTTTCTTCACTTTCAATTTTCACTATTTATTTAAACCAAGAAGTTTCAGAACAAACCTTCTTGCCTACTTTGACCAGTATAGAGGAAAGAAAGTCCCTCACTCTTGCATAATTGCAGATCCAGTGCCCAAAGTAGGGCATATAATTTATGTCATAAAATATTTGTAATTAAAAATATATTGAAAGCTAGAGAGTATACCAGAGAGATATTAGGATCTGCAGCCATGCCTATCTAGCCTGGACACCTGAGCTACTACGATATAGAACTGAAAGGATGATTTTGGCATCTTTACAATTGACATCAACTGCTGTGATCAAAAGGATTTAGCAGGGATCTGTACCGATTATTTGGGCAGCTTTATAAGCAAAATCTTCTAAGCTCCAGTGATTTGTGATGCACAACCATAAATCCACCTATTTATTTTCATTTTCATGGCATTTTTGTCCTGAAGAAATATGCACTTATTTCCTTTACAATGAAAACTAGTTTAACCCATTCATAAGTAAATTTGCAATAAAAACACTTGTTGCTGAAAGATACATATTACTGGTTACCAGACAATAACATAGATACTCTCAAGGGTTGTCCAGGGTTATGAGGTTGGTTCATAATGATAAAAATATTCACACACATCCCTGGATAAAATATGAAACAGGATGCTCAGATTGGGAATTCTCTCCTGAAGGGTTTCTTTGTACTTAATTCTCCAATACAACATCAAACCTAGGGAGCATAAGACCATGGG
Organism: Tokudaia tokunoshimensis; assembly: GCA_036184795.1. Taxonomy (NCBI): domain Eukaryota; kingdom Metazoa; phylum Chordata; class Mammalia; order Rodentia; family Muridae; genus Tokudaia; species Tokudaia tokunoshimensis. The sequence continues at coordinate 17,432,262 of BTHU01000004.1, read as the reverse complement.
TTCCATGGGCTCATTTGGATCATCTGAACAAAGCATCACCAAACTGTTTAGATTTGAGCCACAATATACTACTTCTTCTTCTTCTTCTTCTTCTTCTTCTTCTTCTTCTTCTTCTTCTTCTTCTTCTTCTTCTTCTTCTTCTTTTTTTGTTACTGTGTCCATTGCTTTGTTGCATTCTCGTATGTACCTTGGTCTGGTATGCCACAAGTAAAATCCTTTGAAGAAGCCACTTAACAAATTTCTATGAGAATATCCAAGCAATATATACTGAAACACATGATAATATCATAAAGATATCTAATTTGTTTCTTTCTTTTCTTTGCTAGCTGTTGATACATTTTTATAAGATTATTATAATGATTTGAAAGGATTTTTAAAATGTGAAAAATTTTTTAATTTGTATAAGTATGTTATGATTTGAAATTATATAATTACATTTCTTCTTTCCACTATCTCCCTCCAGACCTTACCATATATCCCTCCTGTCTCTCTTTCAAGTTAATGACCTCTTTTTTTCACTCAATGTTATTGCACACATATATGTCTATGCATATTTTTCTAAATATAACCTCTTCATTCTGTATAGTATTGCTTGTATGTATGTTTTCAGGGCTGATCATTTGGCACTAGAAAATTAATTGGTGAGTTTTTTCCTGAAGAAGTCCATCTCTCCTACCCATATCTTTCCCCAGTACATTGTTAGGTCTGATGGACTTTTTCCCATCCACACGTTGGTGTGTCCATTGGTGTTGGCTTTTTTAAAGTAGCCGTGTTGGTAAGACTTGTTGGGTGTTGCTGCTGCTTCTTCTTCTTCTTCTTCTTCTTCTTCTTCTTCTTCTTCTTCTTCTTCTTCTTCTTCTTCTTCTTCTTCTTCTTCTTCTTCTTCTTCTTTTGCTTCACATTGATTGTTTAATGGAAGTAGAGAGAGTGCACTCTAAAATAGCAAGTAATAATACAAGATTCAGTAATGTTTCTGTTTTCATTTTAACCATTATATATACTGTACAGAATTGTATTTGCCATATTTTAAGGTTTTTTTCAGCACAGCAGTTGTATGGGTATTAATTAAAAAGTCAATTTTACTTTAAAATGTCCATCAAGAAATGATTAAAATTATAATTTGATAAATCTTGACAATAAATTTAATCATTTGATACTCTTAGCAGCATAAAGATATATGATGGTTGCTATATGTTTTAATTGTGAACCAAACTAGTCATTTTTCATGAACTATCATTTCTATTAAAAGAAAAAAGAACAGAGGAACTTTTTATTCAAAACATCAACAACTTGCAGACCTCTATCTAAATAATGAGATGAAACACTTATTTCATCACAAACAGTTGAGAATATGTGTGACCAATGATGAAATTTAAGCTTTCAGATTAAAATTATAATTTTGGAAAATTTGTTCCTATTTACATAATTATATACCTTTTTTTTTCTATATTTTTTTATTTACATTCCGAATGATTTCCCCTTTCCTATTTCCTCCCTCCCAGAAAGTCCCATGAGCCCACTTCCCTTCCCCTGTTCCCCATTCAACCCCCTCTTGCTTCTCTATCCTGGTATTCCCCTACATCCAGTCTTTCCAGGACCAGGGGTCTCTCCTTCCATCTACTTGGAAATCTATTGAAATGTGAATTGTGTCTTGGGTATTCCGAGATACTGGGATAATATTCCCTGATCAGTGACTGCATACCATGTGTGTTCTTTGTGATTGGGTTACCTCACTAAGGATGATATTTTCCAGTTCTGATAATTTGCCTAAGAATTTCGTGAATTCATTGTTTTTATTTTTTTATTTTTATTTTTTTGTGGTTATAAATCATGTCTTTTTTTTATTTTCTAAGTTATTTTTTATTTACATTCCAAATCATTTCCCCTTTCCTGTTTCCTCCCTCCCCGAAAGTCCCATAAGCCCCCTTCCCTCCCTCTTTTCTCCATTCAACCCCCTCTCCTTTCTCTGTCCTGGCATTCCCCTACATCCAGTATTTCCAGGACCAGGGGTCTCTTCTTCCATCTTCTTAGAAATCTATTGATATGCGAATTGTGTCTAGGGTATTCTGAGATTCTGGGTTAATATCCCCTTATCAGTGACTGCATACCATGTGTGTTCTTTTGTGATTGGGTTACCTCACTAAGGATGATATTTTCAAGATCTGACCATTTGCCTAGGAATTTCGTGAATTCATTGTTTTTAATTGCAGAGTAGTATTCCATTGTGTAGATATACCACATCTTCTGAATCCATCCCTCCGTTGAGGGACATCTGGGTTCTTTCCAGCTTCTGGCTATTATAAATAAGGCTGCTATGAACATAGTGGAGCATGTGTCCTTATTGCATGCACGTAAAGACTCTGGGTATATGCCCAGGAGTGGTATAGCCGGATCCTCCGGGAGTGTCATGCCCAGTTTTCTGAGGAACCGCCAGACTGCTTTCCAGAGTGGTTGTACCAGCTTGCAATTCCACCAGCAGTGGAGGAGTGTTCCTCTTTCTCCACATCCTCGCCAACAACTGCTGTCTCCTGTGTTTTTGATCTTAGCCATCCTGACTGGTGTGAGATGGAATCTCAGGGTTGTTTTGATTTGCGTTTCCCTAATGACTAAGGATGATGAACATCTCTTTAGGTGCTTCACAGCCATTAGATATTCTTCAGGTGAGAACACTTTGTTTAGCTCTGTACCCCATTTTTTAATAGGGTTACTTGCCTCTCTGGAGTTTAACTTCTTGAGTTCTTTGCATATATTGGATATTAGCCCTCTGTCGGATGTAAGGTTGGTAAAGATCATTTCCCAGTTAGTTGGTTGCCGCTTTGTGTTTTTGACGGTGTCTTTTGCCTTGCAAAAACTTTGTAATTTAATGAGGTCCCATTTGTCTATTCTTGATCTTAGAGCATAAGCTATTGGAGTTCTGTTCAGGAAATTCTCCCCTGTGCCCATATGTTCAAGGTTCTTCCCTAGTTTCCCTTCTATTAGTTTCAGTGTGTCTGGTTTTATGTGGAGATCTTTGATCCACTTAGAATTGAGCTTAGTGCAAGGAGATAAGAATGGGTCAAATTTGCATTCTTCTGCATGTTGACCTCCAGCTGAGCCAGCACCATTTGTTGAAAAGGCTATCTTTTTTCCACTGGATGGTTTTAGCTCCTTTGTCAAAGATCAAGTGACCATAGGAGTGTGGATTCATTTCTGGGTCTTCAATTCTGTTCCATTGATCTACATGTCTGTCACTGTACCAATACCATGCGGTTTTTAACACTATTGCTCTGTAGTACAGCTTGAGGTCCGGGATACTGATTCCCCCAGAGGTTCTTTTACTCTTGAGAATAGTTTTAGCTATTCTGGGTTTTCTGTTATTCCAGATGAATTTTTGTATTGCTCTGTCTAACTCTATGAAGAATTGAGTTGGGATTTTGATGGGGATTACATTGAATCTGTGTATTACTTTTGGTAAGATGCTCATTTTTACTATATTAATCCTGCCAATCCATGAGCATGGCAGATTTTTCCATCTTCTGAGGTCTTCTTCAATTTCTCTCTTCAGAGACTTGAAGTTCTTGTCATACAAATCTTTCACTTGTTTGGTTAGAGTCACGCCAAGATACTTAATATGGTTTGTGGCTATTGTGAAGGGTATTATTTCTCTTACTTCTTTCTCAGCTGCTTATCCTTTGAGTATAGGAAGGCTTCTGAGTTGCTTGAGTTGATTTTATATCCAGCCACTTTGCTGAAGTCGTTTATCAGCTGCAGGAGTTCTCTGGTAGAGTTCTTTGGGTCGCTTAAGTATACTATCATATCATGTGCAAATAGTGAGAGTTTGACTTCTTCCTTTCCAATTTGTACCCCTTTGATCTCTTTTTGTTGTCTAATTGCTCTAGCTAGAACTTCAAGTACTATATTGAAAAGATATGGAGAGAGAGGGCAGCCTTGTCTAGTCCCTGATTTTAGTGGGATTGCTTCAAGTTTCTCTCCATTTAGGTTGATGCTGGCTCTCTTACTGCTTTTAGTATTCTTTCTTTGTTTAGAACATTCGGTGTTTTGATTATTATGTGACGGGAGGTATTTCTGTTCTGGTCCAGTCTGTTTGGAGTTCTGTAGGCTTCTTGTACGTTCATCGGCACCTCTCTCTTTAAGTTAGGGATGTTTTCCTCCATAATTTTGTTGAAGATGTTTACTGGCCCTTTAAGTTGCAAATCTTCACTCTCGTCTATACCTATAATCCTTAGGTTTGGTATTCTCATTGTGTCCTGGATTTCCTGGATGTTTTGGGTTACACGTTTTTTGCATTTTGCATTTTCTTTGACTGTTGAGTCGATGCTTTCTATGGAGTCTTCAGCACCTGAGATTCTTTCTTCCATCTCTTGTATTCTATTGTTTATGTTTGCATCTATGACTCCTGATTTCTTCCCAAGGTTTTCTATCTCCAAAGTTGTCTCCCTTTGTGATTTCTTAGTTGTTTCTACTTCCTTTTTTAGTTCCTGGATGGATTTGCTGAGATCCTTCACTTGTTTGTTTGTATTTTCCTGTATTTCTTTAAGGTATTTTTGCATTACCTCTTTCAGGATTTCTGCCTGTTGACCCACGTTCTCCTGCATTTCTCTGAGCGATTTTTGTGTTTCTTCCTCATGGGAATCCATCTGTTGATCCCTTGTCTCCTGCATTTCTTTAAGCAGTTCTTGTGTTTCCTTTGTAAGGGCATCTAACCGTTGATTCATTTCTTTAAGCAATTGTTGTGTTGCCTCCTTATGGGCATTCGTCTGTTGACCCATATTCTTCTGCATTTCTTTATGCAATTTTTGTGATTCCTTTGTGAGTGCATCTACCCGTTGATTCATCTCGTTAAGCGATTTTTGTGTTGTCTCCTTGTGCGCCTCCATCTTTTGATCCATGTTCTCCTGCATTTCTCTAAGCGATTTTTGTGTTTCCTTTGTAAGGGCTTCTAACCATTGATTCATGGTCTCCTGTAATTCTTTATGAGATTTATTTGTGTCCTTCTTGTGATCCTCTAATAGCATCATGAGAAGTGATTTTAAATCCAGATCTTGTCTTTCGGGTGTGGTGGGGTATCCAGGACTTGCTGCTGTTGGAGAGTTGGGTTCGGATGGTCCCATATTACTTTGATTTCTGTTAGTAACATTACTGCGTTTGACTTTTGCCATCTGGATACCTCTGATGTTAGTTGGTCCTGCTGCCACTGGCTGTTGGTTGGACCTCCTGTGAGCCTGCAAAGCTATTTCTGCCCCCCCCTGGATTACCAGGATTCCCCTGGCACCGATTTCTGGGGCCTGCCTGCTCCTGAGTGACTTTGGAGCCCTGATGTGCCTTGCCCCAAGTGATCTTATATTGGGGAGGCCTTGTGCATCCAAAGGCTCAGCCTAGTGGATTCCTGGAGCAGAGGTCGCCAAAGGGAGGCTGGTAGGCTCCTGCCCTGTGTAGGGGTGTGTGATCTCTCCTAGGCGGGGAAGGGGGCGTCCCTCTGCCAGGCAGAAGTCCCACAGCAGAGCTAGCATGCTGGTTACTGCAGATCCGCCCAGCTCTTGGGAGCCACGTGCACACAATCCGCCCAAGACCCAAGTGATATTATGCCTGTCTGTCTCAGAGCCTGGCTGTCCCAACTTCCCGGCCACTGGAGCAAAGATGGCGGAGTGCACTCTGCACACTCTCCGTGGCGCTGCTCACCCTGCAGACGCGATGGCCTGCAGATCTGGCACCCAGACGACCACAGCGCTGACCCCGTTCTTGGGCGCAGACGGAAGCCCCAACAGGCCGTGTCCCAAGTGATGTTATATTGAGGGGAGAGCCTGGGTACCTGTCTCTTCAGTGCAGTCTGCGGGAACAGAGGTCGCGGAAGGAAAGCTGGTAGGCTCCCACCTAGTGCGGGGTCCCTCTGCCAGGCAGAAGTCCCACAGCAGAGCTGGCGCCCTGGTTACTTCAGATCAGCCCAGCACTTGGGAGCCGCATACACACAAGCCGCCCGAGACCCAAGCGATATTATGCCTGTTTGTCTCAGAACCTGGCTGTCCCAACTTCCCAGCCACTGGAGCAAAGATGGCGGAGTGCACTCTCCTTAATTTCCTTTCTATTAGCTTCAGTGTGTTTGGTTTTATGTGGAGGTCCTTGATCCACTTGGAATTGAGCTTAATGCAAGGAGATAAGAATGGATTGATTTGCATTCTTCTGCATGTTGACCTCCAGTTGAACCATCATCATTTGTTGAAAAGGCTGTCTTTTTTCCACTGGATGGTTTTAGTTCCTTTGTCAAAGATCAAGTGACCTTAGGAGTGCGGATTCATTTCTGGGTCTTCAATTCTGTTCCATTGATCTACATGCCTGTCACTGTACCAATACCATACAATTTTTAACACTATTGCTTTGTAGTATAGCTTGAGGTCAGGGATACTGATTCCCCCAGAATTTCTTTTACTCTTGAGAATAGTTTTAGCTATCCTGGATTTTCTGTTATTCCAGATGAATTTTTGAATTGCTCTTTCTAACTCTATGAAGAATTGAGTTGGGATTTTGATGGGAATTGTATTGAATCTATAGATTGCTTTTGCTTTAGGATGAAATGTTCTATATATATCTGTTAGTTCCATTTGGTCCAAGGCTTCAATTAGTTTCACTGTGTCCCTGTTTATTTTCTGCTTTCCTGAACGATCCATTTCAGAGAATTTGGTGTTGAAGTCACCCACTATTATTGTGTGAGGTGCGATGTGTGCTTTGAGTTTTAGTAAAGTTACTTTTACAAGTGAGGGTGCCCTTGCATTTGGAGCATAGATGTTCAGAATTGAGAGTTCTTCTTGATAGATTTTTCCATGACCAGTGTGTAGTGTACTTCCATGTCTTTTTGATGACTTTAGGTTGAAAGTCAAATTTATCTGATATTAGGATGGCTACTCCAGCTCTTTTCCTGGGACCATTTGCTTGTAAAATTGTTTTCCAGCCTTTTACTCTGAGGTAGTGTTTGTCTTTGACACTGAGGTGCATTTCCTGCACGCAGCAAAATGTGGGTCCTGTTTACATATCCAGTCTGTTAGTCTATGTCTTTTTATTGGGGAATTGAGACCATTGATATTAAGAGAGATTAAGGAATAGTGATTATTGCCACCTGCTATTCTTGATGCTATCTTTATGTTTGAGTGGTTACCTACTTTTGGGTTTGATGCAAGAAGGTTACTATCTCGTTTTCTCCAGGGTGTAGTTTCTCTCCTCGTATTGGCGGTTTCCACCTATTATCCTTTGTAGGGCTGGGTTTGTGGAAAGATATTGTGAAAATTTGGTTTTATCATGGAATATCTTGGTCTCTCCATCTATGGTGATTTAGAGTTTTGCTGGGTATAGTAGTCTAGGCTGGCATTCGTGTTCTCTTAGAGTCTGCATGAAATCTGCCCAGGATCTTCTGGCTTTCAGAGTCTCTGGTGAGAAGACTGATGTGATTTGGATAGGTCTTCCTTTATATGTTACTTGGCCTTTTTCTCTTACTGCTTTTAATATTCTTTCTTTGTTTAGTACATTTGGTGTTTTGATTATTATATGATGGGAGGTATTTCTGTTCTGGTCCAGTCTGTTTGGAGTTCTGTAGGCTTCTTGTACGTTCATTGGCATCTCTCTCTTTAGGTTGGGGAAGTTTTCCTCCATAATTTTGTTGAAGATATTTACTGGCCCTTTAAGTTGCAAATCTTCACTCTCATCTATACCTATAATCCTTAGGTCTGGTCTTCTCATTGTGTCCTGGATTTCCTGGATGTTTTGGGTTACATGTTTTTTTTGCATTTTGCATTTTCTTTGACTGTTGAGTTGATGCTTTCTATGGTATCTTCAGCACCTGAGATTCTTTCTTCCATCTCTTGTATTCTATTGTTGATGTTTGCATCTATGACTCCTGATTTCTTCCCAAGGTTTTCTATCTCCAAAGTTGTCTCCCTTTGTTATTTCTTAGTTGTTTCTAGTTCCTTTTTTAGATCCTGGATGGATTTGCTGAGATCCTTCACTTGTTTGTTTGTATTTTCCTGTATTTCTTTAAGATATTTTTGCATTTCCTTTTTCAGGATTTCTGCCTGTTGACCCCAGTTCTCCTGTATTTCTCTAAGCGATTTTTGTGTTTCCTCCTCATGGACTTCCATCTTTTGATCCATAGTCTCCTGCATTTCTTTAAGCGATTCTTGTGTTTCCTTTGTAAGGGCATCTACCCGTTGATTCATTTCTTTAAGCAATTTTTGTGTTGCCTCCCTGTGGGTCTCCATCTCTTGACCCATGTTCTCCTGCATTTCTCTAAGCGATTTTTGTGTTTTCTTTGTAAGGGCTCCTCTAATAGCATCATGAGAAGTGATTTTATATCCAGATCTTGCCTTTCGGGTGTGATGGGCTATCCAGGACTTGCTGCTGTCTGAGACTTGAGTTCAGATGGTGCCATATTGCCTTGATTTCTTTTAGCAACGTTCCTACGTTTGCCTTTTGTCATCCTGTTATCTCTGGTCTTAGTTGGTCCTGCTCTCACTGGCTGTTGGTTGGACCTCCTGCGAGCCTGCAAGGCTATTTCTGCCCTGCTGCATGACCGGGATTCCCATTGCGCAGATTGCTGAGGGGTGCCCTGCTCCTGAGTGACTTTGGAGCCCTGATGTGCCTTTCCCCAAGTGATGTTATACTTGGGGAATCCCTGTCTACCTGGAGACTCAGAGTAGTCAATCCCCAGAGCAGTGGTGGCTAAGGGGAAGCTGGTGCACTCTCTCCCGGCGTGCTCTCTCAAGGTGCCTGTCCCTCTGCAGGGCAGGTGTCCTACAGTAGAGTTGGCTCGTAGGTGATCACAGAACTGCCCAGCTCTAGGGTTCAGGGAGCACAGAAGCTGGCTGAGTCCCAAGCGGTGTTATGCTCGATTATCCCTGTGCCTGGAGGTCCCAACTGCTCTGTTGCTGGAACAAAGATGGCGGAGTGCACTGTGCACCCTCTCTGTGCAGATCACTCTGCAGGGCAGATGGCCCACAGCAGAGCTGGCGCCCAGATGACCACAGAGCTGCCCTGTTCTTGGGCACAGATGGAAGCCTAGCAGGCTGTGTCCCAAGTGATATTATATTGGGGAATCCCAGTGTAACTGAAGGCTCGGTGTAGTCAATCCCTGGAGCAGAGGTCACTAAGGGAAGGCTGGTGCGCTCTCTCCCGGTGCGGGTGAGCTCTCTCTCAGTGCGGGTTCCTCTGCAGGGCAGATGTCCCACAGCAGAGGTGACCACAGAACTGCCCAGCTCTTGGGTGCAGGGAGCACACAAGCTGGCTGAGTCCCAAGCGATGTTATGCTTGGTTATCCCTGAGCCTGGAGGCCCCAACTGCTCTGTTGCCGGAATAAAGATGTAGGCACTTAGCAAAAACAATCTCACAGCAACTCCCGGATCCTCTGGCTCTTACTTAAAAAAACAAAAAACAAAAAACAAAAAACAAAAATCAAAAACAAACAAACAAAACAACAACAACAAAAAAAACATATGTACTAAATAAGGGCTCTAAACAGTGGGGCTATTTAAAAAATTTCCAAATATTGAAATGAATACATATGTTGATACTCTTGTCAACAACCAAAGCTCTTTGTATTAAAATATAACTTTTTTATGAATATATATTTTCCATATATGTATGTATGTGAGACTGTGTGTGCACGTGTGAGTGTGAGTGTATATGTGTGCAAATGAGTGTGTGTGTGTGTGTATGCTCAATCTACATAATTACACTAACATGACACTGTGTCCTAAGTCCTAAAAATAATTTTTCTTAAAAAAAAATTGATCCCTACAAGGGAAATAGTTTACAGTTTCATGTTTGAGCTTTTCTGGATGATTATGTTTTCAAAACGAATTCTATCTGTAAAAACCTCCTCTCTCTCTCTCTCTCTCTCTCTCTCTCTCTCTCTCTCTCTCTTATTGAAATTCCATGGGAACAGTTCAATCAAGTCACTTTGGGATTACTGAGTGTTAGGGAAGGGCTTTTTTGCTGCACTGGCATTTCCTGCTTATTTGTCCTGAGTACTGAGGGCAAAAGTACATTAAGTTCTCTTGAAAAGTGTAAGCAAGCTCCGCCATCTTTGCTCCAGTGACCAGGTAGTTGGGACCGCCAGGCTCAGAGACAGACAGGCATAATATCGCTTCGGTTTCAGGCAGCTTGGGTGTAACCTGCTCCCAGGTGCTGGGCTGATCTGCAGTAACCAGCGCGCCAGTTCCGCGGTGGGACCTTCTGCCTGCTGGAGGGACCCCGCGCAGGGAGGGAGCCCGCCAGCTTCCCTTCCGCGACCTCTGTTCCCGCGGACTGCGCTGGAGAGACCGGTACCCAGGCTCTCCCCCCGATATAACATCACTTGGGACACGGCCTGTTGGGGCTTCCGTCTGTGCCCGAGGGCGGGTTGGCGCTGTAGTCGTCTGGGCGCCAGATCGGCGGGCCATCGTGACCACAGGGTGAGCGGCGCCACGGAGACTGCCCTCCGCCATCTTTGCTCCAGTGACCAGGTAGTTGGGACCGCCAGGCTCAGAGACAGACAGGCATAATATCGCTTCGGTTTCAGGCAGCTTGGGTGTAACCTGCTCCCAGGTGCTGGGCTGATCTGCAGTAACCAGCGCGCCAGTTCCGCGGTGGGACCTTCTGCCTGCTGGAGGGACCCCGCGCAGGGAGGGAGCCCCGCCAGCTTCCCTTCCGCGACCTCTGTTCCCGCGGACTGCGCTGGAGAGACCGGTACCCAGGCTCTCCCCCCAATATAACATCACTTGGGACACGGCCTGTTGGGGCTTCCTTCTGTGCCCGAGGGCGGGTTGGCGCTGTAGTCGTCTGGGCGCCAGATCGGCGGGCCATCGTGACCACAGGGTGAGCGGCGCCACGGAGACTGCCCTCCGCCATCTTTGCTCCAGTGACCAGGTAGTTGGGACCGCCAGGCTCAGAGACAGACAGGCATAATATCGCTTCGGTTTCAGGCAGCTTGGGTGTAACCTGCTCCCAGGTGCTGGGCTGATCTGCAGTAACCAGCGCGCCAGTTCCGCGGTGGGACCTTCTGCCTGCTGGAGGGACCCCGCGCAGGGAGGGAGCCCCGCCAGCTTCCCTTCCGCGACCTCTGTTCCCGCGGACTGCGCTGGAGAGACCGGTACCCAGGCTCTCCCCCCAATATAACATCACTTGGGACACGGCCTGTTGGGGCTTCCTTCTGTGCCCGAGGGCGGGTTGGCTCTGTGGTCGTCTGGGTGCCAGATCGGCGGGCCATCGTGACCACAGGGTGAGCAGCGCCACGGAGAGTGCCCTCCGCCATCTTTGCTCCAGTGACCAGGTAGTTGGGACCACCAGGCTCAGAGACAGACAGGCATAATATCGCTTCGGGTTCAGGCAGCTTGTGTGTAACCTGCTCCCAGGTGCTGGGCTGATCTGCAGTGACCAGCGCGCCAGATCTGCTGTGGGACTTCTGCCTGGCAGAGGGACGCCCCCTCCCCCCCCCAGGAGAGATCACACACCCCTGCACAGGGCAGGAGCCTGCCAGCCTCCCTTTGGCGACCTCTGCTCCAGGAATCCACTAGGCTGAGCCTTTAGATGTGCAAGGCCTCCCCAATATAAGATCACTTGGGGCAAAGCACATTAGGGCTCCAAAGTCACTCAGGAGCAGGCAGGCCCCAGAAATCGGTGCCAGGGGAATCCTGGTAATCCAGGGGGGGGGCAGAAATAGCTTTGCAGGCTCACAGGAGGTCCAACCAACAGCCAGTGGCAGCAGGACCAACTAACACCAGAGGTATCCAGATGGCAAAAGGCAAACGTAGGAATGTTACTAACAGTAATCAAAGTAATGTAGGACCATCCGAACCCAACTCTCCAACAGCAGCAAGTCCTGGATACCCCACCACACCCGAAAGACAAGATCTGGATTTAAAATCACTTCTCATGATGCTATTAGAGGATCACAAGAAGGACACAAATAAATCTCATAAAGAGTTACAGGAGACCATGAATCAACGGTTAGAAGCCCTTACAAAGGAAACACAAAAATCGCTTAGAGAAATGCGGGAGAACATGGATCAAAAGATGGAGGCGCACAAGGAGACAACACAAAAATCGCTTAACGAGATGAATCAACGGGTAGATGCACTCACAAAGGAATCACAAAATTTGCATAAAGAAATGCAGAAGAATATGGGTCAACAGACGGATGCCCATAAGGAGGCAACACAAAAATTGCTTAAAGAAATGAATCAACGGTTAGATGCCCTTACAAAGGAAACACGAGAACTGCTTAAAGAAATGCAGGAGACGATGGATCAACAGATGGAATCCCATGAGGAGGAAACACAAAAATCGCTCAGAGAAATGCAGGAGAACGTGGGTCATCAGGAAGAAATCCTGAAAGAGGTAATGCAAAATTACCTTAAAGAAATACAGGAAAATACAAACAAACAAGTGAAGGATCTCAGCAAATCCATCCAGGAACTAAAAAAGGAAGTAGAAACAACTAAGAAATCACAAAGGGAGACAACTTTGGAGATAGAAAACCTTGGGAAGAAATCAGGAGTCATAGATGCAAACATCAACAATAGAATACAAGAGATGGAAGAAAGAATCTCAGGTGCTGAAGATTCCATAGAAAGCATCGACTCAACAGTCAAAGAAAATGCAAAATGCAAAAAACGCGTAACCCAAAACATCCAGGAAATCCAGGACACAATGAGAAGACCAAACCTAAGGATTATAGGTATAGATGAGAGTGAAGATTTGCAACTTAAAGGGCCAGTAAACATCTTCAACAAAATTATGGAGGAAAACTTCCCTAACTTAAAGAGAGAGATGCCGATGAACATACAAGAAGCCTACAGAACTCCAAACAGACTGGACCAGAACAGAAATACCTCCCGTCACATAATAATCAAAACACCGAATGTTCTAAACAAAGAAAGAATACTAAATGCAGTAAGAGAAAAGGGCCAAGTAACATACAAAGGAAGACCTATCCGAATCACATCAGACTTCTCACCAGAGACTATGAAAGCCAGAAGATCCTGGGCAGATCTCATGCAGACACTAAGACAGCACAAATGCCAGCCTAGACTACTATACCCAGCAAAACTCTCAATCACCATAGATGGAGAGACCAAGATATTCCATGATAAAACCAAATTTTCACAATATCTTTCCACAAATCCAGCCCTGCAACGGATAATAGGTGGAAACCTCCAATACAGGGAGAGAAACAACACCCTGGAAAAAATGAGATAATAACCTTCTTGAATCAAACCCAAAAGTAGATAACCACTCAAACATAAAGATAGCGTCAAGAATGGCAGATGGCAATAATCACTATGCCTTAATCTCTCTTAATATCAATGGTCTCAATTCCCCAATTAAAAGACATAGACTAGCAGACTGGATACGTAAACAGGACCCAGCTTTTTGCTGCATGCAGGAAACGCACCTCAGTGTCAAAGACAAACACTACCTCAGAGTAAAAGGCTGGAAAACAATTTTACAAGCAAATGGCCCCAAGAAACGAGGTGGAGTAGCCATCCTAATATCGGATAAAATTGATTTTCAACCCAAAGTCATCAAAAAAGACACAGAAGGACACTACATACTGATCAAGGGAAAAATCCACCATCAAGAACTCTCAATCCTGAATATCTATGCTCCAAATGCAAGGGCACCCTCATTCGTAAAAGAAACTTTACTAAAACTCAAAGCACACATCGCACCGCACACAATAATAGTGGGTGACTTCAACACCCCGCTCTCTGAAATGGATCGTTCAGGAAAGCAGAAACTAAACAGGGACACAGTGAATCTAATTGAAGCCTTGGACCAAATGGAACTAACTGATATATATAGAACATTTCATCCTAGAGCTAAAGAATACACCTTCTTCTCAGCTCCTCATGGTACCTTCTCCAAAATTGACCATATAATTGGTCACAAATCAGACCTCAACAGATACAAGAAGATAGAAATAATCCCATGCCTCCTATCAGATCACTATGGAATAAGGGTGGTCTTCAATGGCAACAAAAACAAAAGAAAACCCACGTACACATGGAGGCTGAACAATGCTCTACTCAATGATAACTTGGTCAAGGTGGAAATAAAGAAAGAAATCAAAGACTTTTTGAAAGTTAATGAAAATGAAGGCACAACATACCCTAACTTATGGGACACAATGAAAGCAGTGCTAAGAGGAAAATTCATAGCCCTGAGTGCCGCCAAAAAGAAACGGGAGACAGCATACACTAACAGCTTAATGGCACACCTGAAAGCCCTGGAACAAAAAGAAGCAAATACACCAAAGAGGAGTAGAAGGCAGGAAATCATCAAACTCAGGGCTGAAATCAATCAAGTAGAAACAAATAAAACCATACAAAGAATCAACAAAACGAGGAGTTGGTTCTTTGAGAAAATCAACAAGATAGATAAGCCCTTAGCCAGACTAACCAGAGGGCACAGAGATAGTATCCAAATTAATAAAATCAGAAACGAAAAGGGAGAGATAACAACAGAAACTGAGGAAATTCAAAAAATCATCAGATCCTACTACAAAAACCTGTATTCAACACAACTAGAAAATCTTGAGGAAATGGACAATTTCCTTGACAGATACCAAGTACCAAAATTAAATCAGGATCAAATAGACCATCTAAACCGTCCTATAACCCCTGAAGAAATAGAAGTTGTCATTGGAAGTCTTCCAACCAAAAAAAGCACAGGTCCAGATGGTTTTAGTGCAGAATTCTATCAGACCTTCAAAGAAGACCTAACACCAATACTCTTCAAACTGTTCCACAAAATAGAAACAGAAGGAACACTACCCAACTCGTTCTATGAAGCCACAATTACACTAATACCAAAAGCACACAAAGATCCGACAAAGAAAGAGAATCTCAGGCCAATCTCTCTTATGAATATCGATGCAAAAATACTCAATAAAATTCTTGCCAACCGAATCCAAGAACACATCAAAACGATCATTCACCACGATCAAGTAGGCTTCATCCCAGGGATGCAGGGATGGTTCAATATAAGGAAATCCATCAATGTAATCCACTACATAAACAATCTCAAAGAAAAAAACCACATGGTCATCTCATTAGATGCTGAGAAAGCATTTGACAAAATTCAGCATCCTTTCATGCTAAAGGTCTTGGAAAGATCAGGAATTCAAGGCCCATATCTAAACATAGTAAAAGCAATTTACAGCAAACCAGTAGCCAGCATCAATCTAAACGGAGAGAAACTTGAAGCAATCCCACTAAAATCAGGGACTAGACAAGGCTGCCCTCTCTCTCCATATCTTTTCAATATAGTACTTGAAGTTCTAGCTAGAGCAATTAGACAAGAAAAAGAGGTCAAAGGGATACAAATTGGAAAGGAAGAAGTCAAACTATCACTATTTGCAGACGATATGATAGTATACATAAGCGACCCAAAGAACTCCACCAGAGAACTCCTACAGCTGATAAACGACTTCAGCAAAGTGGCCGGATATAAAATCAACTCAAGCAAGTCAGAAGCCTTCCTATACTCAAAGGATAAGCAGGCTGAGAAAGAAGTAAGAGAAATAATACCCTTTACGATAGCCACAAACCATATTAAGTATCTTGGCGTGACGCTAACCAAACAAGTGAAAGATCTGTATGACAAGAACTTCAAGTCTCTGAAGAAAGAAATTGAAGAAGACCTCGGAAGATGGAAAAATCTGCCATGCTCATGGATTGGCAGGATTAATATAGTAAAAATGAGCATCTTACCAAAAGTAATACACAGATTCAATGCAATCCCCATCAAAATCCCAACTCAATTCTTCATAGAGTTAGAAAGAGCAATTCAAAAATTCATCTGGAATAACAGAAAACCCAGAATAGCTAAAACTATTCTCAAGAGTAAAAGAACCTCTGGGGGAATCAGTATCCCGGACCTCAAGCTGTACTACAGAGCAATAGTGTTAAAAACTGCATGGTATTGGTACAGTAACAGACATGTAGATCAATGGAACAGAATTGAAGACCCAGAAATGAATCCACACTCCTATGGTCACTTGATCTTTGACAAAGGAGCTAAAACCATCCAGTGGAAAAAAGATAGCCTTTTCAACAAATGGTGCTGGCTCAGCTGGAGGTCAACATGCAGAAGAATGCAAATTGACCCATCCTTATCTCCTTGCACTAAGCTCAATTCTAAGTGGATCAAAGATCTCCACATAAAACCAGACACACTGAAACTAATAGAAGGGAAACTAGGGAAGAACCTTGAACATATGGGCACAGGGGAGAATTTCCTGAACAGAACTCCAATAGCTTATACTCTAAGATCAAGAATAGACAAATGGGACCTCATTAAATTACAAAGTTTTTGCAAGGCAAAAGACACCGTCAAAAAGACAAAGCGGCAACCAACTAACTGGGAAATGATCTTTACCAACCTTACATCCGACAGAGGGCTAATATCCAAGATATACAAAGAACTCAAGAAGTTAAACTCCAGAGAGGCAAGTAACCCTATTAAAAAATGGGGTACAGAGCTCCACAAAGAGTTCTCACCTGAAGAATATCTAATGGCTGAGAAGCACCTAAAGAGATGTTCATCATCCTTAGTCATTAGGGAAATGCAAATCAAAACAACCCTGAGATTCCATCTCACACCAGTCAGGATGGCTAAGATCAAAAACACAGGAGACAGCAGTTGTTGGCGAGGATGTGGAGAAAGAGGAACACTCCTCCACTGCTGGTGGAATTGCAGGCTGGTACAACCACTCTGGAAAGCAGTCTGGCGGCTCCTCAGAAAACTGGGCATGACACTTCCGGAGGATCCGGCTATACCACTCCTGGGCATATACCCAGAGACTTTACCTGCATGCAATAAGGACACATGCTCCACTATATTCATAGCAGCCTTATTTATAATAGCCAGAAGCTGGAAAGAACCCAGATGTCCCTCAACGGAGGAATGGATTCAGAAGATGTGGTATATTTACACAATGGAATACTACTCTGCAATTAAAAACAATGAATTCACGAAATTCCTAGGCAAATGGTCAGAACTTGAAAATATCATCCTTAGTGAGGTAACCCAATCACAAAAGATCACACATGGTATGAAGTCACTGATAAGGGGATATTGACCCAGAATCTCAGAATACCCTAGACACAATCAGCATATCAATAGATTTCTAAAAAGATGGAAGGAGAGACCCCTGGTCCTGGAAAGACTGGATGTAGGGGAACGCCAGGACAGAGTAATGAGAGGGGGTTGAACGGAGAAAAGAGGGAGGGAAGGGGGCTTATGGGACTTTCGGGGAGGGAGGAAACGGGAAAGGGGAAGTGATTTGGAATGTAAATTAAAAAAATAAAATAAAATTAAATTAAAAAAAAAAAATAAAAAAAAAAAATAAAAAAAAAAAAAAAAAAAAAAAAAAAAAAAGAAAAGTGTAAGCAAGAAGAGTGTGGATCCTACAAACATCTCTCTACTTGGAATTCTTAGGGTGCTTTTAATTCTGCTTGAGTGCACATTTACCCTTTGATCACAGACACTTTCAGGAAAAGAAAGACATCAAATTTTACAGTGTGCATGTCAGAAATCTACAAAGATAGCAACAACAAGAATCAATTGTTAATTTAAACTAATTAAATGCCCATGTATCATAAAAACTATGAAGGGGAAGTCTTTATCTGTGTCATTTTATGTGTACATCTTGGGAAAATAGCTCTCATTTTAAATGATTTCAAATATGGGTTTGAACTGATCAATGAATATTTAGTGACAGATTTCTGTATTCTTAGTGGAGTGCATGATGAATTAAAACAGGACAGAACAAAGCTTTGAAATCTACACTCATCCTCCTCTCACAGACAACATTTCTCTGCATGTTTATTCCCATCTCCCGAAAACTGACTTTTGCTTCAAAGGCGATCCTTTCTAAACATCGTTTCAAATAATAATTTAATACTGTGCCATTTCTTATGAATGGAAAGTAAAACATTTAGTTTTTTGAAAAGCATTCATGTTTTTAAACATATTAAGGTCTGTATGTAAACTGTGATATTATATAGTATAAATAAAAGCTTTAATATTGTTGCTGAGTAACAATATTAAAATCTCAAGTAAAAGTTAGTGATGAATATAATATACAATATTTTTTAAAGAAGAGATGAGTTATCACTGTCTTGTCAAGGAGGCCTGATATTAACTGGTTCAAATAGCCTTAGCCATGTGAATAACCAGTATCACAGCGTCTGCTATGTCATTGGGATGTACAATGTGGAATTTGATTCTAATTATTTATCAAATGGTCGTTTAGCAGTGCTTTTGTGGTGGAACAGCAAGATTGCTTAGTGATTCCAACCACTCATTCCTTTCTTAGTTGTCTTCATTAGCCGATGCTGTATGTTTATATGGTTATTATAGAGTTAAAACTGTGTTTACTAAATAGGTAACCTGAGACTCAGGGAACCTACAGAGCAGCTTAGAATAACTGCCAGTCTGGTTTGAAGGGATTCAGTGTTTACTTCTGGACTATGAGGGAACTTGTCCTCACATGCTCACTGTGTGTGTGTGTGTGTGTGTGTGTGTGTGTGTGTATGATTATATATACAATTAAAGTAAGTCTTGTAAATACTATCATGAAACTCAATAAATACATAAATAGGAAAGAACAAAATTCTCCCAAATAGACATGACTATGTTTTGAACTCACAAATGAATTTGTATTAGTGTAGAGATGTCATTTATAAGTATGCCCAAAGAAAAACAATGAAGAAAAATATATTTAAGCACATGATGTTTAAACATTTACCAAGGGGAAAATGAATAAAGTTAAAAATAAAAATCTTTTAAGGCTACAAAGCCTTTTATAAAGGTCTATAAACTAGAAATGATAACTCAAGCCTGTAAAATAAGAATCTAGGAGGCTCAGACAGGCAAACATTGCACTAGGTAATGGCTTGCGATATATAATCTATAGTCAGAATTTTGAGCTACATAGTGAATTCTTTCTCTAAAAGACATCAAAGAAAGCTCTATATCCTTATTTGAATTGGGTATGTGGACAAGCAGTTTGTAACCAAGAACAAAAGACTGTGTTAATTGTGTAAAAGAGAAATGCTAAAACACTTCATCTATTATTTTTTTCATGTGCATAAAAGTATTGGTAAAGCCTAAAGCAAATTTGCTCTAAGTAGTAGCCAAATATAGTTATTTCAGGTATTTTAATTGTTCATTTGCTACCACCAGTAGAGAAGAATTTAAAGAATTACTATCTCCAGAGAAAGAATTCTAATAACATAATGTATGTATTCTTAGAAAAGTAGTTGAGACACATAAAATATCTGTACATGTTGAAATATATTTTATATATGCAAAAGGTTGTTAAATTTCTTTGCAATTAAACTTATAAAGTAGTAACCAAATAGTCAAAGATCATCACTGTAACCTGCACAGGGTAGAACAGAACATGCCATTCTTCTATGACATTGGTTATTCAGAAGTTTTATGTTTTTGATTTACAATATTTTGAAAATCAGAATATATTGTATATACCTCTTAAATTCTAAGTTTTGATATCTGGATATTTAAAGTTTTGCACTCTGGTTTCAAGAATACAGTAGAAACTGTAGGAAAAAATCAGACACATATGTAGAGGTCTTAAGACCTTGATGTTGGGAAGGTAGATGTTGGTATCACACCCCACCAAGTTGGAGAGGACTTGTAGCATTTCTAGAGCTTCCAGCTGAAACTTCAAATTGATTAGGGTCTACATAAGGTCTCACATAACTAGAATGCAGTCATTACTGCGATGGTCAAATATAAAAGGCTTCCTAGAAGTAGATGTGTCCAGTGGAGGATAGTATTCTGAAACTCATGAAGAAGGAAGTGATGTGACAAGGTGACAGCTGGAGTCAGCTGTAAGAGGTGCTCAACTACATTTTCCTTCCAGTAGAAATACTCAAATTTCATCAAGAAAGATTAAGATCTTTGGCAATCTTTGAAGATTTTACTCTGAAAATTAACTTGGAATGGAATCTATTGATTTGTAAGGATTTCTTTAAAGAATTCACAAAATAATACTTGGAAATTCACTTCATATGCTGATATTATTATTATGATTATTATTTTAAATTATACATTAGTTACATTCTACAGAAAAGCACAGTCATTAGAATGCATGAATATTATATCTGCTTTGTCTGCTTCTGAATATGAATGGATAGGTAGATAGGTGGCTAGCTAGCTAGGTAGATAGGTAGATAGCTAGATAGTTACAGATACATATACACATATTTCAATATTATAAGGTATTTTCTTCCATAATTGCATACACTGGCAAGTCTCAAATCTAAAACATCCACAGGAAAGACAATGGTACATTTTTAATTCAAAGTTGGATCGACCGGAGCCTGAACACACATGTAAGCTCTGCGGCAATTGAGTTGAAGAATCCACGAGGTTGCCTATCTTTGCCCTTTCAGGTTTTCATATGGTTAGATGAGACTCAACCTCATGCTGGAAGGCTATTGACTTTACTTAAAATTCACCGATTTGAATATTTATATCATGGAAAAACACATGTATGTTGATATAAAATTAACCATTTTAAGGCATACCTTGCACAAAATATTCTAGGAGTTCTGGGTGTTCAGAGTAACTTCTGATACTCATAATGCTTCTTCATGCTCCTGTGTACTCTCTCTGCATGCCAGGAACACATTGATTTAACTTCTATTACTTGTTTTCATTTCCCTGAAACTTGATATTAGTGAGATTTAAGAAGCTGGCTTCTTTTGCACAGTGTACTCTTTCTGAGATTCATCCAGCCAGTTGTGTACATTGTTGATGTGTGTATTTGTCCTATTGGTTAATTTTCCATCATAAATTTCCCTACTGTTTGTTTATTCATTCACAGGTTGATCTGCTTCAAGTTTTCAGTATGATAAAATATATACCAAACAGTCTTCTATAAATTGGGAAAGAGATAAGAGCTTCATTTTGCTTCTGTGTAGCTGGCTATCACTGTCTATCAGTCAACTTACTTCATGATGAAGTAGGTAATTTTATCTTCACAGCAAATTGCCAGTTTTCTAAGGGATCACACTTACTATGTTTTTAGCACCTCCATATATTTAGAAACCCAAGGCACTACCAATGTTTCTTGTTTGATTTTTTAGTTTAGTTTTTCCTTATTAATTGCTATATAATTTTATATAATTGTATGTGTATTGTATCCATATCAAATTCTCTCATCCCCTACATCCCTACCACCCCATTTACTACAGTTTCTCTCCACATATAACTTTCATGTCTATGTCTGTTTTGGACTCACTGACATTGCCCTGTAACCATAGGTTTGTAACTCTTCTTTGGAGCTTTGTGGGCTCAGGAGAGAATATACAGATCAAGGCAACATTCCCCATCTCCCAGAATCTATGATTGGCTAATAGTTTAGAGTGAAGGACCAAGTCCCTAACAGCTCATTCCCCTTCCTTGACTAATTGCTGTTAGGACCTATGTTGTGTGGCTCCAGTGCTGGTGGCCACAGTTGTTATTTATTCATGATTATCGTAATTGTATCAAGTCCAAGAAGTAGAATTTTTTTAGCTTTTCACAATGTCTTCTGGATCTTACATATTCCCTCTTCTCTCTTATGTAATATTATCTGAGTCTTAGAGGAGGTGACTTCAGTCATTCTAATAAAATTATTTCTTATTTTTCTTGCATTTCCACAAAGACTGATAATATTATTGTTAATAATAATTGATGATAATATTTTACATATTATAAAATATCATTACATATTAGTTTGTATATTGGGAAATTCCCATCAACTCATTTGTCTATATTTTACTTGACCTTTTAAATTGAATTTTTAAAGGATTTTCCTACAAATAATTAATGTTCACAGCCTGTAAGGATATTGAAAACCGAAGCACACAAAAGCTTGATACATAACTGCATTACAAATTTTTCCACAAAGCAAGTTCTATCTGTAGATGGCAAACATATTGTTTCTTATATTCTGATGTGTATAATCTGTGTAAATCTTCTACTAATCTCCGTGTTTTATTCATTCTGATAGCATTTCTTAGCCCTAGAATGTGTTACTTTGTAGTAGAAATGATGGCTTTAAGGTATGAAGGTAGTTGACACCTTTACAAATATTTGTTCTTAGATTAAAAATGATTCCACTGTAAAAGGCTCCTGCAATGATGCATTGAACAGAATAGAAGGTGCTGGCTAGAGAAATGGTTTCATTAGTTTTTCCTGAATCATCATATAGGGAGTGGCCATGGTGGAGTCTGCTTCTGCTGTGATATTTGAAACATTTCTATTGCTTTCACCCTATCCTTTTTGTAACTCCAAGAGATAGTATGTGTGTTAATAACATCTACTCTGGGCATGGTTTAAGTTATTAGGTAATAAAAGAAGTGAGAGGAAAATGGAAAACCATGGGTGAGTTCATGAAATGGTGCATATACTGTGTTGCAGACTTGATATATATCTTTTTAAATTGTAATTCATTTAGCATCTCTATGAGCAAAACTTCATGTGTTAGATTCTACAGAGAAGAGAATTAATATTAAAATAAAGTAATTCATCCAAAATTTCATAGTTAAGTAGCACAACTGGAATTTGAAACTAGGTTAATGGACACAGAACTAGCACAGTTTTAGAATGATAAATACATTGTAATTTTATGTTTTTGCTTAAATTCTGTAACATGTTATTTGAGAGTTTGTGCTTGGGTTTCACGTATTTTGATTACTCTCTTCCCAGTACTCTCTTTTATGTCTTTCCTAACTCTATCAGTAGTCTCTTGACCAGTTCCTTTACCAGATTCATGACATTTGGTTTTGTGTTGTTGCCCTTTTGGTCTAACTGGGGCCATCTGTGTGACCACAAGATTGGAATTTTCCATCGAGGGTGGTGAAGTCATCTGTGGATACCAACAAAAGGTGACACTTCCCTTTTGCTCTGAATCTAACAGTAGCAAATGCACTAGTGGTGAGAGTGGAGTTCCAGGATCACTTTCTATACATGCTTGGCTTTTGGTGACCTTATTCTTGTGCTGTCTCAGTGCAGGCATCTCTAGCTATGAATTCCTGATTGCAATGACTATATCTTGCCCCAAAGATGGTGTTTCACAGCCCCTTCCTTACCTTCTAGCTGTTTTCTCCTCCCCACTCCTTTTAATGTAATGTTCCCAAACCTTAAAGGGATCAGTTTAAATATCTAGTTTATGGCTACGCACATATCAACCAACCTTTCTTAGCACTTTGTATAGCCATGGATCTCTTCATTGGCCATTCTTCATTTGAAAGAGTGTCTTCTCTGATTAAAGCTGCGAGTAATGCTTGTCAAAGGGTATGAGCAAATATTAGAGGACAGCTTAATGTTATATCAACTTACTAAAAAATGAAATACTTAATTTCCCTCTAGAGTCTGTGATCTTCCTGGCCATGGACTTTGACCAGGTATACAGTATCAGGCACAAACTTCCTTCTTTAGAGTGGATCTCAAATCCTGTCAGAGAGCAGTTGGATACCCCTATAATAGTACCATGTAGGGAGCAGGGAAAGCCCAGAGTAAGGCAGGTCTTGAGTGAATATGTATGTTGACATGAGCTAGTTATGCCAAGCACCCCAAATCCTTAGACCCATGCAATGAAGAAAAGCCTTCACTCTGACAGTGAGACTCAAATAGAAATGGCAAAGCCTTCCCTACTAGCATATCTGTGAATGTTAATAGTGTGTGCAGTAGATGTTTCCACGATGTTCTCTTCAAGAAAGTTTGAAGACTGCAAACTGCTCACCAACCCAGACTGCTTATATGGTGAGTAGTTGAATCTGTCCCCTGATCCAGCTGTATACCATGAACCCTGCCTCATTTAATATCTGTGAATAATAATTTGTCTCTTGTACAGCTGTATGCAATAATCTTACCTCTCTATTCAACTCTATATATAATAAATATGTTAAACCTCCAGGTTGTGGTGGTTTTTCCAGTCCACTAGCAATAGCTTTCTGTCTGTGTTTGTCTTTTCTTCATTCTCTGCCACTTCTGTTATTTTTGTCCCTGGAGTCATGCTGGGTGCTTCGATAGTGACAGATTTGTGCACATGAATATATATTTTTAGATTTAACCATTTAATATATATGTGTGAGTATCTGTACATATGTAAGTATATTGTATGTGTGCCTGGTGTGCTGGATACCAGAAAAAAGTGTTAAGTCCCCAGAATTGGTGTAACAGGTAGTTGTAATTCGCCAGATAGGTGCTGGGAATTGAACCCAGATCCTCTGAAAGAGTAATATATTCTCCTAACCACTGACCTACACCTCCAGGCAAGTGAACACATCTTGCCCGGCAGAGTTGGTTTTGTAGTTCATGCTATTCAGGGCTAGATAGGACTCTTGATGTCTTTTCTCTGTCGGCAGTATTTTTATCACCTTCTGGGACTTTGAAAGTTAGCCAGTAAGGAGGAAGCTTTCAGTCTAGTTCCAGCTTGTCTGCCTATATCATGTGCTGAAGGCATGTGGTGTCTTCAGAAACAGTCTTTTTTAGTTCTGTTGAACAATCAAGAAAAAGAGCAAAAGCCTGAATTATTTTGGGAGATATTTAGGTCCTGTGACAAACACCTCATAAGAAGATATCCCACTTCTAACACTGATATATCAAAGGTGGATTTATTAGACTAGCTTAAGACTATGGCCAGGTTTGTTCAAAATGGCTGCCTTTTAATGAACCAATTAAGAATCCAATAGTTGGTCAATACTCAGGGCCAAATGTGTCAGTTGGTCTTTAATGTACATTAGAATCCCAAAGAAGTAGGTTCTTATACCAGTGAAGTAATATTTCAGCAGCAGGATAGAACTTGCCAGAGGGGGAGGATGGCAAGTAAGTAAAAAGCAAAGGCTTCCTTCTCTTTTGCTCCTTTACAAGAGGCTGCCACCAGAAGGTGTGTCTGGTACTTATTAAATATGTTGTCTATCAGGACTCAAGATAAAGTAGAGCATCTAAACAAAGTAAGTAAAAAAAAAATAGAAAGTAAGCCATAGAAAAGAAAGATGCAGGAAATTTGAAACACTATAAAATGACCAATCTTCAAATTATAGAAAAATTACCTATTTTCCAATTACCTATTTTCTATAAGAAACACATCTTAGCTTTAAAGACAGGCACACCATAATATTAATGAATGAATATAGTACTCAAATCAAATGGGACCAGGGGGCAGACATTATCCTATACCTATATCCTATATCTATATCACTATCCTAATATATGAAAAAAATTGACTGTAATTTAAAAATATGAAGATATAAAGAATGAGACATTGTTCCAATGAAAAGCACAGTTAACTAAGGAGACATTAGTATCTTAAATATATGTGTATCAAACTCTGGTGACCCCTACTTTATAAAAAGTGTACTAGTGAAATTGAGACATAAATCCACATCAACTCCATCTGAGTAAATGATTTCACAATCCTACATTCTGCAATTTGAACAAAAAGTTATCAAAGAAACATCAGAATTAAATGGACTATACATCAAAAAGACATAATAGGTGGGTACAAAATATTCAGCCTGAACACCAGAGAATGCACATTCTACTTAAAAACATAAAAAAGCTTTAAAAAAAGATCATATGTGGGGAAAAAAGCAAATCTTAACAAATTCAGAAAGATAGAACTAATTCTATGTATCCTATCTAACCATAATGTAACACAATCTAAAATCAGCAGCAAATATTTGGTACATATACAAACTCAGGAACATAAAACAATGCATTATCAAATGATAAATGGGTCAAAAAAGAAACAAAAAGGAAATAAAAATGTTCATGGAACTAAATGAAAATAAAAACATAGCACTGAAAACCTCTAGGACACATTGGAAGTAGTCCCATGAGGGGAATTTATAGTTCTATGTGTCTTCATTAAAAATTCAGAGCACAGCTAAATGACTTAATGTTGCAACTTCAAAAATCTGGAAAAACAAGAAGAAACAAAACTCAAATGTAGCAGAAGGCAAAAATTAATAAAAATCAGAGTATTATTAATAAAAAGAGAAACAAAGAAAGTACAAAGAATCAGTGAATCTAAGAGATGGTTCTTTGAGAGGATAAACAAGACAAAGAGATCCTGGTCCTAACTAACCAAAAGAAAGTACCTACATTAGCAGAAATTACTTATGTAAGCACCACCAAAATTAAACCAAGCATTCAATGACTTACACTGACCCATACAAAACAAGGGAGTGATACAACTAAAAACAATCTGGACCCGGTTAGATTTATAACAGAATTCTACCAGACTTTCAAGGAAGATCCAGAGGCAATCCTTCATAAACTTTTCGAAATAAATGTTATCAGAAGGAGCACTTCAAGACATTCTATGAAGCCACTATCTAGCCACAAAACCAGTTAAATATACAACAAAACTAAACCTATAGTATCCCTTGTGTATATAGATTTTTAAATACTCAATAAAGTACTTGAAAACTGAACACAGATATATTAAAATAGTTATCTACAACTGAGTTTGCTTTATTTAGGAGAGGCAGGGGTGGCTCAATAAACGTAAGTCAATATATATTATAAAATACATAAATGGACTTAAAGAAAAAACGTACATGATCATCTCAATAGATCTAGGAAAAGACTTTACATCTTCCAAGATGTTTCATGATAAAAATTCTAGAAAGTCCAATTAACAATATTCTCACCCTTCCTAATGCTGCAGCCTTTAATACAATTCCTCATGCTGTGGTATGCCCCAACCATAAAATCATTTTATAGCTACTTCATAACTACAGCTTTGCTAATGTTATGAATCTTAATGTAATATGCAACCCCCAAAGAGTTGCAACCCACAGATTGCAAACCACTGAACTAGAGAGATCATTTTTCAGTATCATAAACCAATATATTAGAAATCCAGAACCAGACTCATTCAAGATGGTGGTGGCCTCTGGTACCCTTGGGACTGAGGAGCTACTCCAAGGTGACAGGGAGACCCATGGAAACTTCAAGGGGGAGATGTAGCCATGAAGGATAAGTCTGCAGTGAAAACCAAATCTGGAACAGCTATCAAAGAGAAGGTTTTATGGGAAACAGCTTTTAAAAGTCACCTTGTGAAATTGGAGAAAAAGAAATATAGAGCAGAACCAACATAAGTGAAACTAAAGACATGACAATGGTGGTTAAATATACTACCCAGTTCCATGTTCACCCAGGCTCTGAGCCACAACAAGACATTCAAGATGAAGAATCGTTCATTTTCTAGATTAAGCCTCCTTAAAAATATCTCTGTGGTCTTTGTTACCACTGGATGCCATGTTGGTGTCCTTGTTCATGTTGATGTCTGTTATACATGCTGACTTCAGGGAACATGTTGAAGTCTATTTTCCATGTTGCTGCCTGAAATAATGTGGAAGTTCATGATCTGTGCAGTCACCAGCAAGGAAGGTTCTGTTACAGTGGGATCAATCCCTGAAGACTCATAATTGAGAATGAGAAACACTGAAGGCTTCTGTGACAACCTCCACTGTAAAAGGAAACAGTCTATACAGGAAGCTGTTAAAGAGAATCCTTTAAAATTGTGACAAAGATGTAGAAGTGAAACTCTTTAGTTGATGACTTCTGGCAGAGGAATGGGGAAGGACTCAGTTATCTTTCAGGGGCTGGCAACTGGAAGGGAGCATGATCATGCTCCAATGAGTATTTGCTAAACACAAATTCTGGAAGGAATGGGAGGAAAGAAAGTAGAATTGGGGTACATTGTATGAAAATCCCAAATAATCAATAGGGATATTATATTGGAGAAAAAATAAAGAGGAAAAATTGAGAGAACTAATCAAATAATTCCAGAGTAAAGACCAACTTAAATAGAAAAACACATGAAGTAACCACACTGTAATCAAGAAGGAGACAGGGGTGTTATCCCATTATACTTGAAGCACTAGTTAGAGCAATTAGACAAGGGAAGAAAATTAGACATAAAAATAGGAAAAGGATAAACTGAACTATCCCTATTTGCAAAAGATCTCAAAAACTCTACCAGAAAACCTGTAGAAATGATCAACAATTTTATCAAAATGATGAATATGGAATGAAATTACAAAAATCAGCAAATTTTCATATACCACCAACAAACACACAGAGACACTGACATTTACAGCAACCTCAAGTAAAATAAAATAACTTGGAATAAATATAACCAAGGAGTGGAAAGACCTCTCCAACAAAAAATTTAAAGAAAAAGAGAGATATTTTACATCACAAAATCAAAAGACATAGACTGTCCATGAACCAATAAAACTAATATTATTAAAATGATCATCTTCTAAAAGCCAATAAATTCAATGCAAACTCAACCAAAGTTGCCATCTCTCTTCTCATGGAAATAAAAAGGAATAACAAAAATTATCCTAAAATTAGTTGGAACTAGAAGAGAGCCAGGATAACCAAGATAAATCTGATCAATCAGAACTAAGCTGTAAGGACTGCCATTCTAGCTCTCAAATTGTTACAGAGTCATTGTAATAAAAACAATATGGAAGTGATATAAAAGCAGGCAGGAGGACCAGTGGAACAAAACTGAAGGTATAAATTTGAGTATGCATAACAGCAGCCATGTACGTTCATCACAATTGCCAACAACATACACAGGAGAGAAAGTCTTCAAAAAATGATGCTAAGCAAACTGATGTCTACACACAGAAGAATAAAATTAGACAAATTTATTACCTTGCATGAAACTAACTATAGATGGATCAAAGAACTTAGTAGGAAACCTGAAACACTGAATATGCTGGAAGAAAAAGTAGGTAGTACCCTGTAAGAGAAATCTCTGAGAAAGGACTTCCTGATTGGGAAGCCATTCATTCAGGAGTTGATGGCAAGAATTGATAGCTGTGACCTCATAAGAATTAGAAGTATTTGCATAGTAAAAGAAACATTTATTCAATTGAAGAAGAAGCCTATAAAATGGGAATCTTTGCCATTTATTAATCCAAGAAGATTAATGTCCCAGATATATAAAGAACTCAGAAAACAAAAAGTGAAGAAAACACATGACACATTAAAAAAATGTGTGGGGCAAGACTATGCTACCAGACAGAAAAACAGTTAAGACAGCATAGGCTCAGACCCCAGGGAATCTCAGAATTGAGAATGGCAGGGGTGGCACCAGCTCCCTACCATATTACCTGATCTGGAACACATAACCATGACATCCCACTGAGAGGACCATGTCAGTCAGTCCTATAGCATAATAACCTACAGTTCTCCATGCTAATAAGGTATCTAGATGGGTCAGGAGTGTTCAGCCAAGAGCTTCCCTTACCGGACATTCCTTCCCACAAAAGGTATTTAATCCCTGGTTTGCCCTTAGTAAGGTATGTGCATTCACATTCACCATCAAATAAATCAGGTTGGACAAGCAAAGTCCATCTCTTCCATTAAGAATCATTGCAGGGGGGAGGCCTTCATTGTAAAGAAAGGCCCATAAATCTCCAGGAGAAGGCCTTCCTTCTATGCCCTTTGTACTCTCAGCATTCACTAGGAACAAAACTGGGTTCTATCATTGACCTGGGCCTTCCCTGTTCTGTCTAGTGTGTAAAAGTCTTGAGGGGAAGCATGGACAGTGAACTTCCTTTCCTAACTCCTAGTTGTACCATAGCAATATCTGGGTACAAAGGAGACTGGAAACCACAACCATGCAAGATGCCACTGTCTCCTACACAGGGAAACATGGACTGAGGACCCCAATTGTGAACTGCCTTTTGTCTTTTCTGCGAAGCTTGCCGGCGGGCTTGGGCATCCCAGCGGCAAGGCTGTGGGTCAGAACAGAATTATCAAAAGAATAAGCAAAAAATTGCTAATGAACATCTCAGAAATACTCGTTACCTATGGAAATTAGGGAAATACAAATCAAAACAACTTTGAGATTTCTTTGTATATGGATCAGAATGGCAAAGATTAAAAATGTAAAACTGGCAATTCGCTAGAGAGGGATGTGGGAAAATGGAACACATCCACTTCTGGTAAGATTAGGGAAGGGGGCTTATGGGACTTTCGGGGAGGGAGGAAACGGGAAAGGGGAAATTATTTGGAACGTAAATAAAAAAAAAAACTTAGAAAATAAAATAAAATTAAAAAAAAATCTAAAAAAAAAAAGATTACAAACTGATACAGCCACTCCACAAAGCAGTACAATTTACACCCAAAAGGCAAAAAATAAATATACCACACATCTCAGCTATGCCACTCCTTGACATGTGAGCAAGGGACTTTGTATTCTACTCCACGAACACTTGCTTAACCATGCTTGCTGCCATTCTATTCACAATAACTAGGAATTGGAAACAACCTAAGTGTTCCACAACTGAAGACTGAATAATGAAAATGTACTGCATCTGCATAATGTAGTACCATTCATCTGTAGAGAAAAAAAATGCAATCATGAAGTTCGCAGGAGAATAGATAGAACTAGGAAAGAGCGTGTTAAGTGGTGTAACCATGACAAATAAAGAGAAATGCAGCATATTTTCTCTTCTGCATTTCCTAACTCCAAATCTCCACATCTGAATTTATAACCTGGAGAAACTACAGATGTCAAAAGAGTAAAATGGGACTGTAGTTGAGAGAAATAATGCAAAAATATCAGGGTACAAGTGAACTGAATTGGGAAGTGAGAAAAATGGGCCAAAAGCTTAGTTAGGAAACAGTAGAAAGATTAATTAGGAAGGGGTAGGGAGCATAAAATAATAGTAAGCATTGTCTGAAAAACATAAGAAATTATAATATCATGTCTATCTAAAATTATATTTAAATGAAATTTTTAAAAAAATTTAAATGAAATTTTCTCATCTGGACTGATAATGCCACCCCTAGAATAACAGTGAATTGGGAATTTACCATTTCTTTGGAGACTCAGTTGTGCCATGTGATGTTTTTTTCTGGAAACTCTTATGAGAGGATGTTTTTGCTGAAACACACAAGTGGAAAGATGGTTTGCTGAGAATAGATATGTGGTGTTTTTCTGGAAGCTGCCTGTAAAGGGAGCATGTGATGTTTTACTAGAGCTGATGCTACGGGAACATGTGATGTTTGGAAAGGATATAAATATAACCCACCAGACAGTGAATGATGCTGTGTGGTATTGGTTGACCTTGCCACTCTTTGCTGATCATTGTTTGTCATGACTACATAGAGAGAAACACACCAAAGAACTTCTGGGAGTGTTCTGGCATGGTTTCTTCTGGATTGAACTGCTACTACTGATTTGTGAATGGTGTTTGCAAGTGGATCGAGCTACCACTGCTAATTCATGTGAACTGAACTACTGATATCTTGACAACACAGATTGGATTCACCCCAAAGAACTGTTTTTAACAGTTCTGCATCCCTCTTTGTCTTATTAAAATTTCCTTTCTACTAGCTCTGGTGGGTGGTGGGCTAGAAGGGAGGATAAGGCATTTAAGTACACTTATAAAGTAGCTTCAGTCTACATCATAGACTATGTAACAAAAACCCAACACTGAGCATGAGAAGCTTCCTTTTTTGTTGCTCTCCTAACATTATCAGCTATTGCTATTGCCCTTCATTACTTCTCAGAGGTTGTGGGTAAGTCTGTAGTGCTTAAGACGCTAGGCACTTTAGTCACAGTGTCTAGAGGATAAGAGCTGCATCTGCTCTGAAAGCCTTCTCCAGCAGGACTAGCTTATATATTAATGGAAGATGCAATAGAAGCTTCTAAATGAGGAAAGCAACCTATATTCCTACGTAACTCTGATGACTAGGGACTAAAGCAATGACCAGCATGGCATGATTTTCCCAAGAGTGAAAGAGTGTCATGCATGCCATGTGTGTATATCAACTCAGCAAGAGGGAAATAATGCCTCGTATAAAAGCCCAGCCAACTCTCCAGGGATAAAGAAGCCTTAGATCTTGGAGGAGATCTGCCATTTTACTAAACCAGCATAATTCCAAACTACATTTTAAATATTTATCCTTCACTCACAGATAAGTATAGATTGTAACCTCATTAAGGAAAGTCATCCTTTCAACAAGTAGAAACAATTATAGAAAAGTAAATGAATAGAACACGAGACCAGGTGATATCCAGCCCCAACTGATACATCTACAACACAACTCCTGTACCCAAGGCTCCTGTGTCATAGTGGAAGAGGGGATGGAAAGATGCTCAGAACCTGGAGAATAGAAAGTTTCTTGAGAGAGTGTGTCTGCTAAAAATATCAGGGAAAATATCCCATAAAGTCTCATCCACATGGATGCCTAAACAAAGTATGAACTAACACAACAGTAGACATTCTAATCTAGGAGGGAAATTCTCATGCAGCCTCAATACTAGACAAGCAATTATAATCTACTAAAGAATACTTAGAGCCAGAGATTCAGTCTTTCCCGGGAAGAGTTCCCAAATTCATTAATTCATTATAAAATATCAAGTACTCAACCCTGAAATCATATGCATATTAGTAATGTTTCATGCACTGAATCAATTGCATTCGTATGCTTAGGAATATAAGTATTAAGTGTTTGTGTGTGTGTGTGTGTGTGTGTGTGTGCAAAACAATTAAGGAAATAGAGTCCATTAATTAAAGCGAGAAAGAGAGAACGAAGAGGGCTGGGGGTGGGTGTGCATGGGAGGGGTTGGAGGGAAGAAAGGGAAGGGAAAAACAGTTAATTTATATTTAAAAAAATTTTAAAAATATTAAAAATAAATAGTAAATACCTAATAAGCAAAAATAGATGAATATTAAGTGCTGTGATAATCCTAATTTTGTTATGTTTGCATTCTTTTCTACTTTTTAAATAATCAAAGCCCTAGCATCGTTCATTCTCCTCCATAGAATCTTTGATGTGCTCATCTTTTCCTACATGCTGAAGTACCTCTTCCAGTATTCTATGGTGTGGTGGTTATGATTTCCTTTTACAGTCTTGGAAGGTTTCTCCTTTCCTTCAATTATAAATGATAGTTTCTCCAAGTAATGTAGTCTGGGTGGCATCTGTCTTCTTTCAGAACTTAAAGCACATTGCTCCAAGCTCTGCGACTTTTGAGTATTTCATTGGATATCAAAAATTGTTCTCCTGATGGGCCTGTCTTTTGTATAACTTGGACCTCCTCCAGTTCATCTTTCAATACCCTTCCTTTGTTCTGTATATTTAGAGTTTTAACTATGATATGTCATGGGGAGTCTCTTTCATTGTCATATCTACTTGGTGTCTTGTATTCTTCCCCTTCTTCCTAAGATTTTATTCTATGATTTTATTGAAGACATATTTGAGTCATTGACATGGGATTCTTCATGTTTTTCTATGTGGATAATTTGCAGATTTGGTCTTCTCATGGTATTCATTTGCTCATATAATTTTTTGTGTGTTTCTAAGTAAACTATCATTTTCTTTTATTGAACAATCTAATTTTCTACCTCGTCTTCTATTTTGTTAGGGAATTTTTCCATTAATCATTTATTAGACTGAAAATTTTATTTTCAGGTTCAGATTGGGATTTCTTAGTTTTTCTCTTATTCTGTTGACTTCTGTTTTCATACCCTGATTGGTCCTCATACTTTCATCTAGACACCTTTTTTGTGTCTTCATATACTTCAATCAGCAGTTCATTTCTGTTATCTTCTACTTGATTCTATTTACTTGCAGCCTTTGACAAGGTGCAAGTGTTCAAAGCAAGAGCACAAGGTATAGATAAAGGTATGTAGGATTTTAGGCAACAAAGATGTGAGTAATGGGATGCTTCTGCCTTGTGTCAGCATCAGCTCAAGATCTGGGGAAATGCAGGCAGAATGTCAGATGGATTAGGCATGGGGAAAGAGAGGGCCATACCCCATTGTGATGTGTTCTCCCAATCCCAGGAAGAGCTGGTGTAGTGTTGGGTCTCCTATGGAGCTGGAAATGGAGGGTCTTACCCAATAGCAGCAAAAATGTCTGGTCATGGAAAAAGAAAGCTGGGAACTAGGCAATCTATGAAGAAAGGATATTGCTTTCACAGGCAAAATCATAGACCTACTGTCATGGGAAAGGCATGAGATTATTGGAATTTAGATTGGTGGAAGCTGATGTAGCTACCTTGAAGTGGGATTGGGATGATTCTATAATGGCAGGTAGGGAGCTAAGTAGAATAATGGGGAGAAAGAAAACAGCCTTATCTCAATACTCATATAACACTTTCTGGCATATACCCAAAGGACACTCCATCCTACCACAAAGGCACTTGCTTAACCATGTTCATTGTAACTTTATTTATGAAAGCCAGTAACTGGAAGCAACCTAAATGTCCCTCAACCAAAGCATTAATAAAGAAAATGTGGTACATTTATACAATGGAGTATTACTCATTAAGAATAATGTCATGATGAAATTTGCAGGCAAATGTGTAGAGCTAGGAAGGATCATCTTGAGTGAGGTAACCTAGACCCAGAAAGACTCATAAATGGACTTTAGCTGTTAAGTAAAGGATAATCATGCTACAACTCAAAGAGGTTAAGTAACAAGGAAAGGTCAAGTCAGAATGTGTGAATCTTGCTGGGAATGAGAAATAGAATAGATTTTTCTGGTGGACTGGTGTCAGATGTAGATAGGAAGAAGAGGAATCAGGGAAGGAAACAGAGGGAGGGAGTACTGGGAGAGACGACAGAATTGGGAGGGGGTATTTGTGGGGTAATGTAGAAAGCAAGCACAGTGGGAACTCCCCGGAATCACAAGTGAAGTCTCCAAGTAATGGAGAATATGAAGCCTGAACTGGCCATATAACTAGGCAAGGCTCCTAGTAGGACTGGGGCATCAGACCAGCCACAAAAACTGCCACCTATAATCTGTCCTGCCTGCAGGATGTGCTGAAGTAACAGTGGCACAGAACTTGTGGGAATGGCCAACCAATGACTGGTCCAGCTTGAGGCCCCTGAAATGAGAGGGAGCACATGCCTGACATGACATAGAGGTCCAGGAACCAGAGACTGGACAGTCCAGAGATCTAAAAAAGAAGCAAACATGACTGCCAAAAAAGGCAAAGAAATGATTCTTATTGATATTCTGCTATACTCATAGACTCAATAGCCCAATTGTCATCAGAGAAGTGTCATTAAGCAACTGAAGGGAGTAGATGCAGAGACTTGAAGCCTAACATGAGGCAGACAAGAGCAACCACACAGATGAAGGGGAGGAAGAACTGTAGGAGACAGAGGGGTAGAGCACAGTACAAGAAAACTGCCCACAGAAATAACTAAGCAGGACTCATAGAGGTTCTCAGGAACTGAACGGAAAAGCATGGACCCTGTATGGATCTGAGCTAGGTTCTCTGCCTGTGTATTACGATTTTGTAGCTTGATATTTGTGTGGAGCACACAACAAGTTGGGGTTGTCTCTGACACTTTTCCCTATGGTTGGGATCCTTTTCTTCCTACTGGGTTGCCTTGTCCAGCCTTGATATGAGGATTTTTGCTTAATCTTCTAGTTTTACTGTATCTTATTAGTCCATGTTCAGGGATATTCCTGGGAGTTCTGTTCCTTTTTCATCTTTTAAGGGAAACAGAGAAAGAATAGATCTATGGGAAAGGGGCAATGGTGAAATGGACTGGGAAGAGTTGAAGAAGGGCAAAATACAGTTGTGATCAAATGTATAAAAAGAATAAAGGAAACAAGAGAAGAGAAGAGAAGAGAAGAGAAGAGAAGAGAAGAGAAGAGAAGAGAAGAGAAGAGAAGAGAAGAGAAGGGGGTAGTATGGAAATCTGGTCCTCTGCTGATCCTGGTTGTTCCCATGGACTCAGCCCAGACTCAAGACTGATCTGGTGGATGCCTAGATCATGCTACCACTGCTGATTCATGTTTGCTTTCCTGACACTAATGAACTGGATTGATAGTATCCTGACAGAGATTGGAATTGCCCTAAAACATTATTTCTAAACAGGTCCACATCCCTTGTCCAACTTACCATCTTTTCTTCTCTACCTTTGGACAATAGGCTAGAAGGGGTTGAAACATTTGAGAACCCTTTTTGAATGCAGATTTTGAAAAATCTAAGACTATAGGGAACTAAAACTTCAACAAGCCCAACTTATTCAGCCAGGATGGATCAAATTTAAGGTTTCTGAGGCCAGACAGTTTATTGCCAGCATATTTAGACACAGTAAACTTTGTTTAAAACATTTCATGGTGTAATATAATCCCCACTACACATTACATCAAAACTCAACTCAACTCAAAGTACATGCCATTTCTTCCAAGAAGATGGGCTCTAGAGATAAGCTCCATATATTAGCTTAAGAGCCTAAGGAAAGATCTGGCATGATCTTGGTCATACAGATATCATAGAGGTCATTTGGGCCATTAGCTGCCTCCAGTCCTGGTTGTAAGAACTTGATATAGCCTGGCCCTAAGGGTAATGCAGATCTCTATGTTGTTAATCACTTTCAATTCTCAACTATCTGGATGGAAAAACAGGTTATATGTCTGTTTCTTTGAGAGGGCAAGCCTGCCTGCTTAACATTCTGGGTTTCCCTAGTGTTCTGTATACACACACACACACACACACACACACACACACAATAGTATGACAATCTGATCAGAGAAGGAGAGAATTAGGGAAGTCTATATCATTTATATATGAAACAATTACATGTTAGCTGTCTTACTTTATTGATTTCCACTTTAATTTTGAAATAGGGGATTCCAGTAAACCTGATGATCACTTACTGGTAGACTGTCTGACCTGAACACTCCAGGATCCTCCTCATTCTTTTTACCAGTGCTGTGATCATTGCTGGCAGAGATTGCTTTTCCGTGGGTGCTGATGCTCCACATTCAGGCCCTCAAGCTTTTGCAGCAAGCTCAGTAACACTGAGCCTTCTCTGCAGACTCAGGTTGTTAAGCATTGTCTATCTTGTCAAGGTTTTGTGCATATCAGATATCTCCAAGTCTGTATTTTTACCTTCCTAGATTTCATTGATACTTTATGATGATTTAGTTAATTTTTAATTTTAAGGTATTATGTATCATTATAATTGCTATTATAACCTTTGGTATCAGAAATAGTTGCTTCCCTAATATTGTCAATACATTTTACTCCAACACTTTATATTTTTAGTGATATGTTTTTGTCTCTTTCTATTTAGAATCATTTCCACAGATTTCTTAAAGCTTAAAGGTATACATTAACTACATAAAATGTACAGTTTGGTGGATTTTGACATATATAATCTCTGTGATGCCATCTCCACATTCAAGGTAATTAAAATACAAGTAAGCAAATGTTTTTAATCACTGAAGAAACTATCATTAGGTACTGATGATCATGTTCATTGAGTCAGGTGTGGTATCCTTAAAGTGATGCAAGAATCTTGATTTATTAGAAGTTATAATATTCATTTTTCACAGTTCTAAGTCCCTCTTTTCTGTAACTACTTGTGACTCATTTTCCCTCTCTGCTATGATATATATTTTCAAGTCCAAAGCACATTTCTCTTCATTTAATATCTTATCTTAAGCCATTAGTGAGTCTGGGAAGATTTTTTCCATGCTACTTGATGAGCCACACACTAATAAGGATCATAGGTTATTAAAACTGCCAGCCTATTTTCATAATCCTTAAATTTCAAGGTTCTTTTACACTGCTTAATTATACATAATATGAAATCTACAACATTAATATGGAGTTTAGAATCAGTGAGTCATCAAACCCAGAGCCTTGAACTTGCTAGACAAATGTTCCACCACTGATCTTTATTTTATAAACTTCTTTTTAAAATACGTACTAAAGGTAATGATCAAGTTAGAACCCACAGGTTATTAAACAAAAAGCCCATTGCCATATTTGGGAAGCCCTCTTGAGAGTTTTTTTTGGGAGAATACAGAGATTCAAAAAAAACAAAAAAACAAAAAAACCCAAAGTTTTCTCTTTGTTTTTGGTTACCCACCAGAACGTTGTGCCAAGCCTCCTGTTGTTGAGAAAAATACACTTTGGTCATAGAACAAAGAGATATCAGACTAGTATTTACATTGAAGCACCCATTCTGCTAGTTAGCTTTCATAGTTCTGGTAGAGGCTGTATAGGCTCTTCCTAGAGAAAAGCTATCAAAAATCTTGTCTAGCTGTAAAATCTGGAGGTGAATTAATGATTCCACTTGGCTTTTCAAACATCTTTAGTGTTGTTTATCCACCTACCCACTTTTTTTCTGTGGTCTACTCTCTCACTTTCCCAACTTTCACTCCAAAGTAAGATGGAAAAAAAAGTCAACAAGTCACCAAGCTAACGTAGACAATACTTGAAATCGATGTAATACTGAAAACTTGGAGCTTAATTTAACGTGGGATCTTTCCTCATCATTCATGCTTCAGACTTTATTCCATTAAAACACTTGGAAAGCCGGGCGATGGTGGCGCACGCCTTTAATCCCAGCACTTGGGAGGCAGAGGCAGGAGGATTTCTGAGTTCGAGGCCAGCCTGGTCTACAGAGTGAGTTCCAGGCTAGCCAGGGCTACACAGAGAAACCCTGTCTCGAAAAACCAAAAAAAAAAAAAAAAACACTTGGAAGGAGTAGTAGGGATTTGTTCTTGCTTTTCATCTCTAGCTTTTTCACGTCTTCATCCTGAGAGTATAGGAGGAATGCAGAGAGGGCAATGGATGTGGGCAGAATGAATACAACAATCCTTTGGTCAATATTCATTTAACCTTAAAGAAACTACAAGACCCTCTCCCAGAGTAGTCGCTGGTGTTGTTGACACTGATGGAGGTAGGTGGTATTTCACTCTGTTCTCAATGATTTCTCTGATGACCAATGGCACTTTGAGCACATATCTTCCCATTAATGTGTCTTCAAAACTTTGCTCATTTCTTTAGATAGATTTTGATGCTATATCTTTATTTTATATTTGTTTTACCATTTAATAAGTTTATTATATATAAGACACTTTATTTCCTTTTTATAATATGTTCAACTGTAGGTATCTTAGGTTTGCAGAAGTTTGGTTTACCCCATGGATTTTACTGGGCCTGTTTGTGATGTCATAATGTAAATCTGCTAAATTTTTATCATATGTTTTATTACTGACATTTTGATTTTAGCAACTTTAGGTTTAGGGTCATGAATTAGTTTCAATTTATTATTGTATATAATTCACAAGAAGAATTGGATAGTTACAAAGAAATGACCAGTTTTTTCAACACACTAAATGACTATTTTTTTTACACCTTGAGAAATGCTTTTTAAACTTTGTCAAACTTCAGTTGAGTGTGTACATGTTAGACTATTTCTGAGATTAGTTACATTAGCCTGTTTGGCTGTTTTTAATGTCCCAAGCACATGTACTTAATTGCAGTACACTGGAACTTGTGGAGTCATGTATT
Organism: Tokudaia tokunoshimensis; assembly: GCA_036184795.1. Lineage (NCBI taxonomy): Eukaryota > Metazoa > Chordata > Mammalia > Rodentia > Muridae > Tokudaia > Tokudaia tokunoshimensis. The sequence goes on along the minus strand of BTHU01000004.1, from coordinate 17,392,901 downwards.
AAAAGTGGTGCAGTTTTGTTCTTCAGAGTGTATCTGCTATATGTGGTTTCAATCAGTATTTGTTTTGTAGAATGTTTAACAATTTTGATAAAAAGTTGCTTGCAAAGATTAGGTTTTGATATCCACAGAAAATTTGATATCCTCCAGAAAATTGCATTGCATAGATTAAGGAATGTGGAACCTCAACAATATTTATTCTTCTAAATTGTATACATGAGATACTATTATATTTTATGGTTATACTTCAATTTCTTAAAGCAAAAATGTAAATTTCACTTGTATCTTTCTTTCAAAACTTTCTGGATAGATTTTTTTATTTCATTTATTCAGTGTTATTAGAAATGATATCACAACTTAATTCAAGTTGCCTGTATTTTCTAGGGCAGAGAGATAAGTTTTATTCTTATATTGATTGTATATCCTACAGTCTGGCTTAGTTCATTTACTAGTTGGGTGGCTTTCCTATAGATTCCATGAGATTTTCAAAGTCACTAGCTACTTAGGTTTCGAGCAAAGTCTTTTGTTGTTATTTTTTTCCTGTCTAATGAAATTGGATATTATTCTTTCATTAATTGTCTTGTATATTTACTGGTGATGGTATAGAGATAGAAAAATTCCCTTTAGGATATCACACAATAGAATGAGATAGATAGATAGATAGATAGATAGATAGATAGATAGATAGATAGATAGATGGATAGATAGATAATAAAAAAATACATTTCTTCATACATGAATAGCTAAGAAGGAGTGTTACCTATGGTGACTGTCTTCTCACTAATACATCTTTAGAGATGAACAGGTGTATGGCTTATTCTACTATTATGATACAATGTGCCACAAATTCTTTAACTATTCTCCCAGTGAGAAACAGAGGTTGCTTCTAGTTTTTGTGCACATGGTTTCTTTCAAAAAAATTATGTGGATAGTCCTCTTTAAAGCAAGCACCCAGGAGTTAAGTTGTTGGGTTATATTGCGACATATTCACCTTTTTGAGAAACTGCTGAATGGTTTTATTCAGTGGCTGCTCTTCACATGTCTGATACCTTCCAGCACTGTGTAAGTATTTCAGTTATTTCCGTTTTGCTGCATTTTCACTAGCCTCTAATCTTTATCTGACATCTTGTTGTGTATGTCTCTAATTGTTAGCATTGATCTGTTTTCAAGCTGCCATGAAACGCTCTTTCAAATCCTTTGTTTAGTTTTTCATTGCATTGAGGGCCTTTCATTCTTAAATGTTGAAAGATTTTCTTATCTAAGTATTTACAGTGCCTACATAAGACAACTGGGAATATTTTCTCCCAGTGTGGAGTATCTTCCAGATTCTTCTGGTTTTTTTTTTTTTGAAAATGATAATTTTAAATTTTGATGTAACAGTCTGAAAATAAAAGTCACAGGAAGCTGTCACTTTGGACAAAGCTTCTTCACAGACTAAACTGCTACTAAAAGTAATGTCTCATGCCAAATTCTTTAATGTTGACAAGAAAACAAGCCATTTATCTGATCTGATCATTAGAAACAGAGAAATGATAGTTAACTACTCAAAGCATTCCCTATACTATTGGCATATTAGTTCATTCAGTGTGAATACTAACACAAAATAATATCTTGAAGTAATGTGATTTGAACTAATTAACTCTTTTTTAGTTGTTTTTTTTTCTATTTTGGTCTCTCTATCCTCTTCTAACATAAAAGATGACTCTGAAATGGCCATCTACTCTTGTTTTTATTTTTCCTAATAAAAAAATATATTTCTGTGTCTTTAAATCCCAACTTCTTCATTTAGACCATTAAACAGTATATCTTATTTTTAAATTCAAGCATATATGAAAACACATATGTGTAAGTAATGTTATAGAAAATGAGCAGGTTGTAGTACTGTTTTTAAGATAATATACACACATCAATTTAAGAAAAAGAGGTCATTAATTTAAAAAGAGAAAGGTAGGTATATCCAAGTGGCACAGGGTTGTAGCTAACCACCCAGGAGTGCAGAGAGGACAGTCAGCACAGGTGGGACCTCCTCTCCTGGTCAGAGGATCATGTCCAGAACCCTCTGGCAGAAGCCCTCCAGTTTCTGTCTCCAGCTTGGGACCAGCCTCTGCCACCATGCCATAACCAGGTGATGCAGGGAGATAGCTAACCACTCAGTAGTACCAGGATGCCAGTCAGCACAGATGGGACCTCACCTGCTTCTCAGAGGGTCACATCTGGAACCCTCAGGTGGGAGCCTTCTGGTTTCTGTCAATGGCTTGGGACGATTCTCTGCCAGAGCTCATATCCAAGTGGTGCACGGAGGTAGCTAATCACTCAGGACTGCAGAGAGACCAGACAGCATAGGTAGGACCACCCCTGCTCCTCAGCAGAAACAACCAGAAACCTTGAGGATACAAGAGACTAGGAGCAGCCCTGGACTGGAGTCTTCCGATTTCTGTCTGCACCAAGATCTGACAAAGGCCTCAGAGCTACATACCCAAATACAACAACAAGAGAGCAAGTCTCGCAGAAATACCTACATAACTGTGCCCATAGAAATAGCGGGTCTCCCAGGAGCACAGATACAGAGGCTTGCATGACAGACAAGCCACAGTCAGAGACAGCAATACAAACTAACACCAGAGATAACCAGATGGCAAAAGGCAAATGCAAGAATATTACCAGCAGAAACCAAAGTGACATGGCACCATCTCAACGAAGTTATCCCACAACAGCAAGTCCTGTATAACCCAACACACCAGAAAAGCAAGATCTGAATATAAAATCACATCTCATGATGCTGATAGAGGATTTCAGGAAGGGCATAAATATCTCCATTAAAGAAGAACAGGAGAACATGAGTCAACATTTAGAAGCCCTTAAAAAGGAAACACAAAAATCTCTTAAAGAAATACAGGAGAACATGGGTCAACAGGAAGAAACTCTTAAAAAGAAAACACAAAAATCCCTTAAAGAAATACAGGAGAACATTGGTCAACAGGTAGAAGCCCATACAAAGAAAACACAGAAATCACTTAAAGAAATATAGGAGAACATGGGACAACAGGCAGAAACCACTAAAAAGGAAACACAAAAATCTCTTAAATAACTACAGGACAACACAAACAAACAAGTGAAGGAACTGAAAAAAACCATCCAGGATCTGAGTAGAAACAACTAAGAAATCACAAAGTGAGACAACTTTGGAGATAGAAAACCTTGGAAAGAAATCAGGAGTCATGGATGCCAATATCAACAACAGAATACAAGAGATAGAAGGAAGAATCTCAGGTGCTGAGGATACAATAGAAAGCATTGACTCAACAGTCAAAGAAAATGAAAAATACAAAAACCTTGTAACCCAAAACATCCAGGAAATCCAGTATACAATGAGAAGACCAAACCTAAGGATTATAGCTATAGAAGAGAGCAAAGATTTACAACTTAAAGGACCAGTAAATATGTTCAACAAAATCATAGAAGAAAACTTCCCTAACCTAAAAAGAGATAGATGCCCATGAACATACAAGAAGTCTACAGAACTCCAAACAGACTAGACCAGAACAGAAATTCATCCCATCACATAATAATCAAAATACCAAATGCACTAAAAAAGAAAGAAAGATAGAAAATTAAAAGCAGTAAGAGAAAAAGGCCAAGTAATGTATAAAGCAAGACCTATCAGAATTACATCAGACTTCTCACCAGAGACCATGAAAGTCAGAAGAGCCTGGAAAGATCTCATACAGACCTTAAGAGAAAACAAATGCCAGCCCAGACTACTATACCCATCAAAACTCTCAATCACCATAGATGGAGAAACCAAGATATTCTAAGATAAAACCAAATTTACACAATATCTATCCACAAATCCAGTCCCACAAAGGATAATAGATGAAAAATGCCAATATAAGGAGGACAATTACCCCCTAGAAAAAGCAAGATAGTAATCTTCTTTCATCAAACCCAAAAGAAGATAACTACACAAACATAAAATTAACATAAAAATAACAGGAAGCAAGAATCACTATTCCTTAATATCTTTTAACATCAATGGACTCAATTTCCCCAATAAAAAGACATAGACTAACAGACTGGATACATAAACAGGTTCCAGAATTTTGCTGTATACAGAAAATGCACCTCAGTGTGAAAGACAAACACTAACTCAGGGTATATATATATATATATATATATATATATATATATATATATGTATCATTTCATCCTAAATCAAAAGAATATACCTTCTTCTCAGCACCTCATGGTATCTTCTCCAAAACTGACCACATAATTGGTCACAAAACAGACCTCAACAGATATAGAAGAATGAACTAATCTCATGCTTCCTAACAGATCACTATGGAGTAAGAGTAGTCTTAAATAGCAACAAAAACAACAGACAGCCCAAATACATGGAAGCTGAACAATGCTTTATTCAATGATACCTTGGTCAAGGAAGAAACAAGGAAAGAAATCAAAAACTTTTTAGAATTAAAAAAAAAACGTACCTAATTGTATAGGACACAATGAAAGCAGTGCTAAGAGGAAAAACTCATATCTCTGAGTGCCTCCAAAAAGAAGCTGGAGAAAGCATACACTAGAAGCTTAACAACATACCTGAAAGCTTTACAACAGAAAGAAACTAATACACCCAAGAAGAGTAGAAGGCAGGAAATCATCAAACTCAGGGGTGAAATCAACCAAGTAGAAACAAAAATAATTATATAAAGAATCAACAAAACCAGGAGTTCGTTCTTTGAAAAAATCAACAAGATCGATAAGCCTTTAGCCAGACTAACCAGAGGGCACAGAGACAGTATCCAAATTAACAAAATCAGAAATAAAAAGGAGCTATAATAACAGAAACTGAGGAAATTCAGAAAATCATCAGATCCTACTACAAAAGCCTATACTCAAAACAACTGGAAAATCAGGAGGAAAAGGACAATTTCCTAGACAGATACCAAATACCAAAGTTAAATCAGGATCAGATAGACTATCAAAACAGTCCCATATCCCCTAAAGAAATAGAAGCAGTCATTGGAATTCTCCTAATCAAAAAGAAGCACAGGACCAGATGGTTTTAGTGCAGAACTCTATCAGACCTTCAAAGAAGACTTAACACCTATACTCTTCAAATTATTCCACAAAATAGAAACAGAAGGAACACTACCCAACTCGTTCTATGAAGCCCCAATTACACTATTATCAAAACCACACGAAGATCCAACAAAGAAAGATAACTTCAGACCAATTTCCTTTATGAATATTGATGCTAAAATAATAAAATCCTTGCCAAACAAGTCCAAGAACACATCAAAACGATCAATCACCATGATCATGTAGGCTTCATCCCAGGGATACAGGGATGCTTCAATATATGGAAATCCATTAATGTAATCCACTGCATAAACAAACTCAAAGAAAAAACTACATGGTCATTTCATTAGATGCTAAAAAAGCATTTGACACAATTCAGTATCCTTTCATGATAAAAGTCTTGGAAGAACAGGAATTCAAGGCCCATACCTAAACAAAGTAAAAGTAATATACAGCAATCTAGAAGCCAACATTAAACAAATGGAGAGAAACTTGAAGCAATCCCATTAAATTCAGGGACTAGACAAGGCAGCCCTCTCTCTCCATATCTATTCAATATAGTACTTGAAGTTCTAGCTGTAGCAATTAGACAACAAAGAGAGGTTAAAGGGATATGAATTGGAAAGGAAGAAGTCAAATTATCACTGTTTGCAGATGATATGATAGTATACTTAAGCGACCCAAAAAACTCCACTAGAGAACTCCTACAGCTGATAAACAACTTCAGCAAAATGGCTGGATATAAAATTAATTTAAGCAAAGCAGTAGCCTTCCTATACTCAAAGGATAAATATCTGAGGAATAAATTAGGGAAACGACACCCTTCACAATAGTCACAAACAATATAAAATATCTTGGTGTGACTCTCACCAAACAAGTGAAAGATCTGTTTGACAAGAACTTCAAGTCTCTGAAGAATGAAATCAAAGAAGACCTCAGAAAATAGAAAGAACTTCCATGCTCATGGGTTGGCAAGATTAATGAAGTAAAAATGACCATGTTGCCAAGAGCAATATACAGATTCAATGCAATCCCCATCAAAATTCCAACTCAATTCTTCAGAGTTAGAAAGAGCAATTCTCAGATTCATCTGGAATATCATCCTAAAGCAAAAGAATACAACTTCTTCTCAGCACCTCATGGTACCTTCTCCAAAATCAACCATATAATTGGTCACAAAACAGACCTCAACAGATATAAGAAGAGCGAACTAATCCCATGCCTCCTATCAGATCACTATGGAATAAGGGTAGTCTTCAATGGCAACAAAAACAACAGAAAGCCCACATACACATGGAGGCTGAACAATGCTCTACTCAATGATAACTTGGTCAAGGAGGAAATAAAGAAATCAAAGACTTTTTAAAATTTAATGAAAATGAAGGCACAACATACCCTAATTTATGGGACACAATGAAAGCAGTGCTAAGAGGAAAATTCATAGCCCTGAGTGCCTCCAAATAGAAACGGGAGAGAGCATACACTAGTAGCTTAATGGCACACCTGAAAGCCCTGGAACAGGAAGAAGCAAATACACCCAAGAGGAGTAGAAGGCAAGAAATCATCAAACTCAGGGTTGAAATCAATCAAGTAGAAACAAATAAAACCATACAAAGAACCAACAAAACTAGGAGTTGGTTCTCTGAGAAAATCAACAAGATAGATAAGCCCTTAGCCAGACTAGCCAGAGGGTACAGAGACAGTATCCAAATTAACAAAATCAGAAAGAAAAAGGGAGAGATAACAATAGAAACTGAGGAAATTCAAAAAATCATCAGATCCTATTACAAAAGCCTATATTCAACACAACTAGAAAATCTGGAGGAAATGGACAATTTCCTAGACAGATACCAAACACCAAAATTAAATCAGGATCAAATAGACCATCTAAACCGTCCTATAACCCCTGAAGAAATAGAAGTCGTCATTGGAAGTCTTCCAACCAAAAAAAAGCACAGGTCCAGATGGTTTTAGTGCAGAGTTCTATCAGACCTTCAAAGAAGACCTAACACCAATACTCTTCAAATTATTCCACAAAATAGAAACAGAAGGAACACTACCCAACTCGTTCTATGAAGCCACAATTACGCTAATACCAAAATCACACAAAGATCCGACAAAGAAAGAGAATCTCAGGCCAATCTCTCTTATGAATATCGATGCAAAAATACTCAATAAAATTCTTGCCAACCGAATCCAAGAACACATCAAAAAGATCATTCACCACGATCAAGTAGGCTTCATCCCAGGGATACAGGGACGGTTCAATATAAGGATGTTTATCAATGTAATCCACTACATAAACAATCTCAAAGAAAAAAACCACATGGTCATTTCATTAGATGCTGAGAAAGCATTTTACAAAATTCAGCATCCTTTCATGTTAAAGATCAGGAATTTGAGGCCCATACCTAAACATAGTAAAAGCAATATACAGCAAACTAGTAGCCAACATCAAACTAAATGGAGAGAAACTTGAAGCAATCCCATTAAAATCAGGGACTAGACAAGGCTGCCCTCCCTCTCCATATCTTTTCAATATAGTACTTGAAGTTCTAGCTAGAGCAATTAGACAACAAAAGGAGGTCAAAGGGATACAAATTGGAAAGGAAGAAGTCACACTATCACTATTTGCAGATGATATGATAGTATACTTAAGCAACCCAAAGAACTCCACCAGAGAACTCCTACAGCTGTTAAACAACTTCAGCAAAGTGGCCGGATATAAAATCAACTCAAGCAAGTCAGTAGCCTTCCTGTACTCAAAGGATAAGCAGGCTGAGAAAGAAATAAAAGAAATGATACCCTTTACAATAGCCACAAACAATATAAAGTATCTGCCATGCTCATGGATTGGCAGGATTAATATAGTACATTTTTCATTATGGCCTACGATATGGGCATCAATTCTAAGTGTCTTGCTCCAGATAGTTTCTCTTAGTTTTTCTAAATATTTTCTAGTTTTATATTAAAATACACTATCCATTTAAGAACATTTTATAAGAAGATTTGCTCTTGTGTCTTTTATTATTTATGAATGCCCAGTTGCTTCAGTAATATTTGGTAGAAACCCTATTTCCCCCATTGAATCAGCTTTGCACATTTTCAGATATCTTTTAGGCAGATTTATGGTTCTGTGTTTGTGTTGTCTGTATATTCTGTGATCTTAAAGTATCTATCTATTCACTACATCAGTGTCATTACTCACAGAGTATATAAACATTAAATAGGCAATCTTCCAACTTTGATATTTTCAAAAACAATGTTAAATGTGTTGTCTTTGTCTTTCCATAAAATTTAAATAATCTTGTCTTTATTAAAAAATGATCTTTCCTGAATTTCTGTTTGTATTTCATGTAAAGTATTCATATACTTGTGGAAAACTAACATCTTTGCTATGTTTAGCAGTTCTGTGTACTAATGAGAACTTTTGTTGTGACCAAATACCAGGCTTGAGACAGCTTGAGAAAGAATGGATCTACTTTCATGCAGAGTTGGTAGAGATATGTCCATGGCTATTTCACTCTGAGCAGGTGGACAGAACATCAGGCCAGAAGGAACATATTGCAAAAGGTCTTTATAACATTTGTCCGGGAAGCAGAGAAAAGGGTGAGGAAAAAATGACACTGAATAATAATCTTCAAAGGTTCCCCTAGTCAACTGTTGCCTCTGACTAGGCTCTGCCTTCCTCTTTCCACAGCCCTCAAATAGTGCCACCATCTGAGGAACAAGTATTAGCATTGCAAATGTGATCCTGTGGCATATGTTTCACATAACCATTTCACTGTAATGATATATGTCATCCTTCCTTAGTTTTCTAGGCATTCTACAGGTATGTCACACAGGACACCTACTTATTATTATTCTTCTGTATTCTCATATTCTTAACCTGAGAGTGTATCAACTAATCTGCATTTAAGGAAGCACAGAGGTTTAGCAAGTATGTATGTAGCAAACTTGTAAAATGTTAACCAACCATTTACATTTCTACTATAATAAAACATTTATATAACTTACAATGTAACAAGTATTTCTAGAGCAAATGATTTTATTAATTACAAATGTCTGTAATGATGACAGTAATTTTGTATGCTAAAAATTTTAAGCCAACTTCTAATGTTTTAATGGCCCCATATGTTATTTTACACACTGTTACTGAAGAGTGTTGCTCTTCAGTTCCAGGTTACCTTTTATGCAACTTACAATGTTATATCTTTATTTCTTTATAATGTCATAGTCAAGGATTGCAGTTGGAAAAACTATTTTTAAGGATCCTCAATCGTCACTTTATTTATCTCTGGATTCTAAAGCGGTGATGACTTCCTAAGATTGTTTTGAGGTGAAATGGCATGATAAGTAGTATTCATACTTGCTGGAGTGTTCAAACACTTGACAGTGCCACAAGATGTTGTCATCTACAAAGTAGAAATCTGAGAACACTACACACAAGTTAGCAGACATTTTTGGATGCACAAATGCTTGCATGCCTTCATGCATGCAGGCATGTACCTCTGGAACTGGGAACATGATACAAGTGAAAGACCTGTTCAAAAAACATGATGGTCTAACTTCATATCCCCTGTACTCATTGAAAGCACCAGTACTGAGGGTAAGAGCCGCCAATAATCACAACATGCAGAGGTCAAGACAGTAGGTTTCTTGGGGAGTTAGTGGCTCTGGCTTCAGTGCAAGATGAAGTGGAACATGATTAAGGAGGACCCCAGACATCAAATTCTGTATTCCACATACAAAACATGCTCACACAGACATAAACATGTGCATAGACACACACGAATCTCATATAATGAAGAGCTAGTTTACTTTAAAGTACTTTAAAGTACTAAACACTTAGTGATTAATTTCTTTACTGGTGGTTCCTATGAAATGCAAAGGATATAGTGTTGTTTCCCACATTTCCTAAAAATTCTTGCCAGGTCTGTGATAATTAGTCTTCACTTTGGCCGCTGACCACTGTGAAATGACGACAAACAGTGTCTAAAACCACCCTGTTTGTTTCTGGTGTATAAACGTACCTACTTCACTGTACACCCAGTACGTTTGTGCAGTTCTTTATTCTAGACAATGTTCTAACTGGAGTTCTACTGTCCCCATCCAGTTCTTGAAACTGATAAAATAAGGAGGTAATAAGTGTTTTAGGATGCATGAGACAGATACAGGGTGCGCATATCCACAGTGTCCACCTCAACAAGAAGCTCTGCTTGATTTTGTAGCATTTGTAGTCATGATTCTTTCAGTAAAAAAATCCTCTTATATTTTAAATATATTATTTTATGTGTATGAATATTTTGCATGCATGCATCTATGTGTACCAAATGTATGCCTGGTGTCAATGGAGGTCAAGAGAGGAGGATGATATAGTCCCTGAAACTGGGCTTACAGGTGATTGTGAGCACCACGTGGATGCTACAAACTGAACCCAGGTCCTTTGCAAGAGCATCAAGTACTATTAATTGCTGAGCCCATGGTAAAAGTTTTAACTTGAGGATTTTAGGGTTTTTGAAGCAGGAAACGAAAGTAAACTAGTCTACACTGGGTAGAAATGAAATAGAAAACAGAATACTGTGTTCACTAACAGGGCTTCCTTGTGCAAAAGACCCAAAGAATGACAGCTTGTGATCAACGCCTTCGGGAGCTGTGAGAGGGGCTCCAGAAAAAGGACAGAAGGCCTTTTACCTCCATTGTGTTCCCTGGATTATTATTCGATGTGGTGCCTCCTGCAACAAACATTGATATTCAATTTGTAAGACATATTGTGGCTGCTGCTGGGTGTTAGAACACAGCTGTAGAGCCCAATCTGGTGGAAGGATAGGCTGAGTGAAGCCCTTGGTGCACCATGAGCCTGGATATAGTGTTCAGTCTTTCCCAGATATAATCTACAGTACATGCCAGACAACTGTGTTTAAATTGATGTGTTCTGAGAATGTTCTGGGAAAGGGCTACTTGGGTAATATTTAGTATTTGCTTACATGTGTTTATTTACATGTTTTCTAAACTCAAGCAACTTCCCTTAGATCATTAGTTTCTTTTTTACATTTTAGTATAAAAGTAAAGTGAAATGGAGGTAAAGTTGTCTATAGCATTCAACTATAGCTCCTCTCGTTCTTTAAGACCTTCAAATTCCAGTTCTTAGAGAAGGATAGGTTCAAAGCAGTCACTCTAGCTACTACCCAAATTCAGATACATGGTTCCTTTTTGACTGCTTCCTTCTTCCTGTTTACTCAATAAATGCCCTTGGAAGTTTAAACCGTGTGTGTTATAAGAGAGTAATAAATTCGGAGCCATTTCAACATCCGTCCTCTCTAAGGAATAAGAAATGGAAAAAATTCATTATATTATACTCCCAGGCCCTATAGACAAAATGAAATGTACTTCAGGCCTAGGAACATGTAGGGAGAGCTGCCAAGAGAGCAACTAATCCAAGCAGGTGGAGATGAGAGGAGAGAGGAAAAGAAACAAGAACAGTGCACAGCCCCTCTGGAGAGCACTTCAACAGCAGAGGAGAATTTAGCATGTACAGAAAGATGTGTGGACATCTCACTGGATCGGCTCTCACTAGTTCCCAGTCTGGAAAATACACAAAATGGAGATTAGGAAAAACTTTATTTGATGGAAAACCTTATCCCTTATCACAGTGTTCTGGATGGGTATCCAGTATGTTTTTGGGGGATGCTGAGGTTATAAGAGAAAACGAATCTACATTTATAGTATATCATTACTTTTCTCCTTTCTTTGACGCATTAAAAAGTAGATTGTCTGCATCGTTTCTTGTGTGGTTCTATTTTTATGTTTTTGTCCAAATTCTTGACATTTGGAAAGTAGTAGGAAACTCAGACATCTCTGTCCTTAGGAAATATTGCACTGCAATGCAGCTGATGGACTTCCAAGCCATTACCCATGTGGCAATGCCTCTGCATTCACAAGCACATTGCCTCCTAGAAGCAGAGGCACTGTCACTCTCAGGAATAGCAATCAACTTTACTCACTCAGGCTGGGCAAGTGCTGTGCCACCCGGTTTCATCTTTCTTGCTTTTGATCATTTTGAGAGAGAGCAAAACAGTCAAGACAGTGAACCGATATGAGGAGATATTTTAGCAGAAATCAAGCAAGATAGTGAGTTCACTGCGTGTATTTGATTTTGGTGAAAAGATCAATTCTTTCTGTTCTTAGAGGTTGTGTTTCTATCTCTAGACTTTGTTTGCTCCCATTTTGTTTAATCTACCTATTAACTGGGAATTCTATCTGTGACTTCTATTCTGCAGTAGGTCACATATAGAAGTTTCTTTAAGCAAAGTAAGTGCAACAAGATCACAATTTCTTGAAGACCTAAAGGAACAGATAGTAGTGTTCTTTTCTCAGTATCTTAGAAGGCATCATGGAGCCGGGTGGAGGTGGCGCACGCCTTTAATCCTAACACTTGGGAGGCAGAGGCAGGTGGATTAAAAAAAAAAAAGAAGGCATCACGGATGTAAGGATTTTTCCTTGATTCCTACTCAATCATAGTAAATAGTAGTTTTTAAATAATCAGAAATACCTCTCCTAGTGGAGTATACCAAAATACCAGTGACTCTGTGTACTGGAAATAGTCCAGAACAAGCAATGATTTTAAATCAGATTGCTGCCTTCATGTATTTAATTACACACAGTAAGGAAGTATGCTAGAGACAAGACTAAAACATCAAACAGCTTTATCCAATATTTATTAAATGTATTGTTTAGGGATTTCCATGGACTTATTTAGCTATCAACCTTCTCTAAGATAATATTTATACTATTTTAAAATCCCAAGTCCAATAAAAGGAAAATCCAAGCACAACACTTTTCACTAGAAGCTTTACATATAAAATGTCTTTATGCTTTAGCATCTGGTACATCTGAAATGAAGACTGAGGGCTTTCTCTGCTTTTCAATTTACATATTGACTCAAATATGAAAACAAGCTTCTTATATTTAACACAGCTATTTCTATTAGTAAAGCGTCAATCATACCTGAAAGGCAGTCTGAATAGGATCAATATCTTTAGTCAAAATAAAAAATAATTGCAAGGTTGTGGGAATGTTCCTGTGAACATTCCTGTGAATGAATGTTCCCCCAAAGGCTGATATATTAAGAGTGTGTTTGCTGAGTGCTTATGCGTTGGAAAATTAGATTCTGATGTCTTTGTTTTAATCAAGAATTTAATCTGTTGGTAGATTCATAACTGTGAAAAACTGTGCTTCACTGGGGAAAGTAAATGCTTGACCCTAATGGTGTACCTTGATCTTACGTTCTTCCTGAGTTAGTATCTAGGCTCCTGTCCATCCATCATAAAATGTCTCACTTAGCTTGGCCTTCCTATTAGTGGACCCAGAAGCAAGAGAAATAAGTGACCTAGAAGTGTTGGAGAACTTTCCCTGTCCAATTACAATAGAGCAAAGGAGGCCTGTGTTTGGACAGGGAAAATGGAGGTGGAGCTAATAGTGGGGGAGAGCATCTCCAGGGGGAAGGAGAGAGGAAAATGGAGGCTGACATAATGATATCACAAGGTTAGATCAATTGGTATGAAGCTTTTATCATTATCGATTGGCTTTGAAATTATTGTGTTGGCGTCTTGTAAATCATGAGTTTATTGATACATAAATTTGATTGGTTAACTATAAGCTTAAGAGTTTTAATTCTACTGGATGATTGGGTGATGTGATGACTGACCATGGAGTGCGTGGGGCCTTGCGTGGTAGGGAGAGGAACTGGGGAGGGGGCACCAGAGAGATGGCAGGCAGAGGGACCAACAAGTGAGATGGCCTGGCGGGAGCCCTGTGGCCCCATGGGGCCAAAGAGTTGGCAGACTGAGAGACCACATGAGTGAGATCACCAAGCAGGAGCCCTGTGACCCACTGGTTGCCAGCACTAGCACGGAACGTGCCAGTTCTTTTTTAATATTTACTGCAACATAGTAGAAACTACACCTGTGAGTGAAAATTAATTTTTACTCCTTTATGTAAATTTGAATATTTTGTCACATTGATGAAAATAATCATATCCACTAATAAAGTCGGTCTTTTTTTTTTTTACATCCTTTTCTGTAACATTTAAGTAGTTCTTCAATATTCATCCTTTTAGTCACTTCATGGGTCATTTATATATAATCTTCTTGTATCAATCAAGTAGTCTACCTACACACAGTTTAATCATTTCTAGAGATTGGACCTGGACCAATGTTTCTCAATCAATCAAGCATCAGATTCACCGGAAGGTTTGTTACTACAAAGATTTCTCATTGTTATTTTAGAACTTCTGATACAGTAGCTGTGATCGTACCTGAGAATTTGCATCCTTGACATGTTCCCAGGTGATACTATTCTTGCTGATATAGGACTAGCCTTAGAAATCATAGACCCAGGGAATCTCAAAGCATCAAATAACATAGTGTCTTTTTGTTAATTTTTAGTTTATTTTGATTTCCTGAATAATATTGGAGAAAATTTTGCTTTTACATACTCCTATCTATTTGATAAATTATAAATTTTGTTTGATGACAAATGAAGGAACAAAGAAGAAAGCAGATGTATACAAAATTTTTAGTATACGTAGAATGGACAGTGTTTTGAGAATTAATTATTAATGAGGTTGCTAAGCATATTGTTGTTCTCTGTGATATTCTCATCTTAAAAACGAACCACAATTTCATTTTTGTAGGTCACTAGATGAAATCACCAGTGGTCAAAGCAAGTGAAAATGGTCAGGTCAGAGAATAGCTTAGATATTGATCTTGGGGATTATCTGTGTCAGCAGTTTCACAGACAGAAGTTAACAAGGTAGAGAAGGCTAAAATGTGGCATGAAACAAAACAAAAGCCATACTATTAAGATACTATACTTCTTTGTATCAACCAACTGCAAAATCTTAACAAAAATCACAGCTTTTATTCTTGTTATTGGTGATCTTGACCTTGCTACCACAGTTGAACTTCATGTTACAGACTCCTCTGTTTGTTATACCCTTCTTCATGAATATATTTCTGAAGACTGGAGGACAAAACTCTCAGACAGTGCAGAGAATTACATGGCATGACATAGGTCTAGAGTTGCTACCTACTAGTGGTACTTTTCATGACCACAGGCATTCCTTCACTGTCTTGAACATTTATAGAACAGAGAAAAAGAGACTTTATAAAGGTTGAGATCCTGGTTTTGGTTGAGTGATATTTTACTTCAAGTAAAAAACTAAAAACAAGCAAGCTGCCAAGGTTATTGATGAACCCAAAGTATGTCCCCTAATATGTCATTCTGTATATTAAAGCATAGCAGGTGGTGGGTTCTGCTGAAGAGTGCTGTTTAACTGTCTTCAGTAGTTTTTGAAAGCTTTCTCCTGCATGAAGGCTTCTTAGACAGGTTCAGCAAGGGCAGAGATCAACTACAGAAATGTAACATGGAAAATTATTTCGGCAAGTGTTGGCAGAGCATGGGACACAAACAGAAAAAAAAATAGTGTTCTCTTAGAGAAGAAACAGAAAGAAAAAAAAAGATATGACGCAAAAAGATCAAAGATAGTCCTTGAGCCAGAGTCAATGTGCTTATCATGCAGTTATTTTGCAAACTCTTGTGAATTTCATGTTTGAGCCATCAAACAATGTGTGACCAGGGCAGAACTGGCACTGGAAAGTAAGTCCTCTGTCAGGTAGTGGAAGTATCAAAGCACATAGTTTCTCCATATCTTCAGCAATTTTCTTTTACTGTCAAACCAAAGGAGGAATGAACTAAATAAGATTCCTCTCTCGCTTTCTGATTTCTTATTTAATCTCTTATCTATATATACATAGATTAATGCAGCTTTTGGACCTCATTGGAGAAGTTTCTTTGTGCAATGCACAGCATTTAATGAAGAAATTCACAATGGGTTAATGTTCTGAGAACAAGTGTCTGTGGACTCCTTAACTGCAAACGAGACATATGTATCCCCCCCCCACACACACACAAGGACCATCTTGGAAGAGAAAGTAGAAAGTATGAAACAGAGGACAAGTATGACCAGACCAAAAAATGTTTTTTGGACATGTCAGGACCTCTGCAGACATGAAACCACAGCAGCTGTGGGCACTAGCACCAGGCCCACATTTTATCAAGCCAGTGCGCCTTAAAGCATGCAAGATGGAGAGACTCAAAAACACATAGCAATAGCTGAAGAGCTACTGACAGGTTCTGGATTCTTTGGTGAAGGAGAGTCACCTTTTTAAAGCATATGAGCCTTAGTAGGTTGTCCATGCTTCAGTGGGTGGGAGGTTCAGAATGGATCTGGGGAGAGTGAGTGGTATAAGATATTGAAGTTTGGTCTTTTGCTACATATTGTAATCTCAAATAATGGCCAACAAGGTCTGGTTGCACCGAAGAACAAGGAAATCCTCAAGTCCTCCAAGTGATGTTATGTAACACTACTCCTTGACTTCAAATTATTGGTTGAATAAAGATTCCTACAGCCTATATTTGGGCAGAAGAGAAGCAGGTGGAGTTTCACTTCCTTAGCTTAGGGTTGAAGGTAGGGCAAAGAGAGGAAAGAGAGAGAAGGTGAAAAGAGGAGATGATACCTTTAGATAAGGGATTGTGAGAACTGGCCATGAGGACTGGCTGGTCGGAGCAGCCCAGGCAGAACAGGGCAATTCATATCTTGAGGTTATTGGTAGAGAAGTAGACATAATAGTGTAAGAGTAGATATCTGTAAAGTTCTAGTGTTTTAAAGACTTATTATAATTATAAAATTTTGTGTCTTTTATCTAGGAACTGAATTCTTAAGGGCAGGGTTGAGATTGAGATTACATATTTACTACAATAATATGAAATTCTAGTTTTATAGGTATATAGATGTAGATAGATATATAAATACATACATCAAGATAGAAATAAGATAGAAATATGAACTCAGTCTGGAAGCTGTTGAAGGAAACACTAAAGACATAATATACTGACATCAAAAATAGGCAAAGAGTTAAAAATTCTGAAGGTCCATGTTCAAATTATTAGGAGGCAGTTTCTTCAGCCCAGTCAAATTAGGAGCAAGTTTTAACTTGCTGACAAATTGAGCCCATGTTCCCAAGCCCTGGAACTCAGCTCCTATCCTGCTTCTTCAGCTATTTCATGTTTGTATGTTGACAAGAAAGAATATAGAAGGAAGTTGTTGTCATCTTGTTACCTAAACTAAGGCACACAAGTAATAAATGCATTACCTGTCTTGACTTACTTGACTGCATGCAGCTTACCTACTTCTTTGTTCCTTTATCATTCTGAATTCCAGGTCAGAGTCCAGGAGGGAACCTGGGTACAAAAGCTGACCCAAGGACTCTGAAACCAGGTGACTGGGATAAGGTCCAGTCACCAATGTTAACTTCTTTGCTTACTCCAAGTTTCAAGTAGTCAATGCAACAGACTACACTGCTTGCTACACTCCTCCTTATTTTGTGTTCCCATCCTATACAAATGTTGTGCAATCTTTCTTCTGGGACTTGATTTGTATCTCAACCTGGCTGCCTCCCTGCTTGCACAGAAGATAAAGCTTTCATTTTTTAAGCTTCTGTCTCTTGAGTGAGTTTCTTGGCTTCCACCCAGAACCCAACAAAGTATAAACAGGAAGATGGCCCACACAGTCTTGATGTCTTCTTTATTTTTGAGGAATGTTTGCGGTTGTATTGGAGACTTAGGGAACAGTAAGAAAATTGTAGAGATGAAGAAACTGTTTCTGATGCTCTGACAGTTACTTAAATTAATTTGATCTGTGATTTAAGTAAAAGAGATTAAGAGAAACAGCTAAATAATTTGTTTTATGAGACTTCTGGAATAAGCCATATTACTTTTGAGTTAGTAAAATATTATCTATGACATATAGCACTTACAGATTTCAAGGTCTGGTAAAGAGCCACAGAACAAACTTAACTCACTACCATAGCAGCAAACACAAAGAGCAAAACAAACTGTACTCAAATGATCATCGCATGTATGAAAGGTCACCAACTTTCATTCCTTGCATGACAGCAAATTGAAGATGAGAAATTTCAGAGGGGATTACTTTCTTGCTTAAATTTAAGAACTTTGGTGTTTAATGTCAAAAAACTCCCTTGCATGCAACTTAATGAAACATTTTCTTTCAACTCCAGCAAGTAGAAGAACTTGACATTAGGGCATGTAATTCTAGATTTATAGTCAAGGAGGATACATAAAAGGGGTTACAGAATCTTCCTCAGTAGTTAAGGAAAGTTACTGAGGCATGTGGCAGAAGAGTCCATAAATGGAAGCCCAGGGAGGTCATTTCAAGAAGCTGTTAAGGAAAAGCCTGGATTACACTGGAGATCGCAAGATGTTGGACATGCCAGAGCTGTAGGAGAGCTGCTACAAAGAGCAACTAATCAGGCATGGAACCAGCTCAAGAGAGAGAAGCATGCTGTAGACAATGAAACTAGGAGTGGGATTTGTGAAGAGCACTTCAACATCAGATATGGAGATGTAGAATTTGCCCTTTGTCCTGCTGGGTTTGAGACTTCTTTTGGTCCAGTATTTCTTTGTTTTGATCTCTTTCCTCCATTTGGAATGGTGGCACATATTCTGTGCCATTGTATGTCTTTTGGAAGTATGTGATCTGCTTTTTTAAAATTGACTCTATAGGAGTTACAGATAAGAGATTGCTATGAGTCTCAGGAGAGACTTTGGACCTTGAACTTTGGACTTCTAAACAGTGTTAAGACTGAAAGATATCTGGAGTTGGATTGAATGCATTTTGTGTGGTGATGAGGCTACAAACTTATGGGGGTCATGGAGTGGAATGTTCAGCTTGAATGAAAATAGTCTTCATGGGCTCATGTTTGAATGTTGTCCCCCCCCCACCCAGTTGGTGAAACTGTTTGGGAAGGATTAGGAGGCATGGCCTTGTTGGAGGAGATCTGTCACTGGAAGTGAGGTTTCAAGTTTAAAAAGCCTGCACCATGCCTCCCTCCCCAGACTCTTCGTCTTTACATGTGGATCAAGATATAGCTCTCAATTACTTTTCTAGCACCACACCTAGCTGCCAGCTGCCATGATCCTTGACATGATGATAATGGATTAAACGTCTGAATTAGGAATAAAGCCCCCAATTAAAAAAAATAAACATTTTCTATAAAGCAGTATAACGTTTTGTTATACTGCTTTATAGAAACAGTTTTTGTTGTTGACTACATTTGGAAATAATGAAAACCCAAGCAACTGGGCACACCAATGTGAGATTTTCCTTAGTTAGATTATTTGAACAGAGAAGACCCACCATTAACCTGGATCCTTTGAGATAGGAGGATCTATTTTAAATCTGGACCCCACATTCTGATGACAGCCTATGTAAAAGACACGGGCGAAGAAAGCTTTAGCTCTTTGTCTGCTTCCCTTTGCTCTTGCCAGCAAGTTCATTCCTTCACTGGCACTGGAACCTACTTCTTCATAATTCTGGCATATACTGAAAACTATTGGAGACATCCAGCCTTGTGGATTGAAAACCCACTAGATTCTAGATTCTATTGGTAGACAACCATTGATTAGAATATCTGAATAACAGCCTGTAGGTCATGCTAATAATATAATATCCCACATATGCTAGTATATATATATATATATATACATATATATGTGTGTGTTTATATATTCATTCTATAAGTTCTGCTCCTCTAAAAAATCATGACTAATATACTCTGTGATGCATTTGAATATTTTTCAACTTAGTTATCCCAAATTATTTCATTTATAAAAAATTCAGATGTGATTCTCTTAATGGATTTTATGACATATAAACCAAATATGGCAGCTATCTTGATTCTAAGATTACCGTTCCTACTCAATTATAAGCCTATAGCTAAGAAAGGTTCAGACTGAGTTTGATGAACACATGCAGATATATGTCCTCATGTTCCTTTTCCACTAGTGCTAAGGTACTTACAAAGTGAGGCAAGATCTGGCTAAATTAGGTTAAAAGGAAGTAGGTGTTTTTGTATTCATCTTACTTAATTCTTCGTGATGTTTAGAGTATGTTTTTGAACCTGTTCCATAGTTTGACTAATTTTCCTTAAGAATAGGATGACTTCAATGCTTGCTATTTATTTATTTATTTATTTATTTATTTATTTATTGTCTCCTGTGGTAATCATGCTATTTTAGCAAAGAACTATAGGGCTTAGTGAAGGCAGTTTTAGTTGGATGACTGAAAGGAAATTAAGTATCTATATATTCATATGCTTCATAATAATGGTCTATAAATTTGTGCTATTCATATAAGTATATATATATGTATTTATGTATATGTAATCACTGTCTTTTTTCAATAATACAAAAAAACTTGGATTTTATTCTCTCTTCAGTGTGAAATGTTGGTGGAATGTCTTACAACATTCTGGATTTGAAGTTTGCTACCATTATCAAAAAACTATTTTAGATTCAAGGACAAAGTAGAAATCTTAGTTACTTTTCTATTTCTGTGATGAGTCACCATGATCAAGGCAACTTATGAAAATAAAATTATTTTTGACTCTTAGTTTCAGGAGGTTTGAGTTCATAGCCATTATGGCAGAGAGAGAGAGAGACTCTAGGAATAGTATGAGTTTTTATGAGTTTTAAAACCTCTTACCCCAGTGACATGCCTGATTCAATAAGGTCATACTTCTTAACCCTTCCCAAATAGTTTCAGCATCTGGAGACAAGTGTTCAAATATATGAACCAATGATAACCACTTCCATGGAAATGCAGAATCCCCAGACTCTGCTCTGCTCACAATAATCTCCCTTCAGTGGAGTGCTGGTGTAGCTGAGCAGCTAAACTGTAGGCTGAGATTCCTGTTTTGCTGAAGTGTTTGCATTCCACAAGAAAGCAGGAAGGGAGGTTGTGTTTACATGGCAAAAGAGGAAACCAATTTCCGTGGTGACATTCAATTCAGCCTTTCTATCAAATAAAACTTTTATGAATTTGGCATAAACCTCTGAAAAGCTGGAATTTTAATAGAAATACTGATGTAGTTTTTAATATAGCACCCTTGGGCCCTCCTTCTATTACAGAAAAACTCAATGTCCCTCCTCACAAGGCAGTATTACAAATATTGGAGATAAGAGTCATTCAATATTTAGCAGTTTGACAATTCTGAGCAAAAACACGTTTGTCATCATGTACATTTGCTAAGTCCTGGATTGTTTTAATAGTAGTTACACTGAGTTTATGCTTGAACACTTATAATAACTGCTTATACAATTCTCAGCTTTGAAACGTTACACATATTTTACCCATGATGCCTGTACATTATATGCTGTGAGCCTTACTTAGTAAAAAGAGTACAGTCTGCACAAGAACGCTGATTGTGAGAAGCAAATTTGACATGACAGATCAATTATCAATTTAGGTCCTGGAATCATGTTAACAATATGGGAGCAATGATGACAGATTGAACGATCAATGTAAAAGATCAGACACAAGTATGCGGTTATTTTTAAGCATACAAATTAAACAATTATAATGTGAAATATAACTGTGAAAGTACTGTTATGATTTAAGAATAAAATGCCCCCCAGGCTAATGTATTTAATAATTGCTGTTCAGTTGGTGCTACTAGAAGATGAGATGTGGGTTTTGAAAGGTTTAGACCTGCTAGAGCAAGTGGGTGCTAAGACCATGACTGTTAGGATTCTGTCTAAGCTCCACTCCACAGTTACCTGGTAACAGCTAGGTTTGTACCTCCTCACAGTTACCTGGTAACAGCCAGGTAGGTCTGGCCCGCAATAAAAGAGGCTTCTTGCCCCTCCTCTCTCTCTTGCCTCTCTTACTCTCTCAGCTTTTCTCTTGCCCTCTTGGGCTCTTCCCTTCTCCCTCCCTTCCCCCCTTTCTCCATGTGGTCATGGCCCACCTCCACTTCTCTGCTTTCTCCCTCCCTCTGCTTTTCTCTGCCTCTACTACCCTCTTAACTTCCCTCCCCATGCCCTAAATAAACTCTATTCTATACTCTAAAGTCATGTAGTCATGTGGTCATGTTGTGTATCTGGTCCCTCATGGAGAAGGGAATGCCTCAGCTTGAGCCCACTGAGGCACCCCTTCCTCCACACCACCATAGAACATATTTTTACTTTGCTTTCTCTTTTTATGATCACAACAATGACTCTGAAAATTATACTTGATTCACGGTCTCTTCTTTTTTTCTGTTTCATGTTTAATATGAGGCCAGTAGTCTCTTCTATGTATTTTGTTTAAAATACTCTTAAGTTCATGAGATTATAATATTATTACATCATTTCACCCTTTGTCCCTCCAGATCCTCCCATGTACCACCTCCTTGCTCTATTTCAAATTTATAGCCATATATAATGTATGTTATATAAACAATAATAAAAATATAGATTGTTTATATATAATTTTTATATAAAATAATGTAACAATAATATATTAACAATAATATATATAACATTATTTGTTATATATTTATAATAATATTATTATTAGTTTTCTTTCTTGGGAATTATTTCAACTACAAACATTAAATTACTTAGTGTATCTCATCCTGCTGATCAATAAGGGAGTATATACCTTACAGTTTCAAGTAGTCTTGTATATCTGTGTCATTCTATCAATACCAAAAGCCATTTGCCTTTGTTTATATAATTGTTCTCCTAGTCAATTTAGGTTTTGTATGCATTCCTCAAAAACCTTGTTTTGAAATGAGATGGGTAGTTTCATGAAATTCAGTTAAAACCTGGGCCCATGGGGCCTCACAGAGACTGGACCACCAACCAGGGAGCATGCAGGGGCTAGACCTAGCTCCCCTTTACATTTATGGCAAATGTGTAGCTTGGTCTTCACATAAAAGCCTTAAAAAATGGAGTGGTGGTTGTCTGGGTCTCAGTTCCCTGCCATTGGATTCCCTTTCTCTTACCTGGACTGCCTGATTGGGCCAGTGGAAAAGAATGTGACTAGTCTTGCTGAGAGTAGATGATCCAGGGTATGTTGCTTCCCAAGGAGGGGTGGGGATGGCAGTGGGAGTGGGGATGGCTTCCCTTTCTCTGAGGAGAAGGGGAGGGGATAATGTGGGAAGATGTTTGTAAGGGTGGGACTGGGAGGAGAGGAGGGTGGTAGAAGCTGTGATCAGGATGTAATATGAATTAAAAAATAAATTAATGGAGGAAAAAAAAGGAAATTCAATTGATGCTCAAAGTAGAATTGTTTTCCAAAATTCCTACATCAATTCACGCCTTTGATATTGAACTCGATTCTTTATTGCAGTAGCTTCTCTTAGCTGATACTCTTCATTTGCAAGTAAATAATTACTGCTTCGCTAAGGGTGCTCATTTTTTTTGAGGCAAGCTTTTATAAATCTTAGTCTCCTTTGTGAAGCTGTATGTTGAGTATACACTGGGATCACAGTAAATTCAAGTTAGGCACATAACTGCTGTTGAATGGAAACATCTGTCCACACAGATTGCTGTGAAATCTAGTAGTTTTGAGTTAAATGCTTAATTTTTAGGTGTTTTGTCACTGTTGTTGACAATGAATCTTTAAGTATTTTTTTTCTAGCAACCTACTACTCTACTATCCCTCAAACTTCAACACAAATTTGAATATCACTTGAGCACTACTCTTTATGAGCAAAGATGAGAGTCACTCATTAGCTATGAATACTCTCAACTGAAATGTAGTGTCTTCTAGAATAGAATCACTTTTCTGTTTTTTAGTCCTATAGTGTTTGGCTTCTCAATGTCTCAGCTACATTCTCAGCACTTTTCTTCCTTCCTTCCTTCCTTCTTTCATTTAGGTACTACTTATTTAAGCCCATTTGCCAAAATTTGAAACAAACAGCAAATCTATTTGGTATAAAGACTTGCTTTAAAAGACTATCTTTTTTCCACTGGATGGTTTTAGCTCCTTTGTCAAAGATCAAGTGAACATAGGAGTGTGGATTCATTTCTGGGTCTTTAATTCTGTTCCATTGATCTACATGCCTGTCACTGTACAAATACTATGCGGTTTTTAACACTATTGCTCTGTAGTACAGCTTGAGGTCCGGGATACTTATTCCCCCAGAGCTTCTTTTACTCTTGAGAATAGTTTTAGCTATTCTGGGTTTTCTGTTATTCCAGATAAATTTTTGAATTGCTCTTTCTAACTCTATGAAGAATTGAGTTGGGATTTTGATGGGGATTGCATTGAATCTGTATATTACTTTTGGTAAAATGCTCATTTTTACTATATTAATCCTGCCAATCCATGAGCATGGCAGATTTTTCCATCTTCTGAGGTCTTCTTCAATTTCTTTCTTCAGAGACTTGAAGTTCTTGTCATACAGATCTTTCACTTGTTTGGTTAGAGTCACGCCAAGATACTTTATATGGTTTGTGGCTATCATGAAGGGTATCATTTCTCTTACTTCTTTCTCAGCCTGCTTATCCTTTGAGTATAGGAAGACTTCTGACTTGCTTGAGTTGATTTTATATCCGGCCACTTTGCTGAAGTCCTTTATCAGCTGTAGGAGTTCTCTGGTGGAGTTCTTTGGGTCGCTTAAGTATACTATCATATCGTCTGCAAATAGTGATAGTTTAACTTCTTCCTTTCCAATTTGTATCTCTTTGATCTCTTTTTGTTGTCTAATTGCTCTAGCTAGAACTTCAAGTACTATATTGAAAAGATATGGAGAGAGAGGGCAGCCTTGTCTAGTCCCTGATTTTAGTGGGATTGCTTCAAGTTTCTCTCCATTTAGATTGATGCTGGCTACCGGTTTGCTGTAAATTGCTTTTACTATGTTTAGATATGGGCCTTGAATTCCTGATCTTTCCAAGACCTTTAGCATGAAAGGATGCTGAATTTTGTCAAATGCTTTCTCAGCATCTAATGAGATGACCTCAGCTGGAGGTCAACATGCAGAGGAATGCAAATTGACCCATTCTTATCTCCTTGCACTAAGCTAAATTGCAAGTGAATCAAGGATCTCCACATAAAACCAGACACACTGAAACTAATAGAAGGGAAACTAGGGAAGAACCTTGAACATATGGGCACAGGGGAGAATTTCCTGAACAGAACTCCAATAGCTTATGCTCTAAGATCAAGAATAGACAAATGGGACCTCATTAAATTACAAAGTTTTTGCAAGGCAAAAGACACTGTCAAAAAGACAAAGCGGCAACCAGCTAACTGGGAAATGATCTTTACCAACCTTACATCCGACAGAGGGCTAATATCCAATATATGCAAAGAACTCAAGAAGTTAAACTCCAGAGAGGCAAGTAACCTTATTAAAAAATGGGGTACAGAGCTAAACAAAGAGTTCTCTCACCTGAAGAATATCTAATGGCTGAGAAGCACCTAAAGAGATGTTCATCATCCTTAGTCATTAGGGAAATGCAAATCAAAACAACCCTGAGATTCCATCTCACACCAGTCAGGATGGCTAAGATCAAAAACACAGGAGACAGCAGTTGTTGGCAAGGATGTGGAGAAAGAGGAACACTCCTCCACTGCTGGTGGAATTGCAAGCTGGTACAACCACTCTGGAAAGCAGTCTGGCGGTTCCTCAGAAAACTGGGCATGACACTCCCGGAGGATCCGGCTATACCACTCCTGGGCATATACCCAGAGGCTTTACCTGCATGCAATAAGGACACATGCTCCACTATGTTCATAGCAGACTTATTTATAATAGCCAGAAGCTGGAAAGAACCCAGATGTCCCTCAACGGAGGAATGGATTCAGAAGATGTGGTATATCTACACAATGGAATACTACTCTGCAATTAAAAACAATGAATTCACAAAATTCCTAGGCAAATGGTCAGAACTTGAAAATATCATCCTTAGTGAGGTAACCCAATCACAAAAGAACACACATGGTATGCAGTCACTGATAAGGGGACATTGACCCAGAATCTCGGAATACCCTAGACACAATTCGCATAGCAATAGATTTCTAAGAAGATGGAAGGAGAGACCCCTGGTCCTGGAAAGACTGGATGTAGGGGAACGCCAGTACAGAGAAAGAGAGGGGGTTGAATGGAGAAAAGAGGGAGGGAAGGGGGCTTATGGGGCTTTCGGGGAGGGAGGAAACGGGAAAGGGGAAATGATTTGGAATGTAAATTAAAAAAAATGAAGACTTGTTTTAATAATTTTAGCAATCTCAGAGACTGATGTTCATTCATTTGAAAATTTTAACTTTAAAAGCATCCTTACTTATATAGTATTTTTATAATACATTAGATGCTATCAAAATCATGCTTAGTTGAAAGTGCATATGATAAATCACAGAAACATTTTCTGAGACTTTCTAAACTTCAGGAGAAAAATTTACTGGAAACAGTATTTAAATTCTATGAGCCACGACTCTTCTCTATCTATTGCAAAATTGTAGGGCCAGGACAATAAAATTAGTAGCTTCAAGTGATAGATGTGCACAGAAAAATGAATTTCCTAGTAAAGCTTATTAATCTAGAAAGCATTTGAGTTGATTCATTTTCCAGTAATGCCATGTAAAATTCTACCTTTATAAAAATTTATTACTTCTTTTTAATGGGAATTAAAAATTAAATTAAAATGTATTTAGGGAAGATATACTATTCCTAACTTATGCTAGAAAAGATATGTAAATTGAACTTTTTCACTGAAAGTACTAGATTTTGTAGCAGTCAGTGTGGGCAGGATATACACACTCAGATCTGTTGATGCTGAGAAGGCGTTTCCAGTGATCTAGATGGAAGCCCAATAGTCAATATTAACAGATGAGATTATGGTTCTCTGACAGCATTTACAAAAATGATTCATTGAGACTGGCGAGATGGGTTAGTGGTAAAGACACTCATCCCACGTCTGATGAACTGAGTTAGATCACCGGAACTCACATGAGATAATTGGCTGCCCAAAATTGTTCTTACACACACACACACACACACACACACACACACACACACACACACGCACGCACGCACGCACACCATACATATACAGACATACACACAATTAGTTAATATAAAAGAATTAATTCTTCCTAAAAAGGGCAAGATTGTCTTCTCTACCTTAACAATTCAGAAATTTTCCCTTTATCAAAACATGAATTGTTTAGCTTGCTTTTCCAAAATAACTTCTTGCCACATACTTTGTTTCTAAATGGGACCATTAGTCTCTCAAATTAAACATGGTTAATCCAAAAAAGTGCAGATAGTGGGTGAGCATACATAAATGAATCCCCATTACATTATTAAAACTGTCAACATCTTTACTCCCATTTAGTTGTGAACTTTCTGTATGTAACAATACAATCTACGTCTTTAGAAGATGCCACTGTTGTTTGAACAGTATAATTGAGACCAAAAAATGCATGCTAGAATATAAGTGATCTTATGAAATCATTTTATTTAATTCACTGGTAGTTTCTGTCTTAGCTTTTAGTTCTTTCAAACTGCAAAATATAATAAGCCTAAAACGTAAAGACTTTGAGCCACCCAAGAAGTGGATTGCAATGCAAGTCAGTATCGATGTGTCTAGTTGCCTGTTATATTTAGTCTGCTTGGGATGAATAGTTTTATCTTTTTGGCAAGTAAAATTATAAAGTTTTAAAATTGCTCCTGTCTTACATAAAATATGAATAATAATACTTATAACCTGACAGTTTCAGGGAGATAAATGTGGAAGATTGATAAAAGCAACTCCAAGCACCAAGCTTCTAGAAAATGAGCTTCACATATGTTCAGTTTTGGTAATACAGATGGGTGAGTGCCAGGTCTAGCTCAAAGACATACTAAATCACATACTTGTGACTGGAATTTTTATTGGTTTATTTTGTATCTGTTTATATGCTTATTGGTCTATTTTGTATGTATGCGGGGGAGCACATGCTATGACATGTATGTGGAAACCAGGGTACAATTTGTAGAAGATAAATGGTTCCATTGACCATGTATGTTTTAGGAATAACACTGAAGTCATCATTATTGTCAGCAGATGTCATCTGTTTTGCCTATCTTATTCTCTTAAGAATGTCATATAATTTTACTAATATTTCTAATTACAAAATACTCATGAACTATGAACTCATAACTATTTGGTTGACAAATGTATATTGCAACATTTTGGGGCTATATGTATTGGCAATAGTGATGTTAAAAATAGCTATGTTTTCCAAAATGTTACAAGAGATTTTCTGATTTATGTATCCAAAGGTTTAGTGTGGTGTTTGAAATATTACTATCTTTATATAATGCCCAATTTAGAAAAACAGTTATCTTTACAGAGAAGAGGGATTCTCCTTTGATTCTATTCTTAGGCTGCTTTCCTTCATGATAGGAAAATGACTGCTAACAAGTCACATGTTCTTCTTAAAGGACAAATTTCAGATACTCTGAAAAACTCCAAATATGGATTTGAATGGATCATTCTGGATTATTTTTCTAACTATAGACCAATACCTGGATAACAGACTGTGTTAGCCTAGTTTAGAGTTCTCTCAAGGCATCATGGTTATAATCAATATATTTGAAGCAGCACAGATTAAAATGAAAACCTGTTTTGAAGATACCTTGTGTGTATATGTGTGTGTGTTTGTATGTGTCTGTGTCTTTGTGTGTGTCTCAGTGTCTTGGGCATCTCCCTGTGTGCTTCTTTGTATATGTGTGTCTGTGTATCTGTGTTAACAGGTATTTATTTTTCTGGGAATCAAAATTGGGGCCTTGCACACGCCAGATAAGCATTATAGCAGTGATCTATATCCATGTCCCATACTCATATTCTACTTTTGAGGAAGAAAATGTGTAAATCTACATACAGCTTTAGATAAATATATCAGCTGACATGTTAATGCCTGTAATCCAGCACCTGGAAGAGAAAAGCAGCAAGATTAGAAGTTCAAGGTCATTACTTGACTACATAGTGACTTCAAGAACAGTGTGTGCTGCATGAGACTTCTAAAGCTGAAAAACAAAACAAAGAAAACAAAAATCCTGAAGTTAATACCAATTGCAAACAAGTGCTTGTCATTTCATTAGTCACTGTATGTGTACATAGTGTGGCCAAGGCTTGGCCATGATTGGCATCAAATAGCTTGCCCTTTTTAAAAATAAATTCAACCCATTGAATCTGTTTAATATTGTGTGTATGTGTGTGTGTGTGTGTGTGTGTGTGTGTGTCAGGGGGTGGTGGTTAGGGCTGATCACGTGGTACTAGATAACAAAATAGAGCTATGGAAGACTGATTCTTCCTCATTTGGCAGCCATTAATTTCCTCTATGTCTTTAGCTAGGGGAGGGGCACCTGAGATTTCCCTTACCCAAGTTGGCATGTAAACTGGCATTGCCATTGTTCAGGTCTTTTAGTCACCCCTACTGTTGAAATTTCTTGGATTATATGTAGAAAACACAATCTGAAAAGCTACCAAAAGGAGCCAGAAAGAAATTAGGGTCTGTAAAGGTTTGAATAAGAATATCCTTCCTAGACTCATGCATTTGAACACTTGGTTTCTAGCTGTGAGTATTGCTTGGAGAGGTCTAGCAGGTGTGTCCTTCTTGGAGGACATGTATCATTGAAGGTGGGCTTTGAGAGTTTAATGACTCATGCCATTTCTGGGTTATTCTCCTTGCTTCATGCTTGCATTTAGAGATGTGAGGTCTCAGCCTGTTCGCCTGCTATACTTGCCACCTGCTGCCATACTGTCCCTGCCATCAAAGCTCTAGCCCTAAAATTGTAGACCCAAATAAACTTTTTCTCCCCAAATTTGCTTTGGTTATGGTGTTTTATCACAGCAACCACAGAGTAACTAATATAAGAGTGTTTGCTGCTCTTCTAGGATACCTGAGTTTGGCTTGGGGTACGATTGTTATAGTTACAACTACCTTTTAATTACAGTTTCAGTGGATCCTATGCCTCTTCTGTCTTCCAAGCATACCCATACATATGTAGTATGCATACATGCACACACACACACACACACACACACACACTCACACACACACACACACTCACACACAAATAAAAATTGCAAAACCAAAAAGTTCCTAGTAATGGAGAGAAAAGCCATCTGTAGAAGTGTCCCATGATGCCAGAGGACTCTGAGTTGGAAAATCATTGCTGCCTAAATGCCACATTAAGCTTCCTGACTAAGTGCTTGTAGAGTGGACAACTACCTTCTCAGAACCCTTTCCAGATGGCATGGGTGTCTGTAAGCCTATATCTAGATCTCTCTGAGGACTATTTTGATCTCTGTGCACCAAACTCAAGGTTATTCTTGTGCTAAGCATCTTCTTTAACATTGAGACCAGCCTTTGCATCATTCTCAGGTCTGCTAAGCCCGTATTCCACATCACAAACTGTCTCTCCTTCTGCCATCTGTAAGTCTGAGTGGCAGAGCTTCAACTTTTCTCCCAAGTCTTTTAAAGTGCTGTGATGGTTCATTTGAATTGTCAATTTGACATAATGTAGAATTGCCTGGGTGATTAGAATAGTTTGGCTTGGGAACTTGTCTCGGAAGATTATCTTTATTAATAAGCTGTGATGGGAAGACCTGCCTATTGTGGGCAGAACCATTCCATTCCCCAGGATTTGATCTTGAATTGTGTAAGAGAGAAAATATGAGCAGTGCAATAGGCATGCAAACATGAATTCTCTCTTCTTCATGGACTGACTGCTTCAAGTTTCTGTCTTGATCATGCTCACAATGAGGGACTATATTCTGACACTGTAAGCTAAAGTAAATCCTTTTCCCTGCAAAAAGTTCATAAAAAATAGCCAACCTCCTTCTGATTTTCTTACTGAAATGTGTATTTTCCACACCCTAACTTTTTTTTTTACTAACTCCAAGAAGTAATCCTTCTATTGGCACACAGTTTTGCTCTGCCGAGCCGAGTGCCCTCTCTTTTCCCAAGTCCATGGAATCCAGTGTTCTCTAGGATATTTTATCCCAGATGCTAACACAACTGGCTCTCTCCATTTCAGGACTCTGCTCAGAAGTCATTGTTGAGAGAGGAATCCTTAACTATCTTATTTAAATGATGTTCCTACCATGACTTGCATTAAGTTTATAATTCTGATGGTAGTGATTAGTATCTGAAATTTCTTATTTATTTATTATTGTTGATGATGGTTGTCTCTTTCACTGGCCTCTTCTAATAAGAATGAGAAGTTTAGTGATGCCTTTTTTTTCTTTTCTATTAACTCTTTTCTTGCACCTAGAACTGTGCTTTTTATATAGCAGACATGAAAAACATTTGAAGAAAGAACAAATGTATGTGTGTCTCTGAATGAAACACTTTCCTCTCCTGTGTCTCAAGTTTGAGCATATGCCTTCCATTAAAACTCCACTGGGAATATTGAAAACTCGACTATGATAGAAATAAAACTTTGTGTGCAATTGATACCTTTCTATTAGATAGCACAAATTCAAAGTGCAGTGCCAAACGAGGCTCATGATTAGGAGTTTGCAAATAAATCTCTGTGGGTAAAGTGATTTATACAGGGATTTGTAGTGGGAAGGAGTAAAAAAAAATCTATACAAAAACATCATAAAGAAATATGCTTCTACAAAAGCTAATTTTAAAAATAAAATAAAGTGAAATGAAATGAAGCATCTCCATTCAGGCTTCTCAATGGGTCAAGCAGTATTATTAGCAAACTTTGCTCTCTTTTAATTTTGTACTAAAGTAAAGTTTACATAGATCATGATTTCCCACCTTGAGCTAAGAGAAAACACGATCAGCTTTGCAATCTAAGACCCACCACGCTCTCTTTTGTTCCAGAATGGATCTTTTTCTAGAACAACTTGGTAAATATTGTCAGTTCTTTCAAGGAATGCTCCACATATAAAAGTCGAAGTACAATCAAAACCGTGCTTTCCAGAGAACCCCATTGGAGAGCCATAATCCTATCTCCTGCTCCTTTTTAACAAAAACATTTGTAGTTTTTGAATAAAGCTATAGTCGATTTATCCAAGCCCATTTATTTTCAGAGGAAAATAGAAAATAAATAAAACCCTTTCCTTCTGTAGCTCAAGCTAACTGTTTGTCAAGATTGCCCCATAATCCCTTTGAGGACTCCATTGCTGCTATCTGGTGGACAAAGCTTTGACAAGAATCTCCCTCAAGGGCTTACTATAATTTTTAGAGACAGCACATTTTGAATCCTTAGCAAGAAATTCTGCTAAGGGAGGCCCAATCCTCAGACCTGAAATTGTGCTAGCGCGGCATCCATCCCCTTCCCGCATCTTACACGTAACTCATGGAGTCATACTGCTACTTCACATTGCTTAAATTAAGACACCGTTCCGCACAAGGTTTTCCTGGAACAGTGAAATTTCCCCCTGAAGTAGAATTGTCTCTAAGAAGTGCCAGTCAGTGCTTCGTGCTTCCCTGTTTATCTGGGAGTCTCACAGCCTGATCTGCAGGAGCTACAGGGTTCAACGAAATTTGCATATTGTTTGAATCTGAGGCCACACAGGAGTTCTGATACACCTGTCTCACACAGACTTCTGGAGCAGTGAAAGGTTTGCAGAAGACTTTGTGTGCTGTTCTGGGAATCACTGACTTTCTGTCTCTCAGCCTGTTCTGATGCTGTGATTTGCTATTTTTACCAGCAACTGTGAAATTCTTAAGTGGGCCTGAGTAAAAATGTCTAGTGGAAAAAAATCTCTCAGGCAAAAGGATAGTTGTGTTATTCTCCATCACAATTTGAATGCTAGTTACCTCCCAGTTCATACAAGCATGAACTCCTGGACTCATTACAAGCATTCAATTAGACTGTACCTGCTGGGATTTAGGGAAAAAAAAGATCATTTCATTAAATAAATAAATAAATACATACATACATACATACATACAAGATTTCAAAATGGATTGGTTTGTCCTGAAGAATGTTGGTCAAACAGCAAGAGCTGCTGTTCATTAATTTAGGTTTCTTTAGAGGAAACACAGATATTTACTCCTTATTAATGCTGGACCTGATATAATACCGGTTACACATGAGGGCAGATTCAAGACTAGTCCTCCTCCAAGGCTGTTAAAGGTCAATGCCAAATACTTAAACTTGCAGCTTACTGACCTTTAGGGCAAAGGTCTTAAGAGAGATGAGCCCATGCTAATGGCTTAATGGAGAGAAGTGGAGACATTTGACAAAAAGAATTCATTTCAGTAGGACTTTAATGAACTGAGACTTTGGCAAGAGGCACTGAGAAGCTGGCAAGTCAAAGGTTGAGGTGGTAATGGACTGGATGTCCCTTGAGTTATGGGACTTCAGTTTGGGTGATTTAGTAAAAGATATACTTAAGGCCATTACAGATGGAGCACTTTGGGCTGTCACTATCTCAATCCCTTTGAGTCCACTACTTCAGCGTGCACGTCCAGAGCTTGTCTCTCCTTTACTTATCATAAGCTTTTCCCCTTATTGCTTGAGTCAATTACTAGAGTGTTGCTGTCCAAATCAGCATGTCAAACGTCATTGTTTCTTGCTGTTGTCAATCTTCCCAATTCCGTGCAGAATTACATTTCTTAAATAAAAATCAGTTAGAGGGACATGTACCCGATGACATGGTGAGTTGCTTCCACCTTAAATAGCTAACATGTCTGAATATCTACCAAAGTCAAAACTGCACACAACTCAACGAGCAATTTCATTTTATGAAAAAGGAGATTGTCTTCTGGCTGTACCCAGCATGCAAAATCATAAATATCAAGAGCAGGGTTCAAGTTGTGAAAGACGAAAAAGGGCTCAAAATATTTAAACACATTCAGCAGTTAATCTTAGTGAAATCATATAGGAGAATTTATCCGGGCATTCTAGTTCAAGGTCTGCCCATGGACTATTTTGCTTTTGATGATGGGCAAAGTACATAAACTATATTAGCTCTTGAATGGGGGAGATTTAGGGTGATGTTGCACATATTTAGAATGCATCTTCTACTGGAGAGAAGAGCATTGAGCTGTGGAGAGATTTCTGAGCCTGGTTAATTTTTTTGTGTTTGATGTTTCTACTCATTTGCAAAAGTTTTTATAAGAAAGTCTATAACATTAAAAACTGCACTGTTGGATTTACTTGTTTTGGAAGAAAATACAGATGTAGAATATTCTCCTGAAGAAAGAGAGAGTGAAGGACCTATCGGATGAACCAAGGAGGAGGTGGATGAGGGGTTTGTTAATAAAAATATTTGCTTTTTTTTAAACTGATGCTTGTGTTGTAATATTTAAATGCTGTTTTATGTCATGTATAAAATTATTAATATATATATGTGTAATTTTACATATATACACATAGGTTTACATAGAGAAATATTTGATACTATAAAATTATCATTCTATAATATAATATATAATATGTAACAAGAGGACATTTTTATCTACAATGCCATATACTTCTTACATAATGACGATAGTGTGACATAATATGGAGTTATACATTTAAATTCAAATTTCATGGATATATGTGCTATAGTAATCATTGAAAATATTTTTGTTGCTAATAATCATTGAAAGGAACACTTTCTAGTATTTGGGTAGTTTGTAGATCTAAGTTATAAATAAGTTATGTGTAATTCCAAAGAGATACTAAGATGCAAATGTTTTGCATTTTAAGTGACTGCTCATTATAGACATTATGTAGTTGATCCTAATAAAGTATCGAGCATCTATGTGAAAAAAAAAAGATTCAATGTGGAAATCGGGACTGTGAGAAAGCCAAAGACTTTGTGTAGGTAACTTGGACAATATGAGAGAATCAGAACTCAAGCTGAAGCTTTTTTGGAACAGGGACACCCCAAAGTGAAGTAACAGGGAATAATAACTGGCCTTGCAAAGTAAATTTCCTGATGAGGGTGGTGTCGTCAAAAAGAGACAACAATGGGATTTCATGAGCAAAAAAACATGGTTAAGCAGATTTTTTGTTCTTTTTTTGGGGGGGGGGGATTATGTTTTTGGTTTGTATTTGTTGTTTCTCTGTGTGGCTTTGGCTGCCCTGAAGTTGATTTTATGGATCAGGTTGGCCTCAAACTCAGAGATCCACTAGCATCTGCCTCCTGATTGGTTAATTATAATTTAAGGTGGGATAGAGCTGTAGCTTAAAGTTCATAAACACATAAGTTTTGCACGTAAAAAATTCTCAAACACTGAACAATGTATGTGCTTTAACTACACATTTAACTATACATTGTGGCACTGTTAATGATAGGAACAAAGTTTAAAAAGTGTGAAGTTTCCATATTCTCTCAGATCCTCATTTTTAAGAAAGTTTCCGAGTCCTAGAGGGAAAATCAGGAACATGAGTGGATCAGAGTGCAAGTATTCTGAAGAAATAGAATGAATTATGTAATTTCTTTCTTTTTTGTATTTTTTCATTTAAAAATTGTTTTTTTGGCTTTTCTTATTTTCTTGGTTCATTGTCTCTCTCTGTCTCTTTGTCTCTTTCTCTCTCTTTGTCTCTGTATCTCTGTCTCTCTCTGTCTCTCTGTCTCTGTCTGTCTCTGTCTGTTTCTGTCTCTGTCTCTGTCTCTCTCTCTCTCTCTCTCTTTCTCTCTTTTCCCCTCTCCCCAACCCTACCTCAACTCATAACTTTTTAGCTAGTAATGGGACTCCACTCCCTATGCTCAGTTTTGTCTGGCTTAAGCTTTCCCAGGTTTTGTGCATGCGGCTACAAGTGCTGTGAATTCGTACGTGCAACTTCCTGCTGTGTTCAGAAAATACTGTTTCCTTTTAGTCACCAGCCACCTCTGGCTCTTCTAATATTTATGTCTCTTCTGCAATGATCCCTGAGCTTTGGGAGGAGAATGTGTGATAAAGGATTTTCTTTTTAGGGTTGACTATTCCAACTCTACCCTCTCATTCTCTGCACCTTGACCAGTTGTGGTGCTTTGTACTGTCGTCTATTTCAAAATGGAACTTCTCTGATGAGTCAAAGATGGATTAATTTATGGATATAGTAATATTTCATTGCGAGTCAATTTAATATTATGTCCACCTAGCAGAATAATAGTATTAGGTTATTAAGGTTTATGACCTATCCTGATGTTGGTTTTGGACTTTGATAATGGTAACAGGTACAGGTTTCTATTTGCGGGACAGACCTTAAATTCAAACAGAAGTGTTCGGTTACTCTCGTAATTATCATCTTACTATTGCATGTGTGTGCAAATCTTACCAGATTTGTCATTGTAGTTTGCAAATACACAGCTGGATCAGATTCTTTTTTCTACTCCAGTAGCATGCACATTACTCTCCAACATTATGAGATGGAGCTAGTAGAGGATGTCTGCTAGGCAAGCACCAGCTCGATTTTTCCATGTTTTGTGACTCTAGTGTGTGTATTCTTCATTCATAGTGTTACGGTGGTACTCACCCAGAAGCTTCATCCCCACTGAGTAGCCTTTTTCATAATACTAGGAAGTGAAAATGTTTTATATGTCCATTGGCTAATGATTGGAAAACAAAAAATATGGTATGTAGTGCAATACCATTCAGCTGTATGGAAAAACAAACATTAAATCTGTCAGTAAGAGGACAGTGCTAGAAGTAATTACTGTGAGGTACCTCAGACACAGAGGATACATGAATTGTAAATAAAGCAGCAAAGAACATGGTTGGTCAAATATATCTGTAGTAGGATATAAAGGAATATGTCCAGAAGGTATACAGCTGAATCATGTAATAGATATATTTTCTGCTTTTAGAGGAAACTTTCCCAGTTTTGTGACTTTCACAGTATGTTCTCCCATCAGTCACAAAAATGTGTTTGTCTTTCTTTGTATCCATGACAGCATTTGGCATTACTAGTTTTTTGGATCTTAACCACTCTGATGGGAGTTTTGATGAAATTTCAAAGTAGTTTTAATTTGCATTTCCCTGACAACTAGGGACGCTGAACTTAAAAAATAAAAGTTTTAAAAATTTTCGCAGACACTTTATTTCATCTTTTGAAAACTCTGTTTAACTAATTCCATGCCCTAATTTTTTAATTGGGTTGTTTCTCTCCCCCTCTCTCCCTCCCTCCCTCTCCCTCCCTCTCTCCCTCCCTCCCTCCCTCTCCCTCTCTCTCTCCCTCCCTCCCTCCCTCCCTCTCCCTCCCTCCCTCTCTCCCTCCCTCCCTCCCTCCCTCCCTCCCTCCCTCCCTCCCTCTCTCTCTCTCTCTCTCTCTCTCTCTCTCTCGATGGTTAGTTTTCTTGAGTTCTTTTGTATAGCATATAAAGATATTTTCCAATCCTTTAGTTTCCTTTACTTGAATGATGGTCTTTTGGTGTACAGAAACTTTTTAGTTTCAAGAGGTTCTAGTTATCAGTTGCACTTGTGAATACTTGTGTGTCTGGATTCAGTTCAGAAAGTCTTTCATAGGCCAAAGAGTTATAGCACTCCTTACTTTCTCCTCTGAATTTCCATGTGAAAAGTCTTAGGCTGAAGTTCTTGAACTGTTTGGAGTTGAGTTCTGTGCAGGAGGAAGCATACTGACGGGGTTTCCCTCTTCTACATGTTGCTCTCCTGCTTCCATCTTCGGGTGCATGCTTCAGTTTCTTTTTTCAGTATCAAATGGTTTTAACTGCATAAGTCTTTCACATCCTTCGTTAGATGTATTCCAAGATATTTTATTTTGCGCTTGAGG
Organism: Tokudaia tokunoshimensis; assembly: GCA_036184795.1. Taxonomy (NCBI): domain Eukaryota; kingdom Metazoa; phylum Chordata; class Mammalia; order Rodentia; family Muridae; genus Tokudaia; species Tokudaia tokunoshimensis. The sequence continues at coordinate 17,355,252 of BTHU01000004.1, read as the reverse complement.
CCACTGCGAATGATGAAGTTGGTTTTCTCATTCATTTCTTGACCTCTTCACCATCTGTGTATAAGAATGCTATTGATTTATTTTTTTTTTTTGCATGTAAATTTTTTGTCGTGGTACTTACCAAATGTACTTTAGGTATACTGAATCAGGTTTAGGTGATTTCTAAATGGAATTTTAAGGGTCTTTATGTATGGAATTCTATCATCTACAAATAAAATACTTTGACTTTTCCTTTTCTGTTTTTAACCTCCTTACCTCTTTCACTGGTTTTCATGCTTGTAGTATAGATAAAAAAAATATCCTTCATAGTGTCAGACATATGAGCATTGCATCTCCAAATCACAGTGGCACTGTTTGAGTGAGGTTTAGGTCTTATAGTTTTGCTGGAGGAAGTATGTTACTGGGTGGGTGGGGGAGCCTTTGAAGTAAAGGCCTGTGACAGGTCTAGCTCACTCTGTCTACTTCATGTTTGTATTTGGAGAGGTGATATGTCAGCTTTTTGTGCCTGCCTTGTTGCTGCCATGTTTTCTTGTCTTAAAGGACTCTTATTCCTGTTGAACCATAGACCCAAATAAACTCCGCTTTCTATAATTTGCTTTTAATCATGATGTTTAATCACAGTTACAAAAAAAATAATGAATTGTCTCAGTTAACATACTATATTGAATAAAAGGGGAGAGAGTTAACATTCTTGTCTTGTTCCTAATTTTAAAAAAAATTTCTTGAGATTTTCTGTGTTTAGCTAGATCTTGACTGTAAGCTTGCTGTATGTTTCTTTTCTTTTGTTGAGATATATCTGTGCTATTCCTAGATTTCTCTAGGACATTTATCATAAAGATAGGGCTGATTTTTCTGCATTTAGTGAAATGATGCTGTGTTTTCTGTCCTTACAATGTCCAGAATAGAGTTATTTCACATCAGGGTTGTGATCTCAAGTTCCTGTGCTTTTCCAGTCTTTGGAGAAGCAGCCTCTCCAATTTTTATATTTCTATGCTATGATTTGGTTCCTTCAGCAGTTTGGTCAAGTAGCATAGGACAAGTTCCCTTGATAGTATGAACTGTTTTGGGACTCAAGGCCCCGTAAGTAAATTGGAGGTTCTCAGTCAGAGAGCTTGCAAGGCTCTGGGACTCTGTATCATATGTGAGGGCTGATCACATGTTCCTTAGTGGTAAGATCAAGGAAAAGGGAGACAGGCTGAGAAACAGTAGCTCTCCCTAGAAAACGACCTTAGGACTTGAGCAACTGAAAGTGGAAAGAGGCTAAAAGAGAAAGTGACGGTTATGAGTATGGACCCTCAACACTTGTACTGCCTATAGGGTACCAGGTAGAAACCAGTACTGGGATCAGGGGAGTTCTAAAGAGAAAAAAATGGGCCAATAACAGGTGGTTGCTACCGACAAGCAGTCATGGGACATGAGTGAGCCAAAGAAAGCGAATTCTTTTTTTTTTATTTTATTTTTTTAATTTACATTCCAAATCACTTCCCCTTTCCCGTTTCCTCCCTCCCCGAAAGTCCCATAAGCCCCCTTCCCTCCCTCTTTTCTTCATTCAAACCCCTCTCGTTACTCTGTCCTGGCGTTCCCCTACATCCAGTCTTTCCAGGACCAGGGGTCTCTCCTTCCATCTTTTTAGAAATCTACTGATATGCGGATTGTGTCTGGGGTATTCCGAGATTCTGGGTCAATATCCCCTTATCAGTGACTGCATACCATGTGTGTTCTTTTGTGATTGGGTTACCTCACTAAGGATGATATTTTCAAGTTCTGACCATTTGCCTAGGAATTTCATGAATTCATTGTTTTTAATTGCACAGTAGTATTCCATTGTGTAGATATACCACATCTTCTGAATCCATTCCTCCGTTGAGGGACATCTGGGTTCTTTCCAGCTTCTGGCTATTATAAATAAGGCTGCTATGAACATAGTGGAGCATGTGTCCTTATTGCATGCACGTAAAGACTCTGGGTATATGCCCAGGAGTGGTATAGCCGGATCCTCCGGGAGTGTCATGCCCAGTTTTCTGAGGAACCGCCAGACTGCTTTCCAGAGTGGTTGTACCAGCCTGCAATTCCACCAGCAGTGGAGGAGTGTTCCTCTTTCTCCACATCCTTGCCAACAACTGCTGTCTCCTGTGTTTTTGATCTTAGCCATCCTGACTGGTGTGAGATGGAATCTCAGGGTTGTTTTGATTTGCATTTCCCTAATGACTAAGCATGATGAACATCTCTTTAGGTGCTTCTCAGCCATTAGATATTCTTCAGGTGAGAACTCTTTGTGTAGCTCTGTACCCCATTTTTTAATAGGGTTACTTGCCTCTATGGAGTTTAACTTCTTGAGTTCTTTGTATATCTTGGATATTAGCCCTCTGTCGGATGTAAGGTTGGTAAAGATCATTTCCCAGTTAGTTGGTTGCCGCTTTGTCTTTTTGACAGTGTCTTTTGCCTTGCAAAAACTTTGTAATTTAATGAGGTCCCATTTGTCTATTCTTGATCTTAGAGCATAAGCTATTGGAGTTCTGTTCAGGAAATTCTCCCCTGTGCCCATATGTTCAAGGTTCTTCCCTAGTTTCCCTTCTATTAGTTTCAGTGTGTCTGGTTTTATGTGGAGATCTTTGATCCACTTAGAATTGAGCTTAGTGCAAGGAGATAAGGATGGGTCAATTTGCATTCTTCTGCATGTTGACCTCCAGCTGAGCCAGCACCATTTGTTGAAAAGGCTATCTTTTTTCCACTGGATGGTTTTAGCTCCTTTGTCAAAGATCAAGTGACCATAGGAGTGTGGATTCATTTCTGGGTCTTCAATTCTGTTCCATTGATCTACATGTCTGTTACTGTACAAATACCATGCAGTTTTTAACACTATTGCTCTGTAGTACAGCTTGAGGTCCGGGATACTGATTCCCCCAGAAGTTCTTTTACTCTTGAGAATAGTTTTAGCTATTCTGGGTTTTCTGTTATTCCAGATGAATTTTTGAATTGCTCTTTCTAACTCTATGAAGAATTGAGTTGGGATTTTGATGGAGATTGCATTGAATCTGTGTATTACTTTTGGTAAGATGCTCATTTTTACTATATTAATCCTGCCAATCCATGAGCATGGCAGATTTTTCCATCTTCTGAGGTCTTCTTCAATTTCTTTCTTCAGAGACTTGAAGTTCTTGTCATACAGATCTTTCACTTGTTTGGTTAGAGTCATGCCAAGATACTTAATATGGTTTGTGGCTATCGTGAAGGGTGTTATTTCTTTTACTTCTTTCTCAGCCTGCTTATCCTTTGAGTATAGGAAGGCTTCTGACTTGCTTGAGTTGATTTTATATCCGGCCACTTTGCTGAAGTTGTTTATCAGCTGTAGGAGTTCTCTGGTGGAGTTCTTTGGGTCGCTTATGTATACTATCATATCGTCTGCAAATAGTGATAGTTTGACTTCTTCCTTTCCAATTTGTATCCCTTTGACCTCTTTTTGTTGTCTAATTGCTCTAGCTAGAACTTCAAGTACTATATTGAAAAGAAATGGAGAGAGAGGGCAGCCTTGTCTAGTCCCTGATTTTAGTGGGATTGCTTCAAGTTTCTCTCCATTTAGATTGATGCTGGCTACCGGTTTGCTGTAAATTGCTTTTACTATGTTTAGATATGGGCCTTGAATTCCTGATCTTTCCAAGACCTTTAGCATGAAAGGATGCTGAATTTTGTCAAATGCTTTCTCAGCATCTAATGAGATGACCATGTGGTTTTTTTCTTTGAGATTGTTTATGTAGTGGATTACATTGATGGATTTCCTTATATTGAACCATCCCTGCATCTCTGGGATGAAGCCTACTTGATCATGGTGAATGATCGTTTTGATGTGTTCTTGGATTCGGTTGGCAAGAATTTTATTGAGTATTTTTGCATCGATATTCATAAGAGAGATTGGCCTGAGATTCTCTTTCTTTGTCGGTTCTTTGTGTGCTTTTGGTATTAGTGTAATTGTGGCTTCATAGAATGAGTTGGGTAGTGTTCCTTCTGTTTCTATTTTGTGGAACAGTTTGAAGAGTATTGGTGTTAGGTCTTCTTTGAAGGTCTGATAGAATTCTGCACTAAAACCATCTGGACCTGTGCTTTTTTTGGTTGGAAGACTTCCAATGACAACCTCTATTTCTTCAGGGGTTATAGGACGGTTTAGATGGTCTATTTGATCCTGATTTAATTTTGGTACATGGTATCTGTCAAGGAAATTGTCCATTTCCTCAAGATTTTCTAGTTGTGTTGAATACAGGTTTTTGTAGTAGGATCTGATGATTTTTTGAATTTCCTCAGTTTCTGTAGTTATCTCTCCCTTTTCGTTTCTGATTTTATTAATTTGCATACTATCTCTGTGCTCTCTGGTTAGTCTGGCTAAGGGCTTATCTATCTTGTTGATTTTCTCAAAGAACCAACTCCTCGTTTTGTTGATTCTTCGTATGGTTTTATTTGTTTCTACTTGATTGATTTCAGCCCTGAGTTTGATGATTTCCTGCCTTCTACTCCTCTTTGGTGTATTTGCTTCTTTTTGTTCCAGGGCTTTCAGGTGTGCCATTAAGCTGTTAGTGTATGCTGTCTCCCATTTCTTTTTGGCAGCACTCAGGGCTATGAATTTTCCTCTTAGCACTGCTTTCATTGTGTCCCATAAATTAGGGTATGTTGTGCCTTCATTTTCATTAACTTTCAAAAAGTCTTTGATTTCTTTCTTTATTTCCACCTTGACCAAGTTATCATTGAGTAGAGCATTGTTCAGCCTCCATGTGTACGTGGGTTTTCTTTTGTTTTTGTTGCCATTGAAGACCACCCTTATTCCATAGTGATCTGATAGGAGGCATGGGATTATTTCTATCTTCTTGTATCTGTTGAGGTCTGATTTGTGACCAATTATATGGTCAATTTTGGAGAAGGTACCATGAGGAGCTGAGAAGAAGGTGTATTCTTTAGCTCTAGGATGAAATGTTCTATATATATCAGTTAGTTCCATTTGGTCCAAGGCTTCAATTAGATTCACTGTGTCCCTGTTTAGTTTCTGCTTTCCTGAACGATCCATTTCAGAGAGCGGGGTGTTGAAGTCACCCACTATTATTGTGTGCGGTGCGATGTGTGCTTTGAGTTTTAGTAAAGTTTCTTTTACGAATGAGGGTGCCCTTGCATTTGGAGCATAGATACTCAGAATTGAGAGTTCTTGATGGTGGATTTTTCCCTTGATCAGTATGTAGTGTCCTTCTGTGTCTTTTTTGATGACTTTAGGTTGAAAATCAATTTTATCCGATATTAGGATGGCTACTCCACCTCGTTTCTTGGGGCCATTTGCTTGTAAAATTGTTTTCCAGCCTTTTACTCTGAGGTAGTGTTTGTCTTTGACACTGAGGTGCGTTTCCTGCATGCAGCAAAATGCTGGGTCCTGTTTATGTATCCAGTCTGCTAGTCTATGTCTTTTAATTGGGGAATTGAGACCATTGATATTAAGAGAGATTAAGGCATAGTGATTATTGCCATCTGCCATTCTTGACGCTATCTTTATGTTTGAGTGGTTATCTATTTTTGGGTTTGATTCATTTTTTCCAGAGTGTTGTTTCTCTCCCTGTATTGGAGGTTTCCACCTATTATCCGTTGCAGGGCTGGATTTGTGGAAAGATATTGTGAAAATTTGGTTTTATCATGGAATATCTTGGTCTCTCCATCTATGGTGATTGAGAGTTTTGCTGGGTATAGTAGTCTAGGCTGGCATTTGTGCTGTCTTAGTGTCTGCATGAGATCTGCCCAGGATCTTCTGGCTTTCATAGTCTCTGGTGAGAAGTCTGATGTGATTCGGATAGGTCTTCCTTTGTATGTTACTTGGCCCTTTTCTCTTACTGTTTTTAGTATTTTTTCTTTGTTTAGAACATTCGGTGTTTTGATTATTATGTGACGGGAGGTATTTCTGTTCTGGTCCCGTCTGTTTGGAGTTCTGTAGGCTTCTTGTAAGTTCATCGGCATCTCTCTCTTTAAGTTAGGGACGTTTTCCTCCATAATTTTGTTGAAGATGTTTACTGGCCCTTTAAGTTGCAAATCTTCACTCTCATCTATACCTATAATCCTTAGGTTTGGTCTTCTCATTGTGTCCTGGATTTCCTGGATGTTTTGGGTTACACGTTTTTTGCATTTTGCATTTTCTTTGACTGTTGAGTCGATGCTTTCTATGGAATCTTCAGCACCTGAGATTCTTTCTTCCATCTCTTGTATTCTATTGTTGATGTTTGCATCTATGACTCCTGATTTCTTCCCAAGGTTTTCTATCTCCAAAGTTGTCTCCCTTTGTGATTTCTTAGTTGTTTCTACTTCCTTTTTTAGTTCCTGGATGGATTTGCTGAGATCCTTCACTTGTTTGTTTGTATTTTCCTGTATTTCTTTAAGGTATTTTTGCATTATCTCTTTCAGGATTTCTTCCTGATGACCCATGTTCTCCTGCATTTCTCTGAGCGATTTTTGTGTTTCCTCCTCATGGGATTCCATCTGTTGATCCATTGTCTCCTGCATTTCTTTAAGCAGTTTTCGTGTTTCCTTTGTAAGGGCATCTAACCGTTGATTCATTTCTTTAAGCAATTTTTGTGTTGCCTCCTTATGGGCATCCATCTGTTGACCCATATTCTTCTACATTTCTTTATGCAAATTTTGTGATTCCTTTGTGAGTGCATCTACCCGTTGATTCATCTCGTTAAGCGATTTTTGTGTTGTCTCCTTGTGCGCCTCCATCTTTTGATCCATGTTCTCCCGCATTTCTCTAAGCGATTTTTGTGTTTCCTTTGTAAGGGCTTCTAACCGTTGATTCATGGTCTCCTGTAACTCTTTATGAGATTTCTTTGTGTCCTTCTTGTGATCCTCTAATAGGATCATGAGAAGTGATTTTAAATCCAGATCTTGTCTTTCGGGTGTGGTGGGGTATCCAGGACTTGCTGCTGTTGGAGAGTTGGGTTCGGATGGTCCCACATTACTTTGATTTCTGTTAGTAACATTCCTACGTTTGCCTTTTGCCGTCTGGATACCTCTGGTTTTAGTTGGTCCTGCTGCCACTGGCTGTTGGTTGGACCTCCTGTGAGCCTGCAAAGCTATTTCTGCCCCCCCTGGATTACCAGGATTCCCTTGGCACCGATTTCTGGGGCCTGCCTGCTCCTGAGTGACTTTGGAGCCCTAATGTGCCTTGCCCCAAGTGATCTTATATTGGGGAGGCCTTGCACATCTAAAGGCTCAGCCTAGTGGATTCCTGGAGCAGAGGTCGCCAAAGGGAGGCTGGTAGGCTCCTGCCCTGTGCAGGGGTGTGTGGTCTCTCCTGGGGGGGGAGGGGGCGTCCTTCTGCCAGGCAGAAGTCCCACAGCAGAGCTGGCACTCTGGTTACTGCAGATGAGCCCAGCACTTGGGAGCCGCATACACACAAGCCGCCCGAGACCCAAGCGATATTATGCCTGTCTGTCTCAGAACCTGCCTGTCCCAACCTCCCAGTCACTGGAGCAAAGATGGTGGAGGGCACTCTCCGCGGTGCCGCTCACCCTGTAGACGCGATGGCCCGCCGATCTGGCACCCAGATGACCACAGCGCTGACCCGTTCTCGGGCACAGACGGAAGCCCCAACAGGCCGTGTCCCAAGTGATGTTATATTGGGGATAGGGAGCTTGGGGTAACTGTCTCTTCAGCGCAGTCTGCGGTAACAGAGCTTTATTTTATTTTTTTTAATTTACATTCCAAATCACTTCCCCTTTCCCGTTTCCTCCCTCCCCGAAAGTCCCATAAGCCCCCTTCCCTCGCTCTTTTCTCCATTCAACCCCCTCTCGTTACTCTGTCCTGGCGTTCCCCTACATCCAGTCTTTCCAGGACCAGGGGTCTCTCCTTCCATCTTCTTAGAAATCTATTGATATGCGAATTGTGTCTAGGGTATTCCGAGATTCTGGGTCAATATCCCCTTATCAGTGACTGCATACCATGTGTGTTCTTTTGTGATTGGGTTACCTCACTAAGGATGATATTTTCAAGATCTGACCATTTGCCTAGGAATTTCGTGAATTCATTGTTTTTAATTGCAGAGTAGTATTCCATTGTGTAGATATACCACATCTTCTGAATCCATTCCTCCATTGAGGGACATCTGGGTTCTTTCCAGCTTCTGGCTACTCTAAATAAGGCTGCTATGAACATAGTGGAGCATGTGTCCTTATTGCATGCAGGTAAAGCCTCTGGGTATATGCCCAGGAGTGGTATAGCCGGATCCTCCGGGAGTGTCATGCCCAGTTTTCTGAGGAACCGCCAGACTGCTTTCCAGAGTGGTTGTACCAGCCTGCAATTCCACCAGCAGTGGAGGAGTGTTCCTCTTTCTCCACATCCTCGCCAACAACTGCTGTCTCCTGTGTTTTTGATCTTAGCCATCCTGACTGGTGTGAGATGGAATCTCAGGGTTGTTTTGATTTGCATTTCCCTAATGACTAAGGATGATGAACATCTCTTTAGGTGCTTCTCAGCCATTAGATATTCTTCAGGTGAGAACTCTTTGTGTAGCTCTGTACCCCATTTTTTAATAGGGTTACTTGCCTCTCTGGAGTTTAACTTCTTGAGTTCTTTGTATATATTGGATATTAGCCCTCTGTCGGATGTAAGGTTGGTAAAGATCATTTCCCAGTTAGTTGGTTGCCTCTTTGTCTTTTGACAGTGTCTTTTGCCTTGCAAAAACTTTGTAATTTAATGAGGTCCCATTTGTCTATTCTTGATGAATTCTTAATGAAATAAAGATGACAAATGAGATGCAAATGCCATCATTATCCATACACACACACACACACACACACACACACACACACACACACACACATGCACACACACACACACACACACACACACATTTTGTATTGCTTTTGCATTCATATTTATGTTGACCTGGACAGTTAATAAAAGTTCTACCCTCTTAATAAGTTTTAAATCCTTAGTTGAAATTTCTTTAGCAAACCATTTTCTACGTGAAATTAGAGCCCCAGTCAGTAAATAATGAACATTTTAAAAGTATTTTAGTAAACTTTCTATGAATGTGTTTTTGTGTATTTAACTATGACTTCACCCTGTTCTGAATTCCTTCCTTCCTTTGAGCTACTCTATATTGTGTGCTACAGGCACTTCCTGGTTCTGCCTTGTCTTATTTGACTGCATTTTACAAACTAACAGTTCCATTTTGAGTTCAAATAATGAGCCTCCTGTCAGCCCAGCATGAACCACAGGGGCATAAACTTATTTATGTGAGCAAAAAAAATGCCACCTAGCAACAATTTGACGTAGACATGAAAGATGTGGGTACATGGACATATTGAAACAATATCCCCTAAGCCAGACCTGTTATTTATTATTTATACTCTAGATGTATAAAGCCCTCTCAACTAGATAATAAAGGAGGGTTCTAGCACTAGAACATGATAGGACCTAGAAACCTGTTATTTTACCACCTGGTGGGTGTGTGGCATAGAATCAACAGGCAAATGACTACAGACATTTACTGGGGACTCAGCTCAGAATAGTCCCCACAACTTGATGAGATCCACTCATTATTCTTCCTCTTAGCCCTGAATTAGTCCTGTACATGGCTTGACTTGACTTGAAAAGTCTCTGCATTGAATTCCCACTGCTTGAAACAGCTCTGCTGAATGCTTTCAACAGACCTCTAATTACTATCCCATATAACCCCCTGTGGTGACTCTCTGCTTTGCCTCTGTCTTCAGTAAGATTTCTGTGAACTCAATAGCTTTTCAACTTCTTTAATCTTTTAACCATTCTATGACGTGCATTTATAACTATTTTTGTATAAGTGTGGTGGTATATGATTAAGATTTTTTTTTTTGCCGCTTTGTCTTTTTTTTTTAATTTAATTTTATTTTATTTTTTTTAATTTACATTTCATACATTCCTTAAGATTTAATAATATTGATTAAGATGGGAATAAAAGAACCAAGAATTGCTAACAGCTACACTGTCATCTGAAATCAGTGTTAGCTGGTAAATTTAGGGCTATAAAATAAACATAACTTATGAATATATTGTTATTCAATAAATTCTGACATTGTAGAAAATCACAAATGTGTCCAAAAATATTTCTGATATTCTACACTCATGGTGTACAACCAGATTATTGTCATGTTAACAGTTTTGTGTAAGTACCAAAATATTTAAAATTGGAATATAACTAGTAATAAAAATTCAGTTTTTAACTAGTCATTTTTTATGTTTATGAGAATCTCTTTATCTGTCTTATGACACGATAGATTAATTTTTCTTATTTAAAAATTTTCTATTAATACTTGCTTAAATTTGTACATACATAGTCTTAGTTTATTCAACATTATGTCCTTAATATATATCAATATCTTCATATGCACTTACTTTTTCCTTTCATTACTGTTTAACACTGGTATATGGATACATTATAATTTATTTTCTATGCCATACATTTGAGAAATAATCATATTCAGAGCCATTATTCATGATTGTCTTAATTTTAGCTTCCCGTTGTGGTGATAAAATACCCTGAAAAAACAAGCTTAAGGGAGAAAGGGTTTCTTGTGCTCACATTTACAGATTATAATCCTCATCACAGGCAAGCTAAGGTAACAAAAACTTGAAGTAACTGGTCACAGCACATACAGAGTCAAAGTGGAAAATTGCTGTGGTAGTTTGAATAGGTTCAGCCTCCATAGACACAAGTGCTTGAATGATTTACTCATAGCAAGTGACACTATTAGGAGATATGGCCTTGTTGGAGTGGGTGTGGCATTGTTAGAGGAAATGTGTCACTATAGAGGTGGGGGTTTTGATGTCTTAAATGTTCATGTTCTGCCCAGTATAGGACAGAGTCTACTTCTGCTGCCTGTGGACCAAGATGTAGAACTCTCAGATCCTTCTCAGCACCATGTCTGTCTGGATACTGCCATGCGTCCCACCATGATAATAGACTAAACCTCTGAAACCATAAGCCAGCCCCAATTAAATGTTTACCTTTATAAAGTTTCCTCAGTCATGGTGTCTCTTCCTATCAAAAAAACCCTAAGAAAATGGTGAATGAATGTATGTCTGCTAGTGCTCGGTTCTTTTAGTCTTCTCTCATACAATCTAAACCATATCTAGGCAACAGTGCTAGAGTCAGTGAGTCTTCCTACCTCAATTGATATATTCAAGATATTCCCCCAGAACAAACCAGGATAGAGCATCCTTATGGAGACTGTGTTTTCTGGTGAGTCTATACTGTTTCAAGCTGACAAAGGTAATCTTACAATGTCACTTCTGTGGCCATATCAATCTTGGTGCTTTGACCAGCAGATGTAAGCAGTGCTAGATTTTAAGATGAATATAGTTTGCTTTATTAGATACCTCCAGTTGTGATTGATGTAGTAATATACATTTTACTTATAGAGTATCACCATTTAATTACTGATAGTTCATATTAATAATTTATGTCATCGATGTCTTAAATTATAATTGAGAAAGTGAGGGAAAAAGAGAGAGAGAGAAAGATGAAATGTATAATCTTTAAGTTTCCTTCTCATTTTCACCCTGAGTGAGGTATTCCAATCACAAAGGAGCACACACAATAAGCGCTCACTTATAAGTGGATATTATCCCAAAAAGATAGAAATACCCAAGATACAATTCATAGACCACATGAAGCTCAAGAAGAAGGAAAACCAAAGTATCGGTGCTTCCGTACTTCTTAGGAACAGAGGGAGGGAAGGGGGCTTATGGGACTTTCGGGGAGGGAGGAAACGGGAAAGGAGAAATCATTTGGAATGTAAATAAAAAAATATAGAAAAAAAAAGAATGGGGAACAAAATACTCATGGGAGGCGATACAGAGACAAAGTGTGGAGCAGAGACTGAAGAAAAGGTCATCCAGAGACTGCCCCACCTTGGGAACCATTCCATACACAGTTACTAAACCTAGACACTATTATGGATGCCAAGAAGTGCTTGCTGACAGGAGTCTGACATAGCTGTCTCCTGAGAGGTTCTGCCAGTGCCTGACAAATACAGAAGTGTATGCTGGCAGCCAACCATTGGACTGAACACAAGGTCCCCAACAGAGGAGCTAGAGAAAGGACCGAAGGAGCTGAGGGATTTTGCAACTCGATAAGAGGAACAGCAATCTGAACCAACCAGTACCCCCAGAACTCCCAGGAACTAAACCACCAACAAAAGAGTACACATGGAGGGACCCATGGCTCTAGCTGTATATGTAGCAGAGGATGGCCTTGTCAGACACTGATGGGAGGAGAGGCCCTTAGTCCTGTGAATGCTGTATGCCCTAGTGTAGGGATATGCCAGGACAGGGAAGTGGGAGTGGGTGGGTGGTTGGGGGAATACCCTCATAGAAGCAGAGGGAGGGGGATAGAAGGGGTTTGGAGGGGAAACCAGGAAAGGGGATAACATTTGAAATGTAAATAAAGAAAAAATCTCTAAAAACAAAAATAAGATAAATAAAAGAAGAGACCAGCATCACTAATGAGAAGTCTTCTGGGAAGTGTTTTCTGAGAGTACAAGAAGCTAAGCTCCAGAGACAGCTAAAGTTGTACATCATGTTGCAGATGAACTTGGTAATGTGTAAGACTTACCCAGGTGGTACTGGTTTTGAAAGCATGAAGGCGTCATGGAGAGCAGCTGAGGCTTGTCACTGTGAGAGGCCATGGAAGGCTACTGGTGAAAGTGCAGCCTCAGTTGCAGTTGATAGCCCAGGACTGAAGGGGTCATACAAAATTGTTGATGCTTTACACCATGAAGAGAGCCTATGAGAGATTATTGGGAAAGCCTAGTTGCAGCAGAAGACCCCAGTGTATTGGAGATGGCAGTATTATGGGATGATTACCAAGAACATCAGCAGCAGTGGAGTGTTTCAACCTGAGCTTAGAGTGCTACAGAGGGCAGAGCTGGTAAAGTGATACCAACCCTTTGGAGGAGCCCAGAAGATCATGCGCGGATCCCAGACATTAAAACAAGAAGCTGTAAAGTTGAACTTGCCTTGGAGACCCCAAGATGTTCAAGATGTCAGAACCGTAGGCTATCTGTTGAGGAATGTTGCTAACAGTGAGTAGAACCAGCTCAAAAGAAAGTTTGTTGCATGAATATAACCAAACATGAGAAAATAGAATCTGCAGTTTTTGAGAGCTGATTTTATTTTCTTCTATAGCAGGTTATTAAAATAAAAACAAGGCAAGTGGTCACTTTGACAACCTGAATTGGAATGTTAAATCTATAAGACCATAAGACAAGCTGTTCTTAAAAATACAAATTATTGCTCGGTGTGATAGTACACGCCATTAATCCCAGCACTCAGGAGGGAAAGAGGCAGGTGGATCTTAAGGCTAGCCTCCAGGAAGTTCCAAGACAGCCAAGGGATATGTAGAAAGACATGTAGCACATACATGCCTAGACTAACTGCAGTTGGTAAAACAGAGAGATCAGCAGCAAAGTAAACAGTGATTGCTTCCACTTCCTTAAGGAATTTGCATGCAACCAAGTTTAAATTTCATAAGATGGTAGCAAATCCAAGCAACTAAAATAATTGAGTTTTGTACCAGTATTTTCAGAAAAGCAATCATTTAATTTTTCAGGATTCCATGTGATTTGGACTATTCCTTATCATCTGTGACTATGCACTGTCAGTAAATATGGCAGGACAGTTTCTTTTTTTTTCCTTTTCTAAGTTTTTTTTTTACAGTCAAAATCATTTCCCCTTTCCTGTTTCCTCCCTCCCCGAAAGTCCTATAAGCCCCCTTCCCTCCCTCTTTTTCCCATTCAACCCCCTCTCGCTTCTCTGTCTTGGCATTCCCCTACATCCAGCCTTTCCAGGACCAGGGGTCTCTCCTTCCATCTTCTTGGAAACCTATTGATATGCGTATTGTGTCTAGGGTATTCCGAGATTCTGGGTTAATAGCCCCTTATCAGTGACTGCATACTATGTGTGTTCTTTTACCTCACTAAGGATGATATTTTCAAGTTCTGACCATTGCCTAGGAATTTCATGAATTCATTGTTTTTAATTGCAGAGTAGTATTCCATTGTGTAAATATACCACATCTTCTGAATCCATTCCTCCGTTGAGGGACATCTGGGTTCTTTCCAGCTTCTGGCTATTATAAATAAGTCTGCTATGAACATAGTGGAGCATGTGTCCTTATTGCATGCAGGTAAAGCCTTTGGGTATATGCCCAGGAGTGGTATAGCCAGATCCTCCGGGAGTGTCATGCCCAGTTTTCTGAGGAACCGCCAGACTGCTTTCCAGAGTGGTTGTACCAGCTTCCAATCCCACCAGCAGTGGAGTGTTCCTCTTTCTCCACATCCTCGCCTACAACTGCTGTCTCCTGTGTTTTTGATCTTAGCCATCCTGACTGGTGTGAGATTGAATCTCAGGGTTGTTTTGATTTGCATTTCCCTAATGACTAAGGATGATGAACATCAGTTTCTAGTAGTCCAGTAATATGTTTGATGTTGCACTAGGAAAATAATTCACCTTTGCCTTTCTTACTTTCTTAAATTGTTATCACTGATTTAACAGTTACTTAGTTCCTATAAACTGTTTTTCCTGGTTTGCCACTATTCCTCCATTTTTGAATCTCTAGGGGCAGAGTTCATTCTGTTAGGGTTGTATCATGTCCTTAGAATGAGGTTTCCATCCTCTTGAGGGGAAGTTTGCATTAATGTTTCTTCCCTGATTATGAACATTTGTTTCTTGGTACTGGTTAAATTTGTCCCATAAATAATAACAGTGGTTATAGTAGCCTGCTCAAACTGGTAAAGATTTACAAAACTATGATTGTCATGTTATATAACATGTGAACTCAAGTATAGAAGTTTTCAATCTTCCTTATATAGTGGTAGTATGATGCTATACTATTGGACCAATAGTAGTTTCTTTTTGTTGTTGTTGAATATAATCTTCATTCACATTTCAAATGCTAAAACCTTTCCCTGTTACCCCCTCCCCGAAAACCCTCAACTCCTACTCCCACCCCGTCTCCAAGTATATGCCTCTCCACCTGACCCATTCCCACCTTCCCCCTCTTTTTTTTTTGAAAAAGGAAGTAGAAATATTTTGTGATAGAACTGAAGATTTACATGGGAAACATTTCTAATGAAATTATAGAAAATAACATTAAAATTGAAGATTATCATGGACAATTATACAGATAAAATGGTAGGCATAAAAATATTCCTAAGTTGATTGAAAGTGGAATTATAAACATTTTTTGATAAAATTGAAGATTTACATGAAAAATATCTCTGATAAAATTGAAGAAATATATAGAAAAACATGTTAACATTGACTCATGGAAAAATGATACAGATAAAATGGTAGGCATAAAATGTTCCTAAGTTGATTGAAAGTAAAATTATAGACATTGTCTGATAAAATTGAAGATTTACATGGAAAATATTTCTGATAAAATTGAAGAAATATAGAGAAAAATGTTAAAATTAAAGATTATCATGGAAATAATACAGTTAAAATGGTAGACATAAAAACATTACTAAATTAAAAGAGGAGTCACAAACATTTTCTAATAAAATTGAAGACTTACATGAAAAATATTTCTGTTAGACTATGTTTTTTGTTGGGGAATTGAGTCCATTAATGTTATAAGACATTAAGGAATAGTGATTGTTGCTTCCTATTATTTTTGATGTTATTTTTATGTTTGTGTGGTTACTTTCTTTTTGGGTCTGTTGGAAAAAGATTACTTTCTTGCTTTTTCTAGGGTGTAGTTTCCCTCCTCTGTGTTGGCATTTTGCATCTATTATCCTTTGTAGGACTGGGTTTGTGGAAAGATATTGTGTAAATTTGGTTTTATCATGGAATGTCTTGTTTTCTCTATCTATGGTAATTGAGAGTTTTGCTGGGTATATTAGTTTGGGCTGGCATTTGTGTTCTATTAGGGTCTGTATGAAATCTGCCCAGGATCTTCTAGCTTTCAATGTCACAGGTAAGAAGTCTGGTGTAATTCTGATAGGCCTGCCTTTATAGGTTACTTGACATTTTTCTCTTACTGCTTTTAATATTCTTTCTTTGTTTAGTGCATTTGGGGTTTTGATTATTATGTGCCGGGAGGACTTTCTTCTGTTCTGGTCCAGTCTGTTTGGAGTTCTTAAGGCTTCTTGTATATTCATGGATATTTCTTTATTTAAGTTAGGGAAGTTTTCTTCCATAATTTTGTTGAAGATATTTACTGGCCCTTTAAGTTGGAAATCTTCACTCTCTTCTATACCTTTAAAGGAGTTATTTATGTCCTTCTTGAAGTCCTCTATCAGCATCATGAGATGTGATTTTAAATCCAGCTCTTGCTTTTCCGATGTGATGGGGTATCCAGGATTTGCTGTTGTGCGAGAATTGAGTTCTGATGGTGCCATGTTGCCTTGGTTTTGTTGGTAGTGATCTTGCGTTTGCCTTTGGTCATCTAGTTATCTCTGGTGTTAGCTGGTCTTGCTGTCTCTAACTGTGGCTTTTCTGTCCTGCAAGTCTATGTCTGTACTCCTGGGATTCCCGTTCTCTCAAATGCCCTGCATATGTCTGGTTCTCCAGGAAGTATCAGGAGATGAAGTCTTCCCTGCAGCAGACCTGGCAATGGTCAAATCCCCTTTGTGCTGCTGTTTCTTGCATGCTGTTTGTTCTCTAGAAAGTATCAGGAGATGGGGTCTTCCTTGTGGCAGAACTGGCAGGGGCTCTACCACAGCAGAAGGAACAGGGCAGGTGGTGGAGGAGGAGGGGGTAGAAGTAACAGAAGGGGAGTCATATTCTGGGGGGGAGGGTTGGGTTTTGGTGGTTGCTGGGTTGTGAGTCCCAGTCAGCGGTGGGGGTGGTTCTTAGTGAATGCACTGCGTGGTGCTAGTTCTCTAGAAAGTATCGGGAGATGGGAGCAGTTCCTTTTTATTAGTTGGATGCATTATCACATAATTTTTAATGTTTCATTTATAAACTGCCTTTAGCACATGCTTACCTGTTGTCTTCCAGATTCTCACTGTATCCTAACAGTAAATAGTTCTAGCTTGTTGAATTTCCTGTTGGTTTCTTTTTCATGATCTGTGGCATATAGCAAGCCTAAGAGATATTGTAATCACTTTTTCTTTTACAGAGTGAGAAATTAGGTTGTGTATGAGAGCCTATATAGTTATTTTATCCATTATCTTTGATTAAGGCTTTCTAATATTACTCAGTAAATGTTCCTTCCAGTTAATGCCGATGGACCTACTGAATTTTAAGGGAACAGACTACTTTTAACAAGTAAATCTTACTGTTTTATACAGTATGTTTGTCTGATAGGAAATGTTCTGAAGTTGGACATACAGTTGGCAAGATTCCCAAGCTAAAACTTTGGCCTGAAAGAATGTGTACATGAATGTTAACAAGTACATAAAAGCAAATTAAGCTTAAGGTAACCTAGAACAAAGGCCAGAAGCAAGTTTTCATTTTATTCTTAGTCTTTGTAAGGGCTCTCCATTTGACTTACCTCAACTGCCATTACGTAAGGGTAAGTCACCTTAAAATAACTGATTAACATAGAAAGCTATTTGTAGTTTCCATCCTAGCTTGCTGTGGCTTTCTTTGGTCAGCACTGATGAAATGTGAAGTAGCTATTCTAAACCTTGGTTGATCTCAACCCATACTCCCAGACTGCTGAGGTAACTACAGTCTGTTACCTAGTGCTATTCTACTTGTATCCAGAATACTGTTTTAAAATTTTACTGTTAATTTTCGTACTCCTGTGATTATATTTTACTTTTGCCCATGCATGTGTTTTAGTATGAATGTTTTGCTTTTTTAAAAGTTTGTGATATTTAAAAATAAATTCAAAAAGTTTCTAAAAAAAAAAGAAAGTTTGTTGCAGTCAATGAAGATGAAAAAGGAGTAGAGATCTGAAGATTGTTTTGATATCAGACATGGAGATGCAGAGTTTGGTGCTAAAGGAGTGCAGATCTGAAGATTGTTTTGATATCAGACATGAAGATGCAGAGTTTTGTGTTTTCTCAGCTGTTTTTCTTTCTTGCTTTGGGGATTATAGTTAAGTGATTGGATGAATCTCAAAAGAGACCTTGAATTTTGGACATTTAACATTGTTGAGATTGATAAAGACTATGGGGACTTTGGAAGTTGGATTAAATGTATTCTTTATTATGCTATGGATCGGTATGCCCCCCAAAGACTCATGAGTTTTAAAAAGCCTATGGGGGCAAGGAAATGAAATGTGATGGTTTGTATATGCTTGGCTCAGAGACTGGCATGATTAGGAGGTGTAGCCTTGATGGAGTAAGTATGTCACTGTGGACACGGGCCTTAATACCCTCATCCTAGAGGCCTTTGGAACAAGCTGTGGAACTCTCATCTCATCCAGCTTCACATCTGCCTGGATGATAATGGACTAAACCTCTGAAACTATAAACCAGCCCCACTTAAATGTCCTTATAAGCATTGCCTTAGTCATGGTGTCTGTTCACAGCAGTAAAACCCAAACTAAGAAAATAATTATCGATAACTGTGTCTGGGTTTTGTAACTGTATATGGGATGGATCCCTAGGTGGGGTAGTCTCTGGATGATCTTTGCCTCAGACTCCACACTTTGTCTCTATATCTCCTTCTGTGGGTGTTTTGTTCCTCCTTCTAAGAAGGACCAGAGAATATTTTGTTCTTCCTTCTTCTTGGGCATCATTTGATAAGTGAATTGTGTCTTGAGAATTCCAAGCTTCTGGGCTAATATTCACTTATCAGTGAGTGCAAACCATGTGTGTTCTTTTGTGATTGGGTTACCTCACTTATGATGATATTTTCCAGTTCCACCCATTTGCCTAAGAATTTCATGAATTCATTGTTTTTAATAGCTGAGTAGTATTCCATTGTGTAAATATGGAATACTGAACATAGTGGAGCATGTGTCCTTAGTGATCCATCCCATATGTAGTTATAAAACTCAGATACTGTTATCAATGCACACAAGTACTTGCTGACTGGAGCCGGATATAGCTGTCACCTGGGAGGCTCTGATAGTGCATAACAAATACAGAAGGGAACACTCTCAGCCAGCCATTGAACTGAACACAGGGTCCCCAGTGGGGGAGCTAGAGAAAGGACCCAAGGAGCTGAAGGAGTTTGAGGCGCCATGAGAGGAACAATGATATGAGCCACCCAGTATTCCCAGAGTTCCCAGGGACAAAATCATCAACCAGATAGTACACATGGTGTTACCCATGGCTCCAGATGCATATGCAGCAGAGGATGGCCTTGTTGGACATCAAAGGGAGGAGAGGCCCCTTGTCCTGGAAAGGCTTGATGCAGCAATATAGGGGAATGACAGGGAAGTGGGAGGGAGTTGATTGGGGAACAGGGGGAGAGGAAATGGCTTATGGGATTTTCGGGGCGAGGGAACCAGGAAAGGGGAAATCATTTGAAATGTAAATAAAGAATATGCCTAATAAAAAATTAAAATTAAAATTAAAAAAAATAATTATCAAAACTCATTTTAAGAAACATACAAATAATTAAGTATGAATGTTACAAAGTGTTATCTAAAGTTTCAATGTTGATACAAATATAATTCATTTATAAAATTATAGTACACTAATAAAATTTTTAATAATTAAAAAGATTAGAACTAAAAATCATCTCCATGCCTGATACTGCTAGAGTGTTCAAAAACCACTGTAGATGATTCCAGATAGGTCTTGAACTTAGGGAAAAACCAAATACTACTGTTCTGCTAAATGAATGAAGCAATAAAAAATGACTAACAACTTTCTGCTCATAGATCAGTACCTGTCTCAGCCATCATCTGAGAAGCTTCCTCCTTCAGTACATAAAAACAAAATACAAACACCCATAAGCTGAAAAATAGAAAGTAAGTGAGAATTGTTGGAACACACAGTCCTAAATATGAGATTTTCATTATCCCCCCCCATGTCCAGGTCTCAGGGAGCTGTGGGGCAGTAGACCATGCTAGGAAACTTGGTAAGATGGATAGGGTTGGAAGCCCTGGGTACCTCTGAGAGCACAGTAGGAGCTTCACCAACTTTAGACAAGGCCCTTGTCATGTGTCCACACTCTCTACATAGGAATGTTACCTACAGTCATGTAAATCAGAACAGAGTTCTCCAGGCTAATGAGGCATCTAGAGGTCCTGAGGGTTTATTCAATAAAGTTTCCTTCCAGGACATTGTTTCCTGCATCCTGCATTCTTTTCGGGTCTATCCTGAGAATGTGGTATGCACCAATTTTCCACGATGAACAATCAATAAACAGTTTGGAACCCAGGACTGTCTTTCTCATCAAGAACTGCTGTGGGGAACATGGAGATGGCCTTTGTCTATAGAGCCGAGCTATCTAAGCCTCCCACAGAAGGCCCCTCTGCGTTCCCAGACAACCAACACTAAGCTAAAGACAATCACCAATGAGCTAATCCAGAGTTCCCCCCAAGTCCCCACCCTCCCTACCCCTACCTAGGGCTCATCCTCAGCCAGTGGGCCTATTCTGTTCCCAATTTCCCTTGACCCAGTGGCTGGGTCTGGGTGTCTACGAGTTTGGGAGCCCCCAGCCCCAGGCTATTCATTATAACTCTTGGGACCCCTACCTTCCATTCCTGACTCCTTTGTGATGTTTTCCAGTGGTGACAGAATGCCTGGGAGTCACACCTTAGATTGTATTTTCCCACCCCTGAGTAGTGCACTGCTTCCCTCGAGCCTAGCATCCAGATGCAGCAGTGCAGGCTAAATAGAGTCTGGTGATTCATTTTCTCCTTGCCCAGCAGCATTCCCACGACACCTCGGTGGGGTGAAATGCAGAACCACAGGAAACTATGTAGAAGAGCAGGCAGAAATATTGTGAGATCCAATGGGGATGGAAGACAGCAAGGAAACAGGGCCTTCTAGTTACCACAAGACTAATGTATATATGAACCCCTACGGACTGTGGCAGCATTCATAGGGCCTACACAGGTCTAAGTCACATGGAGTCCTTTTGCTGAGAAGGGAAGTAGACACAAGACCCTATCCCTAACCTAGAAGCTATTTCCAACTGATAACTGCTCACAAAGGAAAAAATTAGCTTTCTTCAATGGAGTCTCACAGGGACTAAGGACCACATTAAAGGGCAGGCCTCTTGTTCAGCAACAGCAGGACAGCATAAAATGAATTTAATGGTACTTTTGGAGGTTTGTTTGTTTCACATGTTGCTTCCTGTCCCTACCCCAGATATTTTGTATGTGTGTTATGATTTCTAATTCTGTTTTTATGGGATTCCTGTGTATGTATAAATCTCATTGTCTATTTGTATTTCATGTGCTTTTTCTTTGGTTCTTTTTTTTTCTGTTTGTTTTTATTAATTTTAGATATCTATTGATATTCTAATGAAAACATTAAAAGGTTTGGATCTAGGTTGTAGGGGGATTTGGGAGGACCTGGGGGAGTTGGAGGAAGAAAAACCATAATGCAAATATTGTTGATGAAAAAAATACCTATTTTCAATTTTAGAAAAGTTCGGAGTAGGATGGATTTAGTGTAGAATTTTATCAGATTTTAGAAGAAGAAAAACCATCAATTTTCAAATATTTCTGTAAAACAGAAAGTGAAGGAACATTTTCAAATCCTCTTACAGAGCTAATATTACCATAATGCCAAAACCAGACAAAGGACAGGCATGGGGTTATGGGATCTTTCAGAGAAGTCAGAGGTGGAAGAGATGATGAAGAGACTTCAGAGTCAGAAAGGAATATAGGGAATCATCATGGTGAACAGAGAATCATTCCCATTATGACCACCAAGGACTATCCTACGACTTCATAGTATGCCAACATCACACAAAACTTTGTCTTGAAGAGCATTATATATGAAATTGACCCCAAGAATGACTTCATCTTCCATAGTACTTACTTCCCAAATAGATGATAGATAGATGGATGGATAGATAGATAGATAGATAGATAGATAGATAGATAGATAAAATTATTATTGTACCTTATAAGGACTATTTTCTGATTGTGTTTTAGAATCCAGCCACACAACCCACCCTCTTGGATCTCTGTGTCATTCCTTAATTTAACCTAATGCCCTACACATGTTAATCATGTCAGTTGGAACATGGCAGGTGTCTGAAAGCCCATACACATCCTGTCAATGATTCTGGAGAGTAGGTCGGCAACTCTACCTACCCCACCAAGCAACTCTCTCTGCTTCCCAGTTTTTTCCTAGGAAGACTTTAGGGTTCTCATTTCTACTGTTGCAGCAATAGCTGATGAGAAGCTCCCACCCAGCTTCCCTCTCACATTCAGTTTACCTTGTTGTCCTTGAATGACTGTTCTGTTTTGCTTATTCCTTTTATTAAAAATAGTAACCACAATATAAAAGCCCATAACCTCAAAGAATCAAAGAAGTAAAGCTTCCCAATTAATAAAATTATAAACTAATATTTCTGATGAAGAAGGATGCAACTGTGCTCAATAAAAATGTTTGTGAAGCAAATCCTAGAACATATGAAAAGTATAATATATCACAATCAGCATAGCTCCATCCTAGAGATGCAAATCTAAACTTTGTAGTTTATAAACTTGTAGTTTATATTTTTATTTTATACATATTTTAATTTTTGTTAAAGAAAGAGGGCAGGATATAAAAGAAGGCAGTAAGAAATAAATGAGAAGGTAAAAGGCATAAATCTTGCTCTCTGACACTCTAAAAACTAAAAGAAATGGTAAATTTACCTTTAGGGTCTCTTGTGTTGATGATCCATATGTGTATATATCCCTAATGATCATTTAAATATTAGCCTAGTAGAAGCAGACAGGCAGTGTTTTAGGTTTTTGTTGGTTGGTGATGCTTTTGTCGATATTTTCATATTCTTTTGTAAATTTGTGTGAAATCCTAATTTTTCCTTTTCTATTTAAGAAATTCTAATAAATTCATATATTTATGTTTAAGTATTTCATTTTAGAAAAGTGGAAAAGTGGTCCTGATGGAAGTTAGTAACCTGTGGTGGAAGAAAAAGACATTGGAGGAACCTGGCTACGAATGCCTTCTTACCTCTTGTAAGTCACCCATCTACCATGAGGCCATTTTCTAATTCAAAATCAGTTTAAATGCAACTTACCATTCTGTAAAAAGAAAAATGCCTATCCATTCATGTAGTTATCATTGTGGTCCTTGGAATACTTACTTTATAATACACAAAAATACTTTTAATCATTGTCAGTCCTAATACCAGAGTTAACTCTGTGTAACTAAGGGTGTACAAAATTTGTGAGCCTTTACCCTGCAGCTCCAATGATGCCCACTCTAACTCATACCTCAATTCTTGTAGTAATGGATGTCATGTCTTTCTGTTTTGGGCCATGGGATGGCCTTGCTGTCTCCCACCCACTGTGTGCTTTTTGGAATATTTTATCATGCATTGAACCAATTCCATTGATTTCCATCCTTAGCTGCTATATTCAAAGTGGCTTTTTTTCTGGTTTGCATGCTGACACTAGTCACTGCTCCCTGACAAAATGCCCATTTCATCTCTTTATGAGAGAATACTTGCTCACATTGGAACCTACTTAAAAGAAACATTAAAGTTAAGTTTTAGCTTTTACAATTCTAAGAAATTCTGCATAGTTTCTGTGGCTACATGTTGAAAGAAGGTGAGCAAGAACAAAATCAATTTAGTTCTACCTTATGTAGCTTTTTGACCTGGACTCTGACAGCTTTAAACAGAAGTAGATTTAATATTCTTTTTAAGCCTTTCACACAATGGCTATTATCATCCGTGGAGAAGCCTTTGTTTTTCTACTGAAATCTAAGAGAGGCACTTCAGAAGCATGTAGGAGAAGTACAAGCTGTGGAAGTTATGAGTAAGTTATTAAAGTGGAGACTAGCTTGACATTTATAAGTCCTACAGAATGCCAAAGACTTTTAGTTTTAAACTGAGACCTCAGAACAGGTTTGAAGAATTACATCCTGTTAAGTTCTGTTGTGCTTAAGTATTTCACTCTTGTTCATCTTATGCTAGCAGGAAAACATATTTATGTTGAATGTGCTCTTTGTTCATAAAATTAGAGAAAACATAATCTACAATGTTATTCATTACATGTCCTATTGTTCTCAGAAATAGCAGGATTCATAGGTTTTAAGAGCAATGAAATGATTGCTTGTTGTGGATATAGTCAGTTTTCCAAATAAAGTATTGTGTACTTGTCAGTGCCAATTAATATGTTCGATGACAGAATGACTTTTATCCTGTCTTGAAAAATTTGCCAGTAGTTGATTATATTAGGAAAATTAATACAATAGCTAACATGCCATTTTAACTTTAAGCTTGACCTAAGCTACACAGCAAGGCCAGTCAGGGCAACACAGAGAGATCCTGTCTCAAAGAATTAACATGAGCCAGGGTGTGTGCAAGTGGCCTAGCAGGTAGAACCTTCCAAGTTGTCCTTTGACCTCCATGTGAACAACATGGCAAATGAATGCGATACAGAAAATGCAGATTGGCCAACAGGACAGAGAAAAGTGCTGAGAATTTAGCTTATATAAGGTACAGAACCACAACATCCCCTCTACCCTACCATGGCATCGTGTCCATGCTCACAAAGCTTCTGATTATGGATTTCAAATTTTTAAAATTAATTATTACACTTATCCTGTTATAGCAACACAAACCAATACTTGAGTTTGGCAGGGTATACATATATATATATATATATATCAGATTGAAATATAAAATATAGATTAAACAGAGTAGATGAACACAGCAGTTGATACAAATAGGCAATTTTATACTTGAGAAAATATAGGTAATATTTCGATATGTAAATTTCCAGAATATTAAATAAGTATCTTCCTTTACGGGTAAGTGTAATAGCTTAGAAAGATTTAGTTTACTGACAAGGACAGTTTTCAAATTTCCAATGTGGGTAATATACTCCTTTTCTGAGCTATAAATCAAAGAATGCTAAATTCAAGGATGTGGGTTAGGCCTTAGTTTTGTTTGCTTTGTTTGCTTTGCTTTGTTTGTTTTTTTATCAACTCAACACAATCTAGAGTGATTTGGAAAGAGGGACTGCCTTCAACGCATGACCTGTAGGCAATTCTATGAGGCATATTGTTGCTTAAAGATTGATGAGCAAGGGTCCAGCTAAGCTGGGTGGTACTGCTCATAGGTGTATGTGGTCCTGGGTTTTAAAAGGAAGCAAACTGAGTAAGTCATATGGGGCAAGCAAGTAAGAATCCTTCCTTCATTGTCGTTGCTGTTCCTACCCTCATGTTTCTGGCCTGTTTCAGTTCCTGCCTTGGCTTCTCTCAGTGATCAAACATGAGCAGGACTTGTAAGTCAAGAAACCCCTTTCTCCTTCAAGGTGTTTTGGTCATGAACGTTTTCAGAACAATGGAAAGCTAACTGAGAAACCAAGTCTTGGTCCTTACATCTGTCTTGTTTATCTATTCTTACTCTTCACAGCATTTTTTCCATTTCTTATGAATTTCCATGTCGTTTTACTCTTTCTGCGGATTGTTCTCACATCAGACCTCTAGCTCTTGTTTCTTCTTACTCTGAATTTTCTTATCTAGTTGCCCAATTAAAATTTCTACTTGGATACACAATACATGCTATGACTTCATATTAACTTTTGACTTCATTTGTCTTTTGGATCTCCAAAAGTCTCCTCTTGGAAACCAGTAGATCTGTCCTTCTATTTCTCTTTACTTCTATTTCTATCTATTCAGGATATGCTTTCTGAAAAGGGCACATATAAAGGATATACATTACACAAGAGGCTACATTTGGATTCATTATTTCCACCTTGAAAATCTCTAGTAATTGTATCTTTGATTGTGAGTTTTATAGGTGTTGTCTAATAGGAGAACTTAGCCTGCCATTTGGCCAAGTCCCTCTATCTCATTCACATTTAGAACTGATGACACCCCAGGGTCAGAGAATTCTGGTAAAATATTCAACGTTGCATGTTCAGTAAACTGAAAGTAGAAAGGAAATATTTTATGTCAAAGAATATATAGGTACTGACAGCTCAAAGAAAAAACTGTTTTCACAACCTGCTTCCAGTACAGACATAGCAGTTGTCTTATCAGACTCCTGATCATCCAGGAACCATAGCATGTTCTTTCTTAGTCATATTGTTTCTATTTGTAGACTGTATTTGCTGAAACTGGTAGCATTAAATGCAAAAGAATAAGACAGTTATAGAATAAAGCACAGTTCCTTTTTAAAAAGTCAGTGTCATGGAGAGCAGCTTGTAACCTGAGATAGTACTTGGATTGGGTTATGCACAATTCCTCTTCTAACTGTGCAGTTGGTGCTCAGTTCTTTTACCTGCATGTACTTATTATATAAACATGCACTCCTTGCTCAATAATGCATCCAAAAACCATGGATCCACACCTGCATCTTTCTCAGAACAATGGCACAATTTTCTTTTTTCCAAACAAAAATCAAACTTTGTTTCTATTCAAATACATTCAAATATACCAATAAGGAAGAGTTGAAAGGCCAGTCCAGGATGACCTGATTTTAAAAATGCATGCACAGTAAGACAAAAACACATCATCAAATGAAATTTTAAGGAGCCTCTTCTATATTTTATGAGCATGTAAAGTTGTACATGCAACAACTAAAATCAGGTACATTTTGGGAAGGTATACGAGCAGTAGAAAAAAATAATTCTATGACATAATTATTCATCAAAGCAAAGCACCACCATCACTATGCCCTTTAATAACAAAACTCCTCCTTCTTTTGAACTGTTCTAAAAAAAAATCACTAGTCAATAATTGGGGCCCTTAAATATCTTCTGACTTGAAGTCTGTTGCACCCTGCAGAATATTCTAATCTTTTATATTCTTTGCCTTAAATTTTCTTTGCTAATTTTCACTAGAATCCATAGTCTCTTTAAGTATATGTAAGTATGTTTCTGATAAAAATAAGTACTAGCAAATTTCCACATTATTGGGTAGATAGATGTTTAAGTGTGATTAACTATCCAACAGTTCTCTAAAAGTCTTATTTTGTTTGATTTTCCCTGAAAAGTGTGTACAAGATTCAAGTGTTCTATACAGTTGTTAATGATGGCAGAATCGTTTTTTATAAGTTAGCTATTTTAGAGAATGAACAAATGTGATTGTAGCTTAATTTTGTGATGACTATAAAGTACATACATAGTAGTATTTATTTATAATATAATTTTTAAATTAATAAAATAATTGTAATAAAATAAAATTTATAAAAAAATTTATAGAAGTAAAATATCATTATATTTTTCTTTTTCTTTTCTTTTTTACTTGATTGTCTTCTTTTTGATTTACTTCTACAAATTCTTTATACATTTTGAATAAAAATTCTTGGCCACCAAAGGGATTCTATAGATCCTCTAAGCACCATAGGCTATTGCCAAGGCAATTGGTTACCCTCCATAAAAATCGGAAAGGACATACTTCTGAAGATACTACTTACTTGTGTTATGGAGAAATTTATGTAATAGGTGTTGCCCAACTCGAAGCCTCAGACCTACTGACTACTGCTGTTAATTGTGCTGAAGGAGAAAAGTCATCATCAATTTCACCTAGCACAAAGTGGTTTAATCTAGTCAAGAAATTCAAGCTGAAGAGATGTAAAATTGGTTGTGTATAATTAATAGTACAAGTGTGGACCCTTATTTCTAACAGCCCCATTGCTTTGTTTCAGAATGGCCCTGAAAGAGATCTAACTATAGATGTTTACTGAAGCTTGTAGTATTGCTTACTGGGCAAGTGTTTGGCCTCCTTGAACTATCTGTATTGTGACTGTGAGTTAAAAAAAATAAATTGGTATATACTGGTTCAATCGTGACATAAATATTATGGTTTTAACCAACTACTGTATGCTTGAAGCCCACTTAAGGGTCACTCCATGAGATGGTGCCCAGATGTTACACTGCCTAAGTGGTCAAGGACTTGAGACTGGATACTCATGGGCCTATGGGAAAACCTATTTCTATTATTCTCATAAAGGAACATAAAAATAAAATGACTCGTAATGACATATTGCTATATCCATAGATCAGAGTATTACTCAACTTTCATAATGAATGGTGATTAACATAGAATAATAATTGGACAATGTACAGAGAGGGAGATACTTTGGAGCCTTCATCCCTAAGTGGGATGTCTTTATCAAATTCCTCAAGACCCAAGCATCTGTGCAGATGTGGATATGAAAAGATTATAAGATTCAGACATGATAGATGACTCCAAGGATACAGCATCACCAAACATAACTGGGCTGATAAACATATAAATTCACAGACCTTGACACCATACACTTCACTTGCAAAATTCAAGCCAGACAAAACCCCATGATGGAGAAGCTGAAATAGATACAAAGTCCCTTCCATAACCAAGACGTCATTTGTAATTTACACCTATTGGGCAAGGGAAAAGTCAGTTTTCTTCAGTGGAGAGTACCTAAGTATATCAACCACAGTCTAGGACATAGCCATCATTAGTTGGCCAAAGCAAAAAGACTCATGTTTGTGTGTGTGTGTGTGTGTGTGTGTGTGTGTGTGTGTGTGTACCTTTTCTTTTGTTTGGGTGGTTTTTGTTGTTGTTGTTGTTATATTTCATTTCTTTTTGTTGCTGTTGTTTGCTGTGATTTATTTTTTCTCCCTGAGGGAGAGAGAATAAATTATCAAACATGAGGTTGGGCGGATTGAGGGGTGGGAAGAATTGGAAGAGGTGAAGTCATATCATCAAAATATACTGGATGAAGAAATTTTAAAAATAATAATAATATAAAATTATTGGCCTAATAAACATATTTTAAACATTGCATACTGTCTGATTTATTTATTGAGTACAGTATATATTAAAAACCTTTGAGGTACCAGACACGAGTTCAATTCCTCTTCTCTCCAATATCAGACTTCTTAGTGTTAAAGAATTCTACTGATGTGTACTTCCTTCCCTTTTGTGTAGGTGAGTACTTACCTGATACTTAGACTCTCTAGTTCTAATTGTTACTAAAACTCTTCTGTTATAGATGATATTTTCATTCATTGATCCTTTATAGTTTTTATACAGGATTTATTTTGAAGTTATTATTACAACTTAAACTTTTTCTGAGGTCATCATAAATATGTTAAATACTACTGAAGATCAATCTATAGCTTTTCTTTATTTGTATAGTACTCAAGCAAAGTAGTCAGAATCTTTAGATCACTGGTTATCCTGTGGGCTGTGACCCTTTACAAGTTCACCTAAGACCTTCAGAAAACATAGATATTGATGTCACCATAATTCTTAAAAGTAGTAAAATTACAGTTATAAAGTAATTTTATGGTTGAGGGTCACTACAACATGAGGATCTGTATTACAGAGTCACAGATTTAGGAATGTTGAGAACCTCTGCTTTGGGTAGTTCTCTGCCTCTTTCTCTGTGTTTCTTTCTCTGTCTCTGTATCTGTCTTACTCCTGCCCCCTCTTTCAAGAGACAGAACGTGCTGCTTTCATATTTAGGGTACTAAATTAAAGCACAGCTTTTCAATAAAAATTATATCTTTATGTCAGAGATTACAAAGTCTGGTCACCAATGAAAGAATACCTCTGGTCACTCCTCACAGTCACATTCCATATGATGTGCACTATTCCATCCCAGCTAATTAATTTACAAGTTTCAAAAGTGCAAATCAAGTATCCCCCATTGGAGCCAAGTCATTTTCTTTTAACCACAGGGGAAATGTGTGATAAATAAATGATAGCGTTCAATGAGATAAGAACCCAGAATGTAATTACTAGCGTTACCATTTAGATGATAATCTTGTTGCACATTTTACAAGAGATTTAAAATATCGACTAGGACTTCTAGTCCTGGCATATTAGCTGCATCTATACTATGTGGATGTTTATATTTATTAAATAGAGGCTGCTCTATTTCCCATTTTCTGTCTTCCCACAACACCTGGAATTAACTGCTTATATGTGACATTTGAGTTTTCTGCTTTGTTTTGTTTAGACAAGGCTCACTATATAGCCTTGGCTTGCCTGTAATTCCCTATGTGGACCAGGTTGTCCTCAAACTCAGAGATCCACCTGCCTCTGGTTTCTGAGTGCTGTAATTACAGGTATGAGTAACCATGTTCAGCTCTAGGCTTCATTTGAAGTGAGTTCATAGTGAGACTCTGTTTCAAAAAATAAAAACAAAACAAAGCAACAACAACAAAAACCCTACTAAATGTTTAAAACATACTGTAAATATCAGAGAAATATGTATTAAAATAAAAATGAAATTGGCAAGTTTCTTGCTTTTTTCTTCATACACAGAAAAATATAATTGCCAGGGAGTTTCACATTACCCAGCTCAATCCCTTCCCAGTTCTTCCATGTCGGCCCCCCTTTGTGACCACCCTCCCCACAAAGTAAAAATAAAAGAAAAAAAAGGTCAAATTTGTGTTATCTATATACTCAGTAGAGCATGGTCAAACTCTCAGTGATCTGGCCTTAAATAGAACTGAGTCCTTCCCCACCCATCCTTGCCAGAACTATCCATTGTTCAGAGGTACACATCAGCATCAGCATCAGCATCAGCATCAGCATCAGCATCACAATTGTTCTCTTCTGTAGCTTCTTGTCTAAGCAGTTACTTTGGAGGGGGGTTGGGAGGTTGGGGTTAAGAGTTGTCACAGAAGCCTTCCATGCCCCTTTCTCTCAACTGTGCATCTTCAGTCATCAATATTACCGCAAAAGTATCCTCCTTGTTCTTCACAGTCAATGGGAGCACGAATCATGGGCCTCCACAGACCACAAACACTGGTCCCTTTTGCAATAGAACCACAGACCCAGACAACTCCCTTGAAGGCTGCCTGCTGGATCCATGGACATCAGCTTGGACTTAAGCGGCAGTGCAGGCCACTTGAAATATGGCTGCCAGTAGCAGCACAACCTACAAACATCTACAGTGCTTCCGGCTGCCGCACAGACCACGTACATTCAGACATCCATATGACCCCTGGTGGTAACGTGTCAAAACCTCAGCTGTTGAACCTGGCTGGGCTGCTCAAAATGGATAAATTTCTAAAAACGAAAACTAACAAACAAAAAACGGATAAAAGTAAAAGAGACAATGGTAAACTATACTGCAATTGTATATGTTAAAGCAATTAATACTACAGATTCTTATCCCTCTTTAATAGTTCCATATGCAAACAGTTTAAGAGATGTTACAAATGACCCAGTACAAACCCTCCTCTCCAAAGAATGCCTAATGTTGTTTTATCACAGTGTTGAAGGATCACAGATGAAAAGAAAATATTTCAACAGTTTCAAAAAATATTTAATTTAAAATGCTAAGAAATACCTTCATTTTCAATAGTTTTCCCAGTTATAATTGGTGATACTGAGGAGGGGCTGTATAAGAATGGAAGGGAAGAAATAAAATTATTTTTATTTGATGACTACATTGCCATCACAATAAAAGCGAGTTTTACAGAAAAAGAACATGTAATTATCACAAAGAATGAGGTAGTTCTTTGGAATTGTTGTTTAGCAAGTCAGTTTCAAGCCAATCAATAATGATCTTGTCTAAGAGAATTAATTGAGCAGAAGTGTACACAAAAGAAATTACACTTGAAAAGTATCTAGGCATGAGCCTTCAAAAAACAGTTTACAGTATTTAAGAGGAAAAATGTTGCTGTTAGATAACAGAAAGCAAGGAAATTACAGAGTAGTAAAATGTTTAAAATTTCCAAGCTAATGTATCTGTTTAATATATTTTGAATTCAACTTTCTCCTAAAGTTTTTTGAGCTACAGTAAATATTCTAAATTGATATAAGTGCCTTTATAATATAGAAGACTTCTGTAAAAGCTGCACATGCCATCCTGACAAACACTATGCTACATTGCAATACTACAACGTTCCCAATAAAACAGGGATAAACATGTAGGCTAACTGACCGAATAAAAAAAAGAACTAATAATAGCACTCATACATATAGAACTTACAACACGATGTTCAATTAATTGGTGCAGACATCTATAGGGAAAGTACTGATCTGTTTGTGTTGGGAAGTTAGTTAAGTATGTTAAATAACTAAAACAAAACAAGTAAACTGGAAGATGGCCTGATATACTATTCTAAGGTTGACTTAAGATAGATATGAATTATGTTAACAAATTGCTAGTGTTAACAGAAATAGGTGGAACACATTATGGTTTTGATGTCTGTTATACATGAGCTGAATGGTACTCTCCAATGAAGAAAAAATAACTTCATCATGTATAGTCAAAAAGCTGAGCAATTAACTTAATTTGCCTTTTAAAAACTATTCAAATTCATCATTAATCATAGAAAAAGTAAACATAAATGAAGGGTCTCTCCTTCTTCATAGAGTTTGGTGTATAGTATTCTCCAATGACTCATGTGTTGAAACTTTGAGCCCAGTTGATGGAGTTGTTGGTCACTAAGAGTTACCCACATTCCAGAAACAGGTGCTCCCTTATCAGTGCCAATAGGTATGTCATCACTAATGGTTAATGTGACACAATTCCATTGCTGTATTTTCTCTATGTGCATATGTCATACTCCCTTTAAAGCTCAAAGTCACTGCTTGTCCTGTAGCTGTCTCCATCCCCACTCAGAGGAAGCTATTTTTTACTCCCATATCTGCCCCCCAGGGCACCCTATGAATCTCTTGCATGATGTCTGTTGCCATGACTTTTGTGGTTCCTTCATTGCCAAGATATTATTTCACCAAAAGCAAAAAATGAACAAACAATAACAAAACAACAACAACAACAAAAAAAACCCAACAAAACCTTTTCAGGATTAGGGTTCCTTTTCAGATTAGGGACCCTGGATCATGAGGATTTATAACTTGATGGTGTTATTGAGATGGTGAAGTACAGC
This sequence comes from Tokudaia tokunoshimensis, assembly GCA_036184795.1. Lineage (NCBI taxonomy): Eukaryota > Metazoa > Chordata > Mammalia > Rodentia > Muridae > Tokudaia > Tokudaia tokunoshimensis. Next base: position 17,322,359 of record BTHU01000004.1, on the reverse strand, counting down.
TGGTCTCTGTAGCCATGGATAAAAGTATCTTTGTTCCTAGCTTTCTCATTCTTTCCTAGACAAGTGAAGTGTTTAGCTTTGCTCCTCAGAGCCCACTTCTGTCTTTACCAGGTCCAGGAATAATAGCAGGAACTGCCTACTAAAGACTAAAAACTAGTAATCTGTGATCCAGGACAAATAGTTTCCCTATTCAGATTGTTGCTGTCAGCTGTTTATCACAGCAGCAAGATGCTTGAATTGCACCTGGGTGGGTGAAGCAAAATAATTTTAAGTAGCTTGGGTTACAGAATGGAATCTTGCCACCATCCCCCCCCAAAATGGCAGAATTGGAAAATATAATGTCAATTATATATGAGAACATATATAATCCATTATAAACTATGATTATAGGGACCCTAACTTACAGCACCTGCATTGGAAAGAAACCTATCTGCACTAAATGAACATAGGTATGACTTTCCTTATGCCTGTCAGCAAAAAATTCTAGTCCAGAGAAATTCTTGCAGTGAGAATACAACTAACATGCTGAAAATAATGAATAAAAGATATGCGATTTGGGACACTGTGTAACATTATGCATCATTTAGAAGCTAAAGAACAAGTTGTGCATACAATATCCAAATGTGATTTTGAACATTTGACAACTAGCGTTGCCTTTATTGAAGCTTGTGTTAGAAAATGATCCAAACACTCTTACCAAGAACGACTGTCCATGAATAAAAAAAGGTATATGGCATGGCGGAGTGCGTCTCACTCCAGTAAGTTTTATTTAGGAAAAGGGGTAATTTTGAGATCTATTATAGTGAATCCTTTACTTTGGAGGGTGTCTTAGTCAGGGTTTCTATTCCTGCACAAACATCATGACCAAGAAGCAAGTTGGGGAGGAAAGGGTTTATTCAGCTTACACTTCCACATTGCTGTTCATCACCAAAGGAAGTCAGGACTGGAACTCAAGCAGGTCAGGAAGCAGGAGCTGATGCAGAGACCATGGAGGGATGTTCCTTACTGGATTGCTTCCTCTGGCTTGCTCAGCCTGTTCTATTATAGAACCCAAGAATACCAGGCAAGGGATGGTACCATCCACAAGGGGCCCTCCCCCCTTGATCACTAATTGAGAAAATGCCCCACAGTTGGATCTCATGGAGACACTTTCCCAACTGAAACTCCTTTCTTTGTGATAACTCCAGTCTGTGTCAAGTTGACACACAAAACCAGCCACCACAGAAGGATAAATAATTTTGCAGATAATGGACGAGAAATAATAATAATAATAATAATAATAATAATAATAATAATAATAATAAATAATAATTAATAATAATAAATGTAAGTTCTGAGACTTGGGGCACTGGCTCTGCACCCATTCCTACAACACCCACAGGAAGCTCAACTCCCAGATGCTCTAAAATGCACAGAATCATAATGGAGGCCACAATATCTGCCCCAACACTTGGAGTAACTGGAACCTCTGGGGTTCAAGGAACACAGGAATTCATGCCCGGCCAGTAGCACAAGTTCCTTTCAGTTTGAACCTGCACCCTGAGCACACCTGGGGTGTTGGCTCTGCACCCACTCTTTCAACACAAGAAGGAGCCTGATTCCCAGGTGCTTTGAAATGCCTTAGGTCACAGGATCACAAGATCACTGAGGAAGCTGGAATCCCAGGAGATCAGACACACCAAGGAGCACTGGAGCACTGACACACTCAAGATCACAGTTGAGACCACAACATCTTTCCCAACACTAATCATAACTGGGACCCCCACAAGAACCAGGGAAACACAAACAGAGCCCAGGCAGAGGCACAGGTTCCTTCCAGCTTGTACCTCAAATCTAGGGCTTTGACTCCCCACCCACCCCTGTAACACACAGAGAAAGCTTGACTCCCTGGAGTTCTGACACAATAGGATTTCAGGAGCTTGGTCACACCAGGATTTCAGGATCACAGAATACCCAGAGGCACCTTACTCCCAGGACCTCTGACACACCCAGCATCAGAGGATCCCAGAATACCAGAATGATAGGATCACAGAGACACCTGTACTCTGAGGAGTTCTGACACAACCAGGATTATAGGAGGGACAGTCTCCAGTCACATACAGCAAGGGCAGATAGCATTAGAGATAGCCAGATGGCAAGAAGCAAGCAAAAGTATATAAGCAGAAACCAAGGCTACATGACATCATAGTAATGCAGTTCTCTCACTACAGCAAGTTCTGGATACCCCATCACACCAGAAAAGCAAGATTCAGATTTAAAATCAAAACTCTTAAAGATGATAGAGGACTTTCAGAAGGACATAAATAGTTCTCTTAAAGAAATAAAGGAGAACACAGGTAAACAGGTAGAAGCCCTTAAAGAGGAAAAACAAAAATCCATTAATGAATAACAGAAAAACACAACCAAGCAGGTGAAGGAATGGAACAAAACCATCCAGGATCTAAAAATGGAAATAGAAACAATAAAGAAATAACAAAGGGAGACAACCCTGGAGATAGAAAACCTAGGAAATAGATCAGGAGTCATAGATGCAAGCACCACAAACAGAAAACAAGAGATAGAAGAGAGAAACTCAGGAGCAGAAGATATGATAGAAAATATTGGTACAAGAGTCAAAGAAAATGCAAAATGCAAAAAGCTCCTAACCTGAATTATCCAGGAAATCCAGGACACAATGAGAAGATCAAACCTAAGGATAATAAACATAGAAGAGAGTGAGGATTCCCAAATTATAGGGTCAGTAAGTATATTCAAAAAATAATAGTAGAAACCTTCCATAATCTAAAGAAAGAGATACCCATGAAAATACAAGAAGCCTATGGAACTCCAAATAGATTGGACCAGAAAAGAAACTCCTGTCACATAATAATCAAAACACAAAATGCACAAAACAGAGATAGACTATTAAAAGCAGTAAGGGGGAAAGGTCAAGTAATATATAAAGGCAGACCTATCAGAATTACAACAGACTTCTCAACAGAGACTCTAAAGACAGAAGATCCTAGGCAGATGTCATACAGAACCTAAGAGAACACAAATGCCAGCCCAAACTACTATACCCAGTAAAAAAATCAATTTATGTAGATGGAGAAACCAAGATATTCCATAACAAAATCAAATTTACACAATATCTTTCCACATATACAGCCCTTCAAAGAATAATAGATGAAAAACTCTAACATGAGGGAAACTAAACCCTAGAAAAAGCAAAAAGTAATATTCTTTCAACAAATCCAAAAGAAGATAGCCACACAAACATAATTCCACCTCTAACAACAAAATTAACAGGAAGCAACAATCACTTTCCCTTAATATCTCTTAACATCAATGGACTCAATTACTCAATAAAAAGACATAGACTAACAGTCTGGATATACAAATAGGACCAAGCATTTTACTGCATACAGAAAATGAAAACCTCAGAGGCAAAGACAGAAACTACCTCAGAGTAAAAGGCTGGAAAAAGAATTCCAAACAAAAGGTCCCAAGAAACAAGCTGGAGTTTCCATTCTAATATCAAATAAAATCAACTTTCAACCAAAAGTTATCAAAAAAGTTAAGGAAGAACACTTCATACTTCTCAAAAGAAAAATCTACTAAGATGAACTCTCAATTCTGAACATTTGCTCCAAATGCAAGGGCACCTGCATGCATAAATGAAATTTTACTAAAGCTCAAAGCACACATTGCACCTCACAGAATAATAGTGGGAGACTTCAACATCCCACTCTTAGCAATGAACAGATCATGAAAACAGAAACTAAACAGAGACTCAGTGAAGCTAACAGAAGTTATGAACCAAATGGACTTAACAGATATCTATAGAGAATGTCATTCTAAAACAAAAGATTATACCTTCTCCTTAGCACCTCATGGTACTTTCTCCAAAATTGACCATATAGTTGATCACAACACATGCCTCAACAGACACAGGAAGATTGTAATAATCCCATGCTTTCTATCAAATCACCATGGAGTAGAACTAAAGTTGGTCTTCAATAACAACAAAAAGAACATTAAGCCCACATACACATGAAAGCTAAACAATGCTATACTCAATGATAACTTGGTCAAGGAAGAAAAAAAGAAAGAAATTAAAGACTTTTTAGAATTTAATGAAAGTGAAGTCACAACATATGAAAACATTTGGGACACAATGAAAGCAGTGATAAGAGGAAAATTCATAGCTCTGAGTGCCTCCAAAAAGAAACTGGAGAGAACACATACTAACAGCCTGACAGCACACCTGAAAACTCTAGAACAAGAAGCAAATACACCCAAGAAGAGTAGTTGGCAAGAAATAGTCAAACTCAGCTGAAATCAACCAAGTAGAAACAAAAAGAACTATACAAAGAATCAACCAAACTAGGAGCTGGTTCTTTGAGAAAATCAACAAGATAAATAAACTCTTAGCCAGACTAACCAGGGGGTACAGAGACAGAATGCAAATTAATAAACTCAGAAATGAAAAAGGAGACATAACAGAATCTGAAGAAATTCAAAAAATCATCAGATACTATCACAAAAGCATATGCTCAACAAAACTGGAAAATCTGGATGAAATGGCCAATTTTCTAGAGAGATACCAGGTATCAAAGTTAAATCAGGATCAGGTAACACATCCAAAAAGTTCCATAACTCCTAAATAAATAGAAGCAGTCACTAACAGTCTCCTAACCAAAAAAAGATCAGGACCAGTAGGGTGTAGTGCAGAATTCTATCAGACCTTTAAAGAAGACCTAATACTAATACTTTTCAAACTATTTCATGAATTAGAAACAGAGAACACTACGCAATTTGTTCTATGAAGCCACAATTAGAGTTATACCTAAACAACACAAAGACCCAATAAAGAAGAACTTGAGACCAATTTCCTTTATGAATATCAATGCAAAAAATACTCACTAAAATTCTCTCAAACCAAATCTAAGAACACATCACAATAATCATCCATCATAATCAAGTAAGATTCTTCCCAGTGATGCAGGGATGGTCCAATATATGGAAACCCATCAATGTAATCCACTATATAAACAAACTCAAAGGAAAAAAAAAGACATGATCATCTCATTAGATGCTGAGAAAGCATTTGACAAAATTTAATACCCCTTCATAGTAAAAGTCTTGGAAAGGTCAGGAACTCAAGGTCCATATCTGAACATCATAAAAGCAATATACAGCAAACCAGTAGCCAACATCAAATTAAATAGAGAGAATCTTGAAGCAATCCCACTAAAATCAGGGACAAGTCAAGGCTGCCCACTCTCTCTAGACCTATTCAATGTAGTACTTGAAGTCCTAGCCAGAGCAATTAGACAAAAAAACAAAAAAAAAAAAAAAAAACAAAAAAAAAAAACCAAAAAAAAAAAAAAAAGAAAAAGGGGGGGGCAAGGGATAAAAATTGGAAAGGAATCAAAATATCACTATTTGCAGATGATATGAAAGTATACAAAAGTGACCCCAAAAATTCCACCAGAGAACTCCTAAACCTGAAAAACAACTTCACCAAAGGTGTTGGATATAAAATTAACTCCAACAAATCACTGTTCTTCCTCTACTCAAAGGATAAAGAGATTAAGAAAGAAATTAGGGACATGACAACCTTCACAATAGTCACAAATAATATGAAATACTATGGTGTGACTCTAACCAAGTGAGTGAAAGATCCCTATGACAAGAACTTCAAGTCTCTGAAGAAAGAAATCGAACAAGATCTCAGAAGATGGAATGATCTCCCAAGCTAATGCATTGGCAGGATTAGTATAGTAAAAATGACCATCTTGCAATCTACAGATTCAATGAAATCCTCATGAAAATTCCAACTCTATTCTTCATACAGTTAGAAAGAGCAATTTGCAATTTCATTTGGAATAACCAAAAATTCAGGATAGCAAAAACTATTCTCAACAATAAAAGAACTTCTGGAGGAATCACCATCCCTGACCTCAGGCTGTATTGACCTCAGAGCAATAGTGATTAGAAACTGTATAATACTCGTACACAGACAGGCAGGTAGGTCAATGGCATAGAATTGTAGACCCAGAAATGAACCCATACCACACCTACAGTCACATGATCATTAACAAACGAACTAAAACCATCCAGTGGTACAAAGACAACATTTTCAACAAATAATGCTGGTTCAACTGGCAGTCAACATGTTTAAGAATACAAATTGATCCATTCTTATCTCCTTGTACATAGTTCAATTCCAAGTGGATCAAGGACCTCCACATAAAACCACATATACTGAAACTAATAGAAGAGAAAGTGGGGAAGATCCTTGAACACATCAGCATAGGGGAAAATTTCCTAAATAGAACACCAGTGGCTTATACTCTAAGATCAACAATAGACAAATGGGACCTCATAAAATTGTAGAGCTTCTTTAAGGAAAAGGATACTGTCAATAGGACAAAACAGCAGCCAACAGATTGGGAAAAGATCTTTACCAATGCTATATCCTATAGAGGGCTAATATGTAATATGTAAAGTGAACTTAGGAAGTTATGCTCCAGAGAATCAAATAACCCTATTAAAAAATGGGGAACAGAGCTAAACAAAGAATTCTCAACCAAGGAATATCAAATGGCTGAGCAGCACCTAAAGAAATGCTCAACATCCTTAGTCATTAGGGAAATGCAATTCAAAACAACCCTGAGATTCCACCTCACACCAGTCAGAATGGCTAAGATCCAAAACTCAGGTGACAGCAGATTCTGGCAAGAATGTGGAGAAAGAGGAACACTCCTCCATTGCTGGTGGGATTGGCAGAAGGTACAACCACTCTGGAAATCAGTCTGTCAGTTCTTCAGAAAATTGGACATAGTACTACCTGAGGACTTAGCTATACCAGTCCTGGGCATATACCCAAAATATGCTCCAACATATAAGAAGGACACATGCTCCACTATGTTCATAGCAGTCTTATTTATAGTAGCCAGGAACTGGAAAGAACCCAGATGTCCTTCAACAAAGGAATGAATAGAGAAAGTGAGGCACATTTGCACAATGGAGTACTACTCCACTATTAATTATGTTGATTTTGTAACAATAGTCTTTTGCTAGGAACTTATAGAATCTTTTCCCTGAATCCTGCACCAAAAACTGCAATATTTGAATCTTAAAGGCATGAGTACAAACTTTATTAAAGGAGAAAAAAAATCTGTAAACACCATATGTTGCAACAGGGAAACTGTAGTCTCACAGTAACCCACCTTTGACATCACACAGTTCTCATCTCCAAAGTCCCTTGAAGAGTGTAAGAGTCAATCAAGGTGCCCAACTCTGACAGGACAGTGGAAGTGGTGGGTAGGGTAGAAAATGCCAGGAATTTTTGTAAGACTTAGCTCGAGCTTCTGTTTCTTCAGATTGCCTCTTAAACAAAAGACACATATTTTCTCACAATTCTCAAGCCTAGAAATTCAGGCTGAATTGGTGGAGCTCTGATTCTTTGGGTTGCACATGAAGTCTTTCTCTTGTTCTCATATGTCTTCTTTGATGTAAACCCATTGTAAGGTATATGGAGTCAAATCCTCATCTTGGGAAGATACAGACTCTATTGGATTAGAATCCATATGTGTCCTTCCATGCCACCACAACTGACTCTAAATGTTCTATTTCCCAATAGAATCACACTGAAGTTAGGAGTCCTGCATCATGCTGTGTGCCAATGTCCTCCAAGCTGAAAGTTATGGATTTCAGCAGTGCTTGGATTATATATTATCAGAACAGCACTACCTGTTCTGAACTGCACTCTTTGGAGACACATATTGGTAGGGAATGAGGGGTTGACATTGGTCACTTGGAGAAGTTAGGAAATTAAGGACAGAGAAAAAGAACACCAGCTTTAGTGAGGCTGGTGGCTCTTGCCAGTTCTGTTGAAGTATTATGTGCATGATATGGGAAGTTTCTGGGTAGATTTGTTAGGCAATAATGTAGCTACTTATGACACAGCATGGTGGCTGCTTCTCTAGGCCTGCAGGTGACATCAGCTTACAAAAAGGCAAGCAGGTATAAATTGGAAGGATTTGTGAATATGGTTCTATCAAAAAGTCACTAAAAAATGTGAGATTTTATACTTCTTGAAGTTAATCTTCACAGTATTCATGTGTGTTGGTAGAAGACAGATTACTGCACCAGAAACTAAGGGCTGCTTGATTCATACCTAACAATGATAATAGGCTCATGCTCTGTGCTTAATACCGTGTTCCTCATCCCATCAGGGAAAAAGCACAGTCACATAGGAAGGTGAAATGCAGCAAGAAGGTTTATATCCAAGACGGGCTTGTTGCTTAGGAATCTCGATCCTTAAGAGAAGGCACCTGGTAAGCCTGTAACTTTTACCTTGAGACTTCTTTCCTAAAGGAAGTCACTGTCATCCAAAGTTCTTTGAAATAAACAACCTGAAGAGAATCCTGGAGTGTGGCTACTCAGATACTTTGCTCAGCCAAGATGCATAGCCTAGATAAAAGGGACTGTGAATAACTGTTTTTCCATGCAGACTCTTGGGACCAGATAAGTAAGGGCAGAGTAATCAAATGATATCAGTGTGAATTCATTTATATTCAAAGCTTGAGATCACAAGACTATGTATATCAAGACAGCTGTGTAGTTTTTAAAATAATTCTATCCTTTTGAATGAACACTATTTTATTTTCCTCTCAATGTGGATACACTTTGAATATAAAGTATTTGCTTAATCAAAATCTAGGTAAGAAACTGAGCACTTGAGTCTATAATGTGTTTCCTTGTCCTATGGACTATAGTGGCCACAGAGAGACTGAGAATTTGGAAAGAAATGTCAAGACATAGTGTTTCCTAGAACTGCTAGCGGAGAGGCATGCAGGGGACGGGCAGCACAGTAGCTGTTAGACATTAAATATAGGACAAAAAAGGCTGGGAATCAACACCATTGTGCAGCACCCATGAGCTTTCTAGTCAGTGAACAATAAATAGCACATTCTGACTAGTATGGATGGTTCTTTTACTTGGGAAAAAGGAAACAAATTGGAAGTGAAACCCTTCTGCAGGCTTTGCTTAGAGTCTGCTAAATGCTTAGCCCGGATCAAAGTAGTGAAGGGAAACATGAGGACACATGGACACCTGCTAAATATTGCTCTTAATTTGTTAGTTTCCTTGGAGGCAAACTTTTATGTCATAGCTGGAGCTAACCTGGAGCTCAAAGGGAGCCTAGGTTATTCTCTGTTCATAGCAATCCACCTTCCCCAGCCTCCTAAGCTCTGAGATTCTGGACATGAACTAGCACATTAGGCACATTGTTATTCCTAAGTGAATTGTTGTTCTGGCACTCAGTGGTCAGGGGGTATCTTATGATATCAGAGTGACAAGAGATTGGAAACTTTAAAAAACGGGAAATGAAAATGCAATAAAACTTTCATATTGATAGTCAATTTGATTGTGCAGGATTCTTTTTTTAATGGTGGAGGAGAAAATTTATTGAAGATGAAAGAAGGAATGTAAATAGAGGGAGGGGCATCTTGGAGAATCCAGAATGAACATGGAAAAACTGAGCTGGGCCAGGTGAGAAGAGTAGGGAGGAGTCACAGACAAAGAAGGACTGTCTGGGTCCAGAGTAGGACTCATTTTAATGAAGCTCATTGATGTACACTTTACAAACACTGAAGCCCCCTTGTAGATCCTTTGGATCTGGATTTCTTTCTTTCTTTCTGTTTTAAATTTATTATTTTTGGTGTTTCTATTTTTATTAATTTTTTATAATTTTTTAAAAAGACAATGCATCATTATTTCTTTTCTTTCCTTTTTGACATCTATGAGCTTCTATATCTAACCCATACCCCCTTGCTCACTTTCAAATTAATGGATTAATGGCCCCTTTTTCTCTGGTGTGTGTGTGTAAGTACAACCTGCTCAGTTTGTTGCTTGTATGCATGCTGTTTCAGACCTGACCAATGGTATTGGACAAATAATTGTGCTCTCTTCCCTGGGAAAGATTCTTTCTTCCTTCCTTCCTTCCTTCCTTCCTTCCTTCCTTCCTTCCTTCCTTCTTTCCTTCCTTCTTTCTTTTTTTTGGCATTTTTAGCATTTCTTAGTTTCCTGTAGTTCTTTCTATAGGAGTGAGACCTCATGGGCTTTCACCCTTTGTGTTAGCACTGTCTATAGCCATCATCTCTGGGCAGGTAATGTTTAGGTTGTCATGTTGCTAAGATCTCATGGGTGTAGTTTCTCTGACATGCCTAGCAAACATAGTTTTATCTCACAACATAAAAGCAGAAGGATAGACACCACCTATCCTATGCAGCTCTGATGTTTGCATCGATAATGATCCACTTGCCACAACAACCCTGAGTACAGTAATGGCACACATATCTTGGTAGTAACCAACAACTCTCTAATCGAGCTTAAGGCTTGCTTAACAAAAGAAAAATCAAAACCTAGTTCAGGAAACATATTAACTAACTATGCAGGGCTAGTGAAAGTGTAGGAGGAGGACCTACAACTGCCACTTTACTAAGCCAGAAATCCCAAAGTACATTCTAAATCTTTCTAACCCCAGATAAGTGTAGTCCTCACTCCTTATCAAGAAACATCTCTTTGTAATGGATGGAAACTGTTAACCACATATTACAATTGATCAAAATGCAGAGCTGTAAAACCTGGTGCCAACTGATATACCACAGTTGGACCTAAGGCTCAGGAATCATTATTAATCTAGCTTTTTATAGATTTTTTTATTAAACAATTAAAATATGATTGTACCTTTTGAGTCTGGATTGTTTTATTTAGAATGTTTTTGTGGTTCATGTGTGTGGTTGTGCATTTATTCTTTTGTTGGCTTGTTCTTCTTTAAAATGCATTTTGATTGATGCCTAATAATCATGGATATTTATATGGTGAAGTATGACAACTCAGTAAATAAATCCAATACAATAATAAAATTAAATAAGAGCAATTAGCCTTATATGTGTGCAAAAATGTAGTAACTCCTAATTGCAGTCATCGAATTACTCTTTTATGGTGCTTTATGATTTCATGTATACATCATGTATAGCTGTGAGTTACTCTATATGCTGTAGCTGTCCAAATATTATTTTCCTACATTCAAATGGATTTTGATATCTCTTTGTTCAGTTCCTGTTTCGTGCTATGGTTGCTCTGAGCAACATCCCATCCAATATCTCAAACCTTAAATAAGTAGTATTAACTTTCAACCTTTGAAATTTCTGAGAGCTTTGAATTAGAGAAGGTAATACAATAAGGTATGACAAAAGATTATGGGATAGGAAGTTTCAAGTAATAGAGATCAAGAAAACAACTTTTGGGCTCTCTTTTCTAGTATTCCCTTTCTTGGCACTCCCTTCCTGGCCCTGTCTTTACAAACTGGAATGGCAAGACAATGATTACTACAAATAAAAAGTATTCAGCTTGAGCTACTTCATTTATACATTAAGGGAAATAATCTCTGTACAAAGAGACTCTGAGGTCTCCCTTGTAACACATACAGTTGAGGCTTTCTTGAAATTGAAAAATAGCATCTAAAATCAAGTCTCATGTGTTCAGTAATCCCTGTACTATAAAACACAGAGCAGTGATGCCTAAACCTAATTTTGTTTCTGTTTAATACCAAAGTTAAAATAAGTCTCTTTTTATCTCTAAGCAATCAATACTAAATTGTAGTTTGTTTCCAGAAAATTTTATTTTAGAGTTGGCAACAGAATATCATACCAATATACCTTTCTATTCATATATGAAATTCCATCATAAGAGAAGTTGGAAACAGTAAGATTTTGAGTATTTGAAAACCTGTAAAATATTAAACTGAATATTTTATAGGAGACTTCTTGAGCTCTCTAAGAAGCTTGGCATTCTTTTATGCTAGCTATAAGGAAAGAATATACAATTTACATGGAAAGTACCATGAAGAAGTCTAAGTAGAAAAAGCATCTTTCATGTTTCTAGGATAGGCCCACATTAAACAAAATAATTCTCTATTAAGTGAGATAGGCCCACATTAAACAAAATAATTCTCTATTAAGTGAGCAAGTAAAAATGTCTCAGTAATTTTAATTTCAATACAGAAAAATTGGAGACTGGATAATAGAAATGAATCAATCTGTCTAAAATATAATAAAAACAAAAGATCTGATTCCAAATTACTAACTTTTATGACAGGCTGGCAAACATTAAACCTTTATTTATTATATAATTGTTACTTGTAAGTTGGTGCAAAAAACAGTATTTTGTACAATGATAAACATTTCAATAGTTTTTATGATTTAGAGAGTTAATTTGTTAACCTGTGTATGTATGCCTTGTGAAGGTCAAATTAAAGCCGTCTTGATAACATCAATCATTTTACATAAAGTTGTAAAAATATGTATTTCATATTTGCATTTATTTATTAATTTATTTTTTGACTTAAAGCATTTTATTGAGAATTTTCTTTGTTATAAGTCTGCTCTTGGAGAACTCACTCTTTTGTTTTGAAAAGCCCTATTTTTTTTTTTTGGATATTCTATTTATTTACATTTCAAATGTTATCCGCTTTCCCAATTTCCCCCCACCCCCAGAAATGCTCTATCCCATCTCCCCATCCTCCTGCTTCTATGAGGGCATGTTGCCACCCATAAACCCACTCCTACCTCCCACCCCACCCTCGCATTCCCCTACACTGGGGCTTTGAGCCTTCACGGGACTGAGGGCCTCTCCTCCCTTGGATGTCCTGCCACATATGCAGCTGGAGTCATGGGTCCTTCCATGTGTACTTTTTGGTTGGTGGTTTAGACCCTGGGAGCTCTAGTTGGTTGATATTGTTGTTCTTCCTATGGGGTTTCAAACCCCTTCAGCTCCTTCTGTCCTTTCTCTAGCTCCTCCATTGGGGAGCCTGTGCTCAGTTCAGTGGTTGGCAGAGGGCATCTGCCTCTGTATTTGCATTTATTTAAAAAAATAAAACTCCATTCCCTAGATGTCATTCTTTGACTTCAACTTGATTGATATATCGATGGAAGTGCTTACATCTTAAAACATTTTCTTCCTTGGAAATTAGTGTTCCGTCTTCACTTCTGCGGACGGTTGGAATGCCCAGCGTTCTACCACATAGGCTAAGCGTTTGTGTTACAATCTGTGATCTTCACTATGAGGACGGCTATAGCTTGGTCTAGGTTGTAGTGATTCAAACAACACTTTTGAGTGTCTGATAGAGTGTGCATGCCTTTAGACTGGAGCTCTTCAATTTCTGACTTTACCATATTACTTAAAGGCCTGACTTACAACCATGTATCATTCTGTGGTCCAACAGGTAACTTCAGCTTCTTTAGGTCAATATGTTCTTTGATATGGTTACAGTATTTCACTCAACTCCTATGTCAATCTGTTGAATTCTTTGTTCAGTTTTCTATGGAGGGTTCAACAAATTGACAGAAGGAAAGACAAATTTCTAATGAAAGTTGAGGCTATGATCTTGTCAGCATTACCTTTATTGATAATTTTATCAAACATTAGTGAAAAAAAATCACACACAAAAGAATGAGAAGTTTATATAATTCAAGAAAATACTGGATTGTTGTGTATATGCTATTGATTTCATCTCTCTAAATCCCAATGATTATTCCTCTTATTTTATATGTCAGTTTAGTATGATTGAGGGTAATAATGCTAAACCTTAGGTTAATTATCACCAGGTTTCCAAGACTGAGAGGATTTATTCCTGCCCACTCACCTGAAGCTCCTAGGCAACACTGACTCCAGGAGGAGGAGTGAAAATTCATCACTCTCATTCAAGAGTCATAGATGGATTAACAAGTAATAACAGCAAATGACACAGTAATAATTTAACAAATTGTCTCCACTGAATAACTCATTTCTTCCACCTTTGGCTTTTGCTTACTTATTTTAAAATCTTCTTGTACTCTCAGAACACCAAGGTGCTGCTGATTCATTTTATTTTAGGATTTTTTTTCCTTCTAATACTAAAACCATATGGAGTATGTTATTGGCTGTGGGCTGAAAGCATGTATGCTGAGCATCATTAGTGGGAGGAGGCGGCAGGGGGATTGTTCTTCCTTACTTCTCTCAGTTGAGCTGGATAAAGCTGGGGTGGGCAAGACATCCAAAGTCTGACCACAGGTATAGATACTGTGCTCTTACTTGCCTATGTTATTTTATCCATCACTTCAAATTCACTGTCTGGGGTATGTCAATTACAACATAGAGCAGAAGTTTGTCACAGAGTTTCTGAGAGCGTTAAAGGGCATGGCTTAGGAAAAGTTATTTGCAAGGCTAGAACCCAGTAACTTGTATGTGTCTTTCATACTTCCAATTCCTGATTTCTGTTAGTGTGCTCCACATGACTGACAGCCCATAGCAGCAAAAGTGAAGCAGCCTTATGGCTTGCTTTGAGCTTGGGCTGACCTTTGTTTGCATTGCCACTTTTGTGTGTGAGTGTGAATGTGTGTGTGTGTGTGTGTGTGTGTTTATATCTTTGATTTTTTTTTTCATAGTTGATTTTACTGTGACTACATGTCACTCCAAGTTCTTCCTGGTGAATGTCAAATTTCTTCCAATTTACATCTGGCCTCATCAATACCAGAACTTCACTAAACCTGCAGTCAGCTTTGCTGCTGGGTACCCAGTTTCTGCTGCTTGTGGGAGAGACATTTTGGTATATTTCCATCAATCCCACATAATTGGTAGACTTCTGCACTTCCAGAAGAGCTCATTTTGACTTGTAGTGTTTCTGAGCTGTGCTCAGCTATCATAATAAAAGAAGGTTTTAAAGCATATACCTGTAACTTACTGCAGCTTTTGGTATCCATGCTTTACCACTTCAAGTGAAGTGTTGAAGGCTTGCTTCCATTTACAGTCTTTTAACTGCTTCAATTTTATAATATAATAGCCTCAGGTATTATTTCACCACATCAGATGGTGACATAATTTTTCTTTTAGTTGTAAAATGAGTTTTCAGAGTCATGAAAAGAAGCATAGTCTATTGCATTCATCTTCATTTTTACACATTCTAGAATACTTTGATTATATTTTATTTTTATTATTTTTTTTTCATTTAGTTCTAGCATTGAACTCAAGTGCTTCACACATGTCAGGCAAGAACATCATCATAGAGCTATATCTCCAGCTAAAATGGGAAGTATACACTGTGAAAGGTGGAGTTAAGCCACTCTGTAGCTAAATGGTAACAGATTTGAAACTGCATTCGGTCCATGGAGGGTCACCCTGGTCCAAAAGTCCTTCTTTTCTGAAATATCAGTGTTTACTGCTCTAGAGGCGGGACCTGGGAAAATAGAGCTGATAAATGAGGCAGACTAAAGCCTCACGATAGCCAGCTTTATTCAGAGAATCAGATAATTTATACTCAGAGTTAAGAAAAGTCACACCAGTACAATGTACAAGCACAAGGACAAGCTTCAAATGGCAGACAAGCCACACATGGCAAAACAATGGTTTTCCATAAAGGTATATAAATTTATAATCATAGCCAGTTTAATGAACAATCTGAAGTAAACTCACTCCTATCTACTACGCCTAGGAGGGGCACAAAAGCACATTCCATGAAGTATGTTTTCAAGAAGTTGAGGTCACAAGACTCTAGTCTAGGTTCCCTGGTGTTTTCTCACAAGCACTCTTCTCACAGGACACCATTCTTTTTTAAAATTATTTATTTATTTAGATTTATTTATTTATTATATGTAAGTGCACTATAGCTGTCTTCAGACACTCCAGAAGAGGGTGTCAGATCTCATTACGGATGGTTGTGAACCACCATGTGGTTGCTGGGAATTGAACTTAGGACCTTTGGAAGAGCAGTCAGTGATCTTAACCACTGAGCCATCTCTCCAGCCCATAGGACACCATTCTTGGAGTGTGTTCTGACATCTCAGTACTGGTGCTCTTTAGTCATTCCTTGCTGGTAGGTTTGTTAGTGAGCAATTCTTTTCGTTTCCTTTCATCTGAAAATGTCTTGGTCCCTAAGGGTCTTTTCTTCAGGTATGGAATTTAGTGATTATTGCTTGGTCCATGTAACGTGTGGCACCACTTCCTCCTGGCTTCTGTAGTTCCTTCTCTGGAACTCTGTCAATTGAGTGTTCTCAGCTAAGCAGTGCCTCATTTCTTTGTGCTGCCATCATTATTTTCCCTTGTGCTTGTTTTCTGGGATTTAATTGTGTGTGGTGGAGTCTGTCCCATTTTGGTATTTGACCCACATATGCAAGAGTAATGAACATCTGTATCCACACACATGAATTCATGGGTCACCTTGAAAGGAAAGATTCAACTCTTCAGAGTTAGTTTATAGATACTGTGGGCTCAATATCTTTGTGAGTCATACCAAGTTTAAAATTTGTAGTTTGCTAAATAAACAACTCAAAATATTAACACTAGTCCAAGTTGAAAATGTTAACTATACTGTGTTTAGACTATAAGTGCCCTATTAACTTGGTGGTTGAAATCTTTAATATCAAATTCAGGAAAGGAGTGCAGATACTGGTAAAACAACCAACAACAATGCAGATGATAAAAGACCCCATTTGGTTAACAAACATTTCCTGGGCTCCGAGTAGGCCTAAATGAATAAATCTGGAGATGACACAATACAGTATGTTAGCCAAGACCTCATACAGTGTTCTCATCTGGGGTAAATGTCATGTCCTTGAAGTAGTAAGCCTCCTGTCTTTGCTTCTACCGTAGTGAATCCTAGCTTACTATTATCTGTTTACTCTGTATTTGGTATCTGTGCTTACTTGCTACAGATATCATGTGAGATTTCTTTACCAACAATATGACTGTTTGATACTACTGAATTCTTGGGGTAGAGGTGGAGTGCATTAAAATGTGCTAAATTCACAAAACACACATCCATGCACACACACACCACAACAAAAAAGCAAAGCAAGCATGGGGTTTTGTATTGGTCAGCTTCTCCTGTGCATATGACCTGCTTTGAAATAAATATGTTTGATATGCCCAGAGAAACTCTGTTGAAGGAAACTAATCTTCCTTTTGCTAGCAGGTACCAATTGCAAATAGTTTCTTGCTTAGTGCTGGGGTCTTGTATTTGTTTCCTTCTTTTAATACTGAAAGCCCTAATGGCTTGAATCTGTACAGACAGACTGTATTGCATGAAAAAAAAATAATAAAAATGACTGTTTTTATTGTGATTAGAATCTAGAGTCTAGATCAGTAGTTCTCAACCTGTGGGTTGCAGTCATTTGGGAATCTAATGGCCCTTTCACAGGAGTTACCTAATACCATCAGAAAACACAGGTATTTATATTACAACTCATAACAAGAAAATTATAGTTAAGAAGTAGCAACAAAAATAATTTTATGGTTGGGGGCCACTATAACATAAGGAATTGTATTAAAGGGTCACAATGTTAGAGAGGTTGAGAACCACTCATCTTGATGCAAGAAAATTTGGGAAATAGATTATTTCCATTTATTATTATTATATGGATTATTATGGTCACTTATGCCTGGCAATAATTCTTGGGACTATGCTTTACAGGTTTCAGTAGAGAAAATAAAACCTTAATTTCTGACATTAGCTTCAGGACCTACCAATACTTATTATGTTTGCTCTAAGCTAGAAGATATTGGAGATGTAAGACAAGTTGGAACAGATCAATTTTTTCTTCAAAGGCTTAAATACCTTAGGTATTAGTGTCTTTTCATTTTTCCCATCTTAATTCAAACATCTTTCTTTTGTTTGGAACAGGGGATGATGTGTGTCATATAGTCTTCTCTCTGTAGCTTGTGTTAACTGTACTCTTTGTTTTTTAAAGAGAAAATAAAATTAGAAAACTTTTTTAAAACCTCAATTATTTTCTCAAGTACACTAGCTATTTAAATTAAAAACTGTCCTGACTTATGACTGTACCACCATATATTATTTTCTAAATGTTTCAGAATCATCTCCATATGTGCCTGAGCAAAAAGATTTATTGTGAGAAAAGGTTTCCATAGAAAACTGTAGGGATGCACACTGATTACATAGGTATTGATCTTTAAAGCGATGCATCTACTTCTTGAAAAACTGAGTCTCTAAAAATGGAAGCCAGCTTCATAGGTTGTCATTTTACCTGTAAACAACATTATGATTTACAAATTAATTAATAATAGTATCTCCAAGCATCTGTTAAAGTAAACATAACATATATAGATTTTGCCCATAAATCTTGTCAAAACGATAGATTCAGGAAAAACTTGGAACACAGCAAAAATATGTTCTTTGAGTTTCTCATCTCTGGAGATCAACTCTGCATTCATTTTATTTCAAAGTGACTGTCAAGAAAAGTAATTTAAAACTCATAGACTTTATTTGAGTGACCATAGAAGCATAAGTTATGGCTGTTTTTGTAAAACTCTTTTCAGAGAATGTAAATGATCTATTGAACTGGCATTTCTCAGAAAGGAAAATAAGAGAAGGTCAAAACATGATCAGATTTGGATACCCAAAATAACAGAAGGCCCGCCCCACATTGTGGTGATACAGGCAGACAGATCAAAACTCCTTTCTATAATTATTAGTAAGTAAAAAATAATAAGAGGTGTGCCAAAATGTAACACTTTTACTGCTGGTCTTTCAAGTTTAATATATTAAGGCTTAAGTTCAAACAATATGTGTTCAAGAATTTGCTTATTGAAACTAAAAATCCTTAGAAAACAGCTTACTGAACATTTATACTATAACTGATAAGATCTAGAGCAATTTATATAAATCACCTTCATGCAGCAAGTGAGTAACTTTGTGTTAATTATTCAACTTCAGCAATACAGTGTAGCTTTCAAAAAGTGTTTTGGTTGTTTATTTTTATGTGCATGTGTATGCACTGTCAGAAAAATAATAAAGCTCCCTCTTTCTGTTTTTATAGATCTTTTAAAAACATGTTAGTGATTTATTGTTTGATAGTTATAACTGGGAAAGTTTAAGATTAATGTTCCAAACTATATTTAAATTCAGTCTCAAATCCTTCATTTAAAAATCAACCAATCAACCAATGAATAACAACTAGTGCACAGATTAAAATAAAAACCACCTGTGTATACATATGGCTCTAGAACAAATATGTCATGAAATCTGAGGACTCTCTTCAGAACTATTAGTAAAGGCAATGTCATTCTTTTTCAAGAGAGGGTCTCACTATGTAGCTGTGGCTGTCCTAGAACTCATTCTATAGACCAGACTGGCCTGGAACTGACAGTGCTATTCTTAAGCTGATTCAAGGATGCTTTTATGATCATAAAACATGATCATAGGAAGAGTGATAAATAATATTGAAAATATTATTTCTGTTTCTGGTCTTAAAAGGTTACATAATAAATTATTTTGTTCATACAACAACTTGAAGTGGTGTTACTATAATTGTTATTGTGAATGTATGTATACATGGTGATGTGACTGTGTGTGTGTGTGTGTGTGTGTGTGTGTGTGTGTGAGAGAGAGAGAGAGAGAGAGAGAGAGAGAGAGAGAGAGAGAGAGAGAGAGAGAGAGAGAGCACATGTGTAAGTCAGGGGTCAATACTAGGTGTTCTCCTTCAATACTCTCCATCTTATTACTTGAGAAAGAGAACCTGGCTGAATTTGGATCTTGCTGATATGACTGAACTAGTTGGCCAAATTAACCTTCTAGAATTCCTATCTCCTCAAGTACACAGGTATACAGCTGTGCCTCACTTTCATATTTGAGATGGGTACAAAACCAGTCTTCAGGCTTATACAACAAGAACTTTATTGACTGGGCTGTCTCCCAAGATCTGTGACAACATTATTTTGATAACTGTATATATGTATAATTATGTGTAGAGGAATATATAACTATATAAGAGGCTAAAGGTGAGAGAACAATGTGATTGGAAGGAGTAATAGAGTGGTTTGGGAGTTGATGGAAGACTTCCAAATTGTAAAGCTGCTTACTTAGATCTATAGAAGGCAATTTTTCATAAGTCATACCTCTCTACACCAAATGTACTAGCCCACTTCAACATATGGAAGTTCAAATATAGACTTACAAATGATTGACTAATTTTACAACAGTGTATTTTTTTTTTAATTGTAGTACCATACTGTGAGACATTATCACCGTGGACTGTTAAGGGAAGGCTCATGGATTATCAATACACTACTTTTTCTTTGTCTGATTTCCAACAAAGTATATATATTCCTGTCTATCCTGACACTCCCTAATGTAGCCAAAACTTCTAACTCATGATGATCCTGACTTGGTCTCTAAAGGATTGGACTTACAGGCATGAAACATAATACTGAGTTCAATGTACTGTTTTTTTTTTTTTAAAAAAATCTAAACTTCTGCATGTTTTTACTCTTCCAAAGAAATATTTACTGTTTAAAAGATTCAGATTAGCATAAATTGTCGGGATCCTAACTGGCTGGGTCCTCTCTGGAAGGCAGCTAACTGGGTGGAACATCAGAGGGCAAAATGTGTTTTTGAGACTGTAAAGGTTTCTCACTAATATAAGGTTTATCTGTTTTCACACTAAGTTATTCTGAGGCCAGAAGCTGCATTCTTCTGAAAATTAAAGTTCACTTGTTAAGTGTTATGTAAAGGATTAGTTGTTAAGACTCCTTTTTCTATTGCCCAGAAGCCTCACGTCTCACTGGCAAGGCAAGAAAGAGGATTGGAACAATCACCTTTTTTTTTTTAATTTGAATCCCAAATTATATTTTATTATTAAATGATTAAATGACTTCAGCTATATCTCAATAGATATTAGCATGTATTTTAAGTTAATTTTAAAAATTTTACTATAATACACAGAATAAAGGGCTGATGTAAATAATGCAATTTAATGTAGGAGACATGACCCTGTTGGTCATTAGTTCACTTTTAGTTCACTTTCTTCCCACACCTTTCCACTTTTCTACGAACTAAACAGTATTCCTTGCCTAAATATTTTAATTTACTTTTTACTTATTCCCTTAACATTCCACTCACTGCCCCACTCCTGCACACCCCCTCCCACAATCTAGTAATTAAATTTTATTGAACGAGGAGAAGAAACTCATGCCTGCAGAACGAACAAAACATACCCATGTTCGTGCCATATTTATATACATACTCACCTTTTTGTTGGGTCCAGCAATCTGTCTCATCAACTTAAAAACTTGCATACTTATAACTTACATACCTATACTTACATATACATACACACACACAAACACACACACACATACACACACACACAGACACACACACACACACAGACACACACACACACACACAGACACACACACACAGACACACACACACACACACACAGACATACACACACACACACATACACACACACACACACAGACACACACAGACACAGACACACACACACACACACACAGACACAGACACACACACACAGACACACACACACACACACACACACACACACACACACACACACACACACATACTTGGTGGGTAGAGCAAAACCTCAGGCACCAGCTCAGAAAGAACTCACTCATTCTGGGTGAAAAATACGCCCCACCCAACCTTCATTATATAGAGAAAGAAAAGGCTTCTACCTTCTATTGCTAAATAAAAGAAACCCAAGTTTGAGGAAAAACTCCATCCTTATCAGTAAGAAGAATCCTGCCTTGCTGTTATTTAAAAAAAGAAACATCTCCTGGTAAGGAGAAGTCTGCCTGCTGCTTTCTGCTCTCTCTGCAGTTCCTTCTGCTCTATGTTCTATCCTGCCTTGCTTCTCCTCAGCTCCGTTATATTCTGTTGTTTTGCTGTCTCTCTGCTTCTATTTTGTTTCTACTCCCTTTCTTTTCTATTCTCCTTCTGCATACTTTTTGACCCTAGCTTTTTGTACTTTTTTCAGAGAATAGATCACATGGTCTTCCAAGCCTCAAGTTTCAAAAGCTCAAATGTAAATTCAAACCATAAATTAAATAAGTAACAACCTAGATGTCTACATGTGTTTCTATGAAGACTAGTTATCTAACTAGACATTCATTAACTGTCACTAGCTCCACAGGTTCACTTAAAGTTTAAAACTACAATTATGTGTAAGTTAAGAGGCAAATTATCTACCTAGTATCTTATTAGTATTGACATTTTGTATCGATAAACCCAGTCAATATTTTATCTTCTGTCCTTGTACCTACAATAAATCATTTGATCCCTTTCATTACCCTTAGTCAAAACCATTATCAGATAATGGTTTTATAGCCTAGCAGAATGTTTTTTTTTAATCTCTAAGAGTCCATGATTCACCGAAGAATGATATCCAGACTCAAATAGTATGTAAATTCAAGGAGTGTTTTATTCTGCAGAAGTCCAGCATACTGGGACCTCCCATTACTGAGATACAGAGACAACCAAGAGATTTCTGGCATATTAGGGGAATTCCAGGATAGGTGGGCTTTGTCTTACTTTATCTCTGGCCATTCCAGAACCAGTACCTGGGTGTAGTGGCTTGAAATGGTTGCTGGGGAATTCTTGTTTTTGTTGTTGTTTGTTTGTTTGTTTCCCCTAGTAACTGACTTGCCTGGACTTGCCAGGGCTTGCGCAGTTCTTAGTCCTAGTCTCCTAAACTGCCAACTTGAAGTCTGTCATGGTGTTAGCCTAACCTTCTCATTTCCCCCTTCAGTTTTGGGCTATCTTAAATACTTGAGATATTTAATAAATCTGTCCCTTGACAAACCTGACTAAAGCATTGATTATTCAGGGACCACAAAATCAAAGCTAACATCAGTAGGATCTGTCTTGTAGTCTCCTGACTAACACCATGAATTCTTTGACCAACCCTGAGTGGGCAACATAGAAACAACACTCCTCACCTAAGGCTGCATAGAGTCCTGCCTGCTGGAGGAAGAGCAAGTCTAGGCCTCTTCAGTTCTGTACAAAAAACTTCTGCCGGGGAAGATAGGGAGTCCTGCAGGGCCATGATGGGCTTTCCATCTCCTGTATATCTGACTCAATTGCTACCACAGAGCCCTGTAAATTTTGTCTTGGAGTATTTGGGCTGCTGCCTCTGTAGTAGTAGCTCTGACCAGCCCTATGCCAAAGAAAGAACCTAGTCACACCTCGGAAATCCCTACCCTTTTTACCTGACTGTTTGGAGGTGCTAGCTGATTGAAGGCATCTTCTCGACAGTAATAAGTCACTCTGGGTACAAGCTGTACTAAAACATAAAAATCCTCAGTCATATTTATATGTGGCTATAAATGCACGGGGGATGTCCTGAAGTACAAGCCCTCCTAGCATGCTCTTGGGCAGTGTGTATCCTGCCACAGAAGGGGTTACAGTGTGGCCACAGAGGTGGCAATAGACTGGGAGTACTTTATTTCCAATGCAGAGTCCCTGTCTGGTAAAAACGGTTCTGTTTTAAATCAGGGGAAAGAGGAGTTAAGAACCGGCAGTTCAATTGGCCTTCTTGCCAGCCACTGTGAACTTGATGACAAGGTTGTTGCATTGCCCCCTGGGGGTACACAGATAATAAGGGGGCTACTGGCTGCTGCAGAAAAGCTAAGCAGCAAACAGGCAGCCGCAGGAGTACTGGAGTCACAGTTTGAGCAGATCAACAGGGTGTGGTGTGGGACCTTAATGAGACTTGTGGCCACGCCCCAGGTTCTAGCTTGACTCTGCCTCGGCAGTCACCTGCCTGCAGCCACACTGTCCCTGCCTCCTGGTTACCTGACCACCCAATTCACTATAAATAGCACTCCTCAGCGTGTTCTCTCTCTCTCTCTCTCTCTCTCTCTCTCTCTCTCTCTCTCTCTCTCTCTCTCTCTCTCTCTCTCTCTCTCTCTCTCCTCCCCCTGCTTGTTCTCCCCCAGCCCTCTTCTTTGGCTATCTCTCTGTCTCTCCATTTTATCCCCTTTCCACGTGGTCATGGCTTTTCTTATCTATTTTCTCCTCTTTCTTTGTCTTTCTATCTCTTTTCTCTATTTTCTTAATAATAAAACATCAAAGCTATGGGCCGCCTCTTATTAAACTCGCCATACGGAGCTAGCTGGTACGCGCCGTCAGAGATTCAGCCACGCAGACAGTCTATGAGCACAGGTAACAGGCAGAGAAATCCACATCAGAATGGCTCCGCCTTCTGCGTGACATTTCTCTGCAACCCACACACACGCCCATGCGCGAGACCAACCGGTGGTTTGACCTCCCGCTCGGCTGAGGCACTCGTGCATCTTGCCTGCGTCCTCAGCATATGCACGCTACCTTGGCCCGAGATCGAGGCCCATGTGCTGCCGGCCCGGCCTGGTGCATGCCCATTTTTGCCCCCGTGTCCGTGCCCGCATGGCCCCACGCTTTCCTTTCCTTTCTTTTTCCCCACCGTGTGAGGTGACCTTCCATCATTTTGTGGCAGTTTGCATGGAAGTCTCCTTTGCAAGAATCTCAACTGCTGGATCATCTATCTCCTGGCAGACTTAACATGGGAGTTGTGTATTCATTTACTGCTCCTACCTACCTTAACTGTACAGTCAGGAACATGGTGTGAAGTCCTTTCCTGCAAGGATCCTGAGTCCTGTGGTTATATCTCTTGATTCATACATCATCATGTGGTTCAAAGCAATGGAGGTTAGGGAGAGGAGCAGACACATAAGTCTGGTAGATGGCAGTCCAGAGTTGCTTCTGGATCTTATGAAATGCTTCTAAGGGTTTTAAAAACTTATCTTGGTCATATTCTGCTAATATATCAAACTGGAGGTTAGGCAACATGCGAGGGGGCCTCCCTTATAGGATCTCAAAGCTCCTCAGCTAGTAAATCAATGAATTCATGAAATTATTAGGCAGATGGATGGAGCTAGTAAATATCACCCTGAGTAAGGTAACCTAATCACAAAAGAACAAACACCCTATGCACTCGATGATAAGTGATTATTAACTCAAAAGCTCAGAATACCCAAGATACAACTCATAGACCACATGAAGCTCAAGAAGAAGGAAGACCAAAGTGTGGATACTTTGATCCTTATTGGAAGGTGAATCAAAATACTTAGGGCTCACAGCCAACCAATAGACTGAGCATAGGGTCCCCAATGGAGCAGCTAGAGAAAGGACCCAAGGAACTGAAGGGGTTTGCATCCCCTCAGGAGGAACAACAATATGTACCAACCAGTAACCCCAGAGCTCCCAGGGACTAAACCACCAACCAAAGATACACATGGAGGAAGCCATGACTCCAGCTACATATGTAGCAGAAGATGGCCATTTCAGACATCAATGAGAGGAGAGGCCATTGGTCCTGTGAAGGCCTGATGCCCCAGAGGGGGAGGGGTTAGAATAGGGAGTTTTTGGAGGGGTAATAAGGAAAGGGAATAACATCTGAAATGTAAACAAAGTAATTATCTAATAAAAAGAAAAGAAAAAAATATAGCAAATACTTGTATCCAAATGTTCCTGGTTTTATTTCTGCTTAATCTGTTTCCCAACTGGTCCCTGATCATTGATCCCTGATTTTGGTTCCTGGAGTGGCTCCTTGATTGAGGCCTGAGGAGTTCATAGCCTGGCAGGTAGTACAGTCTGAGAATACCTGATCAACCAAGTGCCCTAAGTCAAATATTTTGTACTTTTCCCCTCACAGCAATTCCTTCAGTTTTCATTGACCAGGTGTGAAGCTTGATGAATCTGATGGATGAGTTGCTTACCAAACTCCTTAGGTAGGATGGTGCAGCCTTCAGAGGTCAGCAACCATCCGTCCCTTCTGTAAACTCCTTGGAATTTTGCCTGATGTCATTTGGCTTCACTGGTATATTCAAGTATGGCTGGGAGCACAGAGGGCTTCAAAGCAACCAGGATATTGGCAGTAGAAGCTTGGGCAGCTTCCCTTTCTGTTTATCAGCTCATCTGTTCCCTTAGGCTAGTTCTGATGTCTTTCTCTGATGCCTGGGGTAATGAATTATGGACCCTTTGAGAAGAAGCCATAATGCCTCCAATAAAGCAAACATTCCTTCCTTATTTTTGATGGTTTTTCGTTCAGCAGTCAATAATCCCATCTACTTTCAGTGTAAATGTTAGCTATGGCTCCTTTTGTCAGTTTTAAAACCTGGGTTAGAGCCATTAGTTCTGCTTTCTGGGCTGAAGTTCTCAGTGGCAAAGCAGTTGCCCAAATAACAGAGTCCAAGTCTACTACCGCTGCTCCTGTATACCTGATTCCATTCTGGATGAACCTGCTCCCATCCATGAAGTAGATCCCTTCTATGTCTGTCCAGGGTATGTCAGTCAAGTCCAGGGTGCTGTTCTGTATTTGCCCCAGAACTAGAGAGCAATCATTCTGCACATCTGATGATGGGTCAGGTAACAGGGTGCTTGGATTTAGGGCAGATGATGGGTTATATATTATGTGAAGGGGATTCAAAAGTAGAACCTGAATGTGAACCAGTCTGGTGTTGGACAGCCACTGTCTGGGTGGATTCTTAGGAGTCCCTTCAATAGCCTGGGGATGGTAATCACATGCTCCTGCCCCATGATTTTGTTAGCATTCTTGACTAGTAGGACATCTATGATTCAGAGGTAGGCTGGCCATTCTTGGGCCACTGGCTCCAGCTTCTTCGCCACAGGTCTGTACTATGGTCCCAAAGTTTGTTGAGCACCCTGTCTGTTATCCCCTTTCTCTGATCCACACATGGGTAGAAAGGTTTGTGAATGACTGGGAGGGCTAAGGCCAGTGCCTCCAACAAGACTCTTGCTAGAGTCTTAAAAGTCATGTCCATTCAAGGGCCTATTCTATTTTGTCTTCTTGGCCCCTGGCATCCGAAGTCTACAAAATCTGGCAGATCCCAGAAATTCCTGTACTTGCCTTTGGGTTGGTGGAACTGTGATGCTAAGGATGGTTTGCTTCCAGGGCATTCAACACCATGGGTTGACCAGTCCCCCTTGAATATGTACTCCAGATAGGTGACCTAAGATTGACAAAGCTGGGCCTTCTTAGCAGATCTTTGGTAGCCAAATTGACCTAGCTCCTATAGAATGTCTCGTGTACCCTCCTTTCATGTCTCCTAGTTGGGCCTGCAATACATACTAGAGCACAGTTATTTGTGTTTGGGCCTACTGCTACTCACCCAAGTTCTCATGAATTGCCTCTTCAAAGGTGGTGGGTGTGTTTTTGAATCCTTGGGGCAGGCATATCCAAGTAGGTTGTCTCTTGAAACCTCTCTCTAAATCTTGCCATTCAAAGGCAAATAGAGGCTGAGTTTTGGGTGCTGGAGGCAGCTGCAAAGAGATTGAGTGGCTGGAGCTTCCAAGTGATGTCAGGGGCAGTTTGGTTAACAAAACCCAAGTTTATAGCTGACTGGTGCTCTCTGGCTTCTGAGTCAAAAGCAGTGTAGGTCCTATAAGCTTCAAAAAGTCTTTCTAGATATTCCATGAGGCTCTCATTCTTTCCCTGCATCACCTGGCTCACTTTACATAAATTTGTGGGACTTTTCATCTGGTAGCCTTTGGGTGGCTCTGTCATCAGACTCTGGTGCTAGACTCAAAGCCTCTGCCTACCTTCAGCAGTGTTAAAATCCCAGTAGGGCTGAGTCAAAGGAAAAGCTGTATCAACATCAGCCTGAATTTGAGTGGGCAGCCCATTTGCTCCTGGAACCAATTTCCTGGCAACTCCCAAGATCCCCTCTCTCTCCTTTGTTATGAAGAGGACTTGGAGCAGTTGCTGACAGTTGTCCCTGGTGGGCTGGTGAATCAGCATGATTGAAGCTAAAAGACCTGTGAAAGCTGATGGTCATTCTAAAATTGGAGAGTCTGCAACTTCCAATTTTAAAGATCATTACTGGCAAATGACACATATGTCAGCAACTGTCTACCCTGAGCATCTGGGGTCCTGTAGCCCAGAGGGGTAAGGCCATGGAAGAGTCGACTCTCTGGGCAGTACAGGCCCCAGTGTTGGGTGGACTCCAAATGTAGTCAGAAGAGTCAGGGGAATCAGGAGCTGCTCCTCCCTCCAACTGTGCTGGCTGGACAGAGGCAGCAGCAGTCAGAGCAGGAACATAAAGAGTGAGACAGAGATCCTCTTTGAGAGCAGGAAGGGGGAACAAGGTAGGGGGCCAGGCTGACACTCCTTTAGAGGAAGAAGGATATGGAGCAGTGAGGTCTGTAACAAAATTCTCATACAAAGAGGGGGGCGTCTCAACCAGGTATTGCCATGTAATGACATATGACACTTGGTCTAATTGGCCCCAAGCCTTATAAACTAAACCTTCACACTGTAAATGATGGGGAGATGGAAAGTCCCCTCCTTAGGCCATGGGCCATTCAATCCTGCAAAATATGGTTAGTTTGCAGGAATAAACAACTAGACCTGAGACTTCTGTGACTCAGAAAAAGACCTTAAAACGGTTCAGGCTCAGGCCCAGTGGAGTGTTTTGTGATGGTCCCATCCCAGGAATCAAAGAAAATTTGTAGGAGAGAACAAAAAGCACAAGCAGAATATAAATAGATAAACACATTCTCAGAAAAGGACATTCTCAGAAAATCAAAACAAAACCAAAGGGCTGTCTCAGATGGTCTTCCTTCCTGAGCATGAGAAGCCCATAGACCCATAGTCAGTTCAGAATCCAGATAAGAACTAGCAAGTTCTCCTGTTTCTGGTAGAAGAATTGTACCTGGAACAGAAACACAGATATGGACAAAAGGCAACCAGGTGCCCAAACTTACTGATTGGAAAAACACTCCACTGGTGTCTCCATTGAATCCCAGACAAGCCCCCAAAAGTATCTCTAGGAATTCCAGAACCATTACTGGGGTGTGGTGACTGGAAAGTGTTGCTAGGTTGTTTTTTCTAGTAACTGACTTGCCTAGATTTGCCCAGTTCTTAGGCCTAATTTCCTCAACTGGCAATTTGATGCCCGTCATGAAGTCAGCCTAGACTTCTTAAATTTTAAATCTGGATAATGCCTGATTTCTATCCTAGTATAAAAAGTTCATTACACATGAAAGATTAAAGAGTCCTAATTACAGTTTTTGTTATAGAGGGTTTCAAAATCACTTGTTTAAGTTTAGGAATTCTATAGAATCACTATTTGTAATTAAGAAATCATTTATTTGTCTATATAGCATTACTACAAGACAATACATCTCAGTTGATTTATAGAAAATCTGTCTGTTAGGGAGTGCTAATGGTAAGGGGTTGTTATATTAATTTAATAATGACAGTAAAGGCATAATAACAAGAATCAATTCTGAGATAAACTCTGTAAAAGCCTTTTATTTAGAGTTATTTATCACAGATCATGCGATTTCATGTGTTATCTCCAGAACATCACTTGTATGTCTTTAGCCTTTCCTAGATGACTCCTGACAATAGGTGTTAGAAGAATTAGAA
Organism: Tokudaia tokunoshimensis; assembly: GCA_036184795.1. Taxonomy (NCBI): domain Eukaryota; kingdom Metazoa; phylum Chordata; class Mammalia; order Rodentia; family Muridae; genus Tokudaia; species Tokudaia tokunoshimensis. The sequence continues at coordinate 17,293,074 of BTHU01000004.1, read as the reverse complement.
GAAAATGATACAAAACAATTCATAAATATATTCTATGTTTAAAATTTTAAGCCAAACATAATGATATACATAATACATACACACACGCGCGCACACACACACACACACACACACACACACACACACACACACGAGGGTTAACTGGTCAGTCAATCCAGCAAAATCAAGATCTAATTTCAGTTGCATTCCCTTTCTTAAGTAATAAGATGGAGAATAATTGAAGGACGACACCTAGTATCAACCTCTGACCTACACAAGCACACACACACACACACATACACACAGAGTCACATGACCATGTACATACACAATAACAATAATAGTAAAGCCATGTCAAATTGTAGAAACAAAATAATTTAGAATCTAGATTTTTGAACCCAGAAAATAAATCACAAAATCACAAATGATGTATACATACACATCACATCGTTTGTGATTTATATATATAATATATAAAATAGAAACACATGCACACACACATATGGAGAGAGGGGGAGAGAGAGAGAGAGAGAGAGAGAGAGAGAGAGAGAGAGAGAGAGAGAGAGAAGAGAGAGAGTGTGTGGAGTGTGTGTCCTGGCTCCTTGGAGGCTCAGGAAGAAGGATCACTTAAGGCCAGAAGTTAAAGCCAACTTATAGAGGAATATCTTTGATGAAAGTTCTGACAGTTGACATAAATATGTCCTTAATGGTTCTGTGATCACATTAGAGATTGGGATTATGATGCATTTGTTTTAAATCATTAACTTGAAATTATTTTGGGAGACCTTTTGAAGAATAAGAACATGGGGCTTTGAGTTAGGACCTGATTTTCCCATGGCTCATCTGCACGCTGAGTTCAGAAACACATCAGTGAAAATTGAGCACACACTTCTTTGCCCTGACTCTTCCCCTTCCTTCCTAGTTATCACTTACGTATTTATCAATTTATCTCTTTCTCTTGTATGCAGTGGCTATAATCCCATAATCTCACAGAAAAGAAAATGGACCAATACACAAATTGAAGTTCTTCGAGTTGCTGGCTGCAAAAAAAGAAGGTTTTCCTGCTTCTGCCCCCAAAGGTGGACACGCAGTGCCAACCTGCGAGCAGTTTTAGTAGAGTGGCTTGGAAGACAAAGTCAAGATGTAGTTTAATTTTATCCTAAATTTTTAATGAAAGATATAGGTTTTTACTAGATTTTTATATTGACCGTAGGATCTGATATAATCATAAATAGTTTTTAGCAATATACTGTGTCAAATAGGGTGTCAGATACCCTGGAGCTAGAGTTGCAGGTGACTGTGACCTGCCAGATGTGGATCAGATCCTATGCAGAAACAAGTGCTCTTAACCACTGAGCTATCTCTCCAGTTCCTCATGATTTTATTTGTTGAATGGATTATCATAATAAAGGTATTCTTGTATTCATTATATAAAAAAGCAATTTAAGTATGATCCCGAGTAATATGATCTAAAGAACATAAATAACATAAACTTTAAGCAGAAAAACTGAGATTTAGCTCAAATTTGGTCTCTCAAAACATCTTTATATTTCTATGAGGATTCATTTTCTACACTGCATGAAACTCCAATAGATACTTCTGAATCAGGAATGACTCAACAGTTGATGTCAAAAAGCTGCTTGAAGTAATTTACAACTATTATTTCCTCCAGCAAACACTGATATATTAGTCTTCTTTGGCAGACAGTTTTCTAATCTTAAACAAAACTACTATGAACATAGATTATATTTTTCCTGGTTGAGGAAAGTGTTGGTTAACTTTGATTGTCAAGTTGTCTCCATTAAGCAATTCCTGCGATGTTAGTAGAACATAACTCTGGCTGTGTCTCAGTGAGGTTTCCCAGAAACAATTATAGGCTCTGACCTATGCAGATGATTAATCTTCAGATGGATCCATATTGTTATCATTAGTAAGTAGTTAAAAATAGGAAGTGAGACACTGTAGGAGTAGGTCGTCAGGAGTGTGACCTTGGAATTATACCTCACCCTGGTCCTTTGCTCATAGCCTACTGTCTAAAAAGAAGTGAAGAATACAGTTTAACTGCCATGATTTCTGCTCAAGTGCATGAGGCCATATGACTAAGAGTGTTCCACACTAAGACTGTGACATAAAAGTTTCTCCTTCGAGTGATTTCTGTTAGGTATCTTATCACAGTGATACGAAAACTGACTATTGCACCAAGCACAGGACAATGCTACTTAGAAATCCTGCTACTGTTAAATAATTCTGATTTCCAAATTTATTTTTATTTCTCTGTCATATTTTAACCACTAACTTGTCCTAAATTTCATAATTCTGATTTTATCACAGAGAACTTTTTAAGCATACTATCAAATGACATAAGGTATTTAGTTCCTGCCTTTGCCCCCCCCCCCAATTCTGTCTATAAGCAACTACTTGGAGTTTGGGACCTAACAATAATCACTATAATATATTACCACTGTACACCTCACTGTACAATGGAAGGTGTAGAATATCAAAGAAATCATTACCCTGCAGTGTAACCTGAGGTTATTGGAATTTGGGGACTGAAGGCAGCACCTAACACATGACATTAAGAGGGAAGAGTGAGATACACAACTTGTGACGAAACCATAGTGAGACAAGAAAGGAAATCATCTTATCAACAAATACAGGGAATTTAATTTGTACAAGCACAGACCTTCTAATACAACAAACGTGGGTTACAGCACGTTATGATGAGCAAGAAGGAATTTTATAAATTTGGATATCCTGAAAATTGTTTCCTGACAGATATGTTAAGAATGGTGGAATTTACTGGGAAGTTTATAAAACCTTTTGAAACACAAAAGGTATTTTAAAGTAATCTAAAATTTTGCTAATGTGACCCATGGGTTAATAGGAAACAACACATCTGAAAGTTTGTTTGAATGTATCACAGATACCATGCATGGATTTTGCTCCTTCATATTTGCTTCTAAATTTTTTTCAGTTTATTACATGTACTAATAGTTGCAGAGGACATAAGCTTTGAGGATGAGACATTCAACTGAGTAAATGAGACTCAGTTTAAATATAGCTTGGAGGGGTCATGGAGAAAGATCATCTGGTAAATCATTTACCACACAACCATGAAGATCTAAGTTTGAAACCACCATATCTATTGGTAGTATGTATTAGCAGTATGTACCTCTAACCTAGCCCTGTCTGGTGGAGATAGATCACTGACAACAAGTTTAGTTGAAATCGTGGGTCCCAGGTTCAATGAGAAATCATGTCTCAGAAAATGTATAGTGAAATATAACATGGTGAAGTATAACTGAGGAACACGTATCATTGCCAAAGTTTCACCTCCACAGATGATATGGTATACACACACACACACACACACACACACACACACACACAGAGAGAGAGAGAGAGAAAGAGAGAGAGAGAGAGAGAGAGAGAGAGAGAGAGAGAGAGAGAGAGAGAGAGAGAGAGAGAGAGAGAGCCAGCTAGTGGTTTATGACACCAACTACTGTGTGGAGCATACCTTGACAAATTTCCCCTTCTTTCAGGATTATAGTTTTCATTTCTGGAATTCAGATTTGCATAAGGTCTTCACCTTTTCAGAGGTGTGGGCATAAGTATGGGCTTGGGCATACATTCCAGTTCTCTCTTGTGAAGATTTGAAGTCTAACAGCTCAAAATATGATGTTTGGCTTCTGCTTATGTATGGAGCGGCTACTTCTGTTCATTTGTGGAGGGATCAGCAAATACTACAGAAAATCAGATGGGAAATGATGAGAGCCTGAAGCAACACTAGGCATTATGAGACCAAGTAAAAAAGATCCAATCAGAGTGTTGTTTTCATTATCAAATTAATTATAAAACACAAGGAAGTCTAGAGTAGTCCCACGTTTCAGTCTGATCAATATAAATTTGTTCTCTTTTTCTCTGTTGTCACTAGAAGATTATGGTTTATTAAGAGATGTCATTGGTGTAGGGTCACATGTAGTGATAGAATTGACCTCATTAACCCAATGTACACAAAGTAAGATCAAAAGAAATTATAGCCACACTAAAGGGCTCAGCTTGGTGCCCTAGATAAAATGATGCAATGAGGCTAAATAAATGTAATGCATTCTACCTGTCCTTTCAACCCTGTTTGGTTCTTCAATGAAATATTTATTTGTCAGGGAATGTAAACACACATTATGTTGCAAGTATTTACTCTCAGAATATACTGATGCCCTCTTAACCTGTAATAGGGAACGGAAACAAGTTGTGTAAAGGATAAAAAATATACATAATTTGTAAGCATTCTTTGTGGACATTCTGCTAGACAAATAGCTAGATCATCCTTAGATATGCAGGTCTTTCTAGAACTATTTCAAGAACTGGAAAAGAAAGCTTCACAAACAAGTAAGTTTAAGTTTGCACAACTAAAAAGAATTATTTCTTCCCTACAGCTGTGCATCAAGGTAGGCAATTATGTCTGTTAGAAACTACAAAGGGCATGGAAATCTTGGCCCTTCCAGCTGCTCATGAAATTGGCTGGTATTTGTATGCTCACCTCCAGGTGCCTGTCTCAATAGAACTGTAGCTGAGCCTCAATCCTATTTCTTAAGAAGAAAATCTCTACTAGTCTAAGGGCTGATTGTGCCTGCTGTTTATAATTCCTCTAGCACAACCTAATTTATTTAAAAATAACACTCTTTCCCATTAGAATGTGAGAATTGTTCTTGAATGGAATGAAAATTAAGAGCAGGTTGGATTTTTGAGAACTATTTCTTCACTCTCAGTTTTGGCTGATAGTAGGTCCCATAATGCAAACAAACAAACAAACAAACCAAACAAAAAAAACCTTGAATTTTCATAGATTATTCATATAGCCCATTTTTCTATTGATGACAAACTCACCAATGAGCTTTTCATTTTTCCTTTTTGGGTCACAACATTTTGCTTTAAATAATCCTAAAATGCATTTGCCATGAGCTAAGTAAGTCTGAGAGATGATTTGTAATGTGATCCTGATTTTGACCTTATGAGACTTGGAGATCATTTTTTCCAGTCTTGTCATATGGAATTGAATGAAATTCTGAATAAGACAATATGTTCATCAATGTACTTATTTTATTTGTGGACTCAATAAAACCATGGTAAACAATACTTTTGAATTGTCATATTATTGCTTCATTTTCAGAAAGTTCTGTGGCTTTTACCTTCTGTAACACTACCATTTATGCACATTTTCCTTTAGAAAATGTGTTCTTCTTTTCTTTGGATGATGCTCATCAGGATTTAACAGAGCAGTTGACAATCTACATGGCATACTCTGGCAATGAGAGGAAAATGTCCTTAAGGAGACCTGAAGCTCTAACCCTCCTTTGAGCAACTCCCTGTGGAATGGGGACTGATGACTGGCAGGAGCTGACCTGGACACACATTATTTCAGTCCCTGGCTCCTGAACACAGAAATTCCCTAGATGACTGCAAAAAACACCAAGTGCATCAGATGTGCAGAGGTGCCAAATGTGATGGGAATTGGCATTTGAGAATAGCCTAACTCAAGAGAATGCTAAGAAAGCAGACCATATGTCTGTTGCTGGGAAATACAGCATTTGAATTTTTCTGTAGCTAGACTTAAGCCTCTGGACTCTGCATGTAGCTGCTCTATTGCCCTTTAGGATCCCAAGTGGGAAAGCAAAGAAATTTTTGAATTTCTCTCTCTTATCACCACATGAGGAATGGACTGGACTGATGGACTTTTCTAAGAAGTTCTGCCTTGGGCAGCAGCTACTTAAGCCTGCAGTAACTAGAGCTGATGAAAGTACCCACAGGATGGCTCTTAGGATCCCCAGGACTCTGTGCTGCTCACAGTATCCTGGGAAAGGTCTGGCCACAGGCAATGGTCTTACAGAAAGATTCTTCCTTAGATTTGCCAGGAGTAGTGTCAGTTTCTTATCATGAAGACCATCATGCCAAGGTTGAAGCAACAACTTGCTCTTAATTATATGGATACACTCACCTTTTGCGGTAGTTTGTAAATTCTGTACACACAAATAAGTTTTGTGCTCTTGGCTTGCAGAGTAGTCAGACTTAAGGGCAATGTATAAATTAAGATGTGTCATGAAGTATTGAATTTTTCTCCTGAAATCTAAATGAGATCATAAATAACAAATGAAATTCAATGACATAGAACTTTAGGATAAAGACTCTATACAAATGTGCATTTCCAATCAGATTTGGATAAGTGTGTCAAACTGTAGTCTTGGTATGGGCTTTGTTCAAAACTGTTTTTATTTTGTTTGAAGATATGACCTAGTCTTCATGTTTATAACTATGTCTATGTATAAATGAGGGTTCATTGCCAAAATGTTAGCATGATTAGTAGTAAGCTGTTACTGATTGATCTTTTCAAATAATTTTGTTGTGTTTTTAGATACGTCTCTGTGTGTTTGAGAGTATGTCTCTATGGTGTGTGTGTGTGTGATTGTCTGTGTGTCTGTGGGTATGTATACATGTGTGTGCATGCTGGCAATGGAGATAAAAGTACATCAGATTCCCTGGAGATGAAATTAGTTGCAAGTTTCCAGGGGTGGGTGTTAAGAACAAAACTCTGGTCTTCTGGAAGAGCAGTGAGGTCTACTAGCTTCTTCCCATTGTCAAGCTACAACCTCCCCTATATTGACAATCCATAGAACAGTTCCAAGTTACTGAAAAGTGGATGTGAAACTATCCCTTAGAACTAAAATACTAAACAAAACAAAAAACAAACAATAACAAAAAAACCCCAATCAAACAAAAACTTATGAATAAGAATAGTACAGCAGTGAAAGAGTCCTCCAAAGTCAAAATGATATGAGATGCTTAAATGTGCTTCTAAAATTAAAATGGCAAATACAACACTTTCCAGTACCTTTGCTGTTTGGAAAAATATTTCAAATTATGAACAAACACAAATAGTTACACAGACACTGCAGGGGAATAATGACAGCTTCCCTTGCATGTTGAATAAGTCTAACCTCTAAGCATCAGACCTTAAGATTGTCTAATTTTACCTTTGCAAACTTGAATTTAAAATGTGATAATGAAGCAGTCTTTGAGCAGAAGAGATAATCCTGAGCAATCCAGTGGAGCTAGTGTTAAAATATGAGTGTTCGAAAGTGGAGACTGAATTCTAATTAGATTAGAAAAAGACTAAGAGGAAAGAAAGATGAGGGATTCTCAGTACAAAGTGACTGGACATGGATGGAAATGAAGATGGGGTATGAGACCATGAGCCAGGTTACAAATATGGCTCTAAAAGCTTCATATAGCTGTAGACTGACAGCCTCAGAAAAATAAGAATTGAAAGACAACTAATAGAAACTGCTGTTTTGTGTTGAGAACATAATGAACATAGAAAGAGAATCCAAATCCTAGAAACTTCTAAAACTTTACTTACTTGCTTTGTGCGTGTACGTGTGCATGTGCATGCGTGCGTGCGTGCGTGTGTGCGTGTGTGTGTGTGTGTGTGTGTGTGTATTTATATGTGTGCATGCGGAAGCCAGATATTGTCCATGATGCCTTCTTCTATCATTGTGCACCTATTTTTTGAGACAGGATCGCTCCCAGAACCTGTAGCTCATTGATTTGTGTAATCTATTTGGCTAGTACACTCCAAGGATCTGATCAATACTTGCATTTCCATGTCCAGATTTTATATTTTGGCCATCACTTTGCCAACTTCCTTCTCTCCAGTCTTACTTACTTATTGGTAAACAGAAAGGGAGACTTTTTTGTGACTAAGAATAGGAAAGGCATGTAAGCCAACTCTTTAAATCCTGTAGGTTGGAATGTTGTAGATTTACCACATAGGAAACAAGGAGGGAATGAGTTAATAAAGGAGTATTCATGTCCTTAGAAAATAACAGGGGTTTTCAGCACTTCTGGAACACTGAATCTCCCTTCCCTTCCTTTGTGTTTCTTTCTAGACATCATCATGACAGCTGTCAATGGTTAAGGCATTGGAGCCATGGCATTAGCATGCATATGGAATTATAGTGAAGTCAGAGGTCATCTGGTGGTCACCCTGGTAGCAATCTTAAATCAAACCACTTTCAGACACCTCACCTGAAAGGGCAGATTCTGACACCTACTGAGATTGTGTTCTCAAAGGTAGGCGCGATTAGTGTGGAGTAGAAGTTAGGGCAGGAGATTTGGCAGTACTCAGCATGCAACCTTTTGTCATCCTTAAGTCTACTTCTTATTCCTGAGTGGTCAGTCAAGGATGTAGTCTGTGAAACTTCTTAAATACTAATCTGTATGCTATTAAGGGCTTAATAGTGGAGTGAAAACTTCTTTAAAAAGTCTTATCTAGATTTAGTTATTGTCTAGAACCATAACTATCAATAACTAATACTTGTATTATATGTCCATCTGTCTTTTCTTAGGAATAAGAATAGGAGCAGACAGTGGAAGGCAAATGAGCCTCAAAGCACACAAACAGGGAATCTATTATTAGAAGTCCCCAAATTAGCAAATTCCAAGTAACAAATGGTAGAGCCTCTTTAGTTTTGCTCTATATATCTTGGGCAAGGACTTGGAGTTTGATCATGGAGTCAGGTTGCCTGCTCTAAAAGTCTAGAGACTCCTTCCTGTGTAAAGCTTTTGAGTGTCTCTTATTGTTCCTGTGCAGCATTTTGATAAATTGAAGCCAGACATTTAATTCTACAGGGAGAAGAATCATAAGCCACAGTACTCAGTGAAGAAAATGTTATGAAGTCAAATAGATCTGTTCCCTTGTCACTGTGTGTGTGGCTATCAAAAACCATGGGGCTTTTGGGTTAATTTCTCAAAGGGCACAGGTCTTAAAACCTGGCCTGTGCTTTGTAGACTGAAAGAACCTTTGCAGTGATTTTGCTAATAAGCCAAATACAAAGGAAGTCAGTTTGTGAATGAAAATAACTTTGTTCAGGGGCTAGAATAACTACATTGGCATTTTCTTCCCATAGGGAGACACACACAAATGTCAAATGTTTGTCCCATGGATGTTTGAATGAATGTCAAAGTTGTAATATACTAAGGGAGGCTCATAGATTCATTCCTTGATGAGGTAGTAGGACAGGGCATCTGGACTACTCATGGCTGGCAAAGTTTTTTCAGCAGCACAAGGCATCTTGTCTTATAGCTTCTCACATTAAAGCATGCTGCTCTAATGTGATATTCTTATATGAAGTCTAATGCAGTTGTGTTTCTTATATTCCATTTTGGTATAGAAGAGTGCTACAAGAAAGTCACAGTACTCAGTACCAACCTTCTGATAATGACATAAGTTAGCATTTTCATTTAGAGCTTTTTCTCAAGGAAGTGTCTCTGGACAATCACATCATGCTCATAGAACTCATGGGAAGGCCTACTCAATGTACAAAAGTAGCTTCAGAGTGAGGTCTGGCCATTATTGAGCAGACATCCTATACAAGTGTTTTATATAAACTTGTAGTGGCCTTTCTGCAAGCAATCTTTGCAAATTATCTTTTCCTCTATTGGTTAGTTTCTGGCAGTCAAGTGTCAGGACCCTGACTTTAGAGCCTCTTGATTCTAATAATTTCTTGTGGGTCAACACTAGTGTCACTATTTTGATTATATTGATTCTTGAATACTCAGAATTATAATAGTCCCAGTTCCAATTAAGTAACTCCTCACCCCACTCATGCCTTTTAAATGCCCATACATGACTTTTCTTTCATATCCACAATAATTCTTGTGCTTTTATTATATTTTCTTGTTATATATTCAAGACCAAATATATGACCCATATAAGACCTAAAATCCAACCCCTGACCGTTTTATTGTTAAACTTAGCAAAGTCTGGCCAGGTAAAATCTAGAGTAGATTCCTATTGTCACTTTGCCTTCAGCCCACTGAGACCTGTGTTGTACTTTCAGTCTACCAAAATATAAGATAATAGTTGATTATCAACCTCTGTTATCTATTTTTCATCCATCATCTATCCTTGCATTAGTATAACCAAAGTCATAGTGTAGTATCATATAAGTTATCTTGGATGCTCCTGTTATAGGTGTTGATGAAGAGGAGCAGACAAGCAAGTCTCTTGGCTCTTATTGTATTTCAGATATGTTTGTTTCCCTTTAACGTATCTTCTAAAAAATGGACTATTTTGCTCCTGAGATGCTTAACCCCACTGTTACATTACTTTTCTTTTATTAAAACTAATGATAAAAGAAAATAATGGTTCTGATTATAATGATGAGGAATATGGGGCTTACAATGTCCTTATACCTAGGAAAGTAGTGGCACTCATTATAGAGCATAAAATGGAGAATTGCTCAAATGGATACTCATCACATCTAAGCCTGCTGAGTTTGTTCTTTTGTGAAAAGAAAACAGAATTATTCCTTTATACATTGTATGAAACATTGTCAAAAACACATCTAAAAGCCATATGCAATTAAGGATTTTAAAGTATTTGAAGCTCCTATTAATAGAATCTTCCTCCCAAAAACATTCCTTCTCTGACTTAGAACATCAAATCAAAAGCATCCTCACTGTAGTATATGTATGGAGAGTATCTGAAAAGTGATGCTTCAATTAGAAGAAAAATTTCCAGAGAAACACTGAAAATAAAACATCAGAAAGACAGTACTTCACTCAAGATTCAGGGGCTACAGTGCTCTAGACTTCAAATCATTTCCAGTGTTGTCAGCTAGTCTGTCTCTGTCATGGAGGAGAAAATAATAGACCCTCATGACTCAGTGATGGAATAACACCACACTTTAACAATCTTTCTGATAGGAAATGACTTCATATGTAGGTGTTCCACACAACTGAAAGAAGTTTGGTCTTAGCTCAGGACTCATATGTTGCACAGTAAATAATGACTTTGTCCCTGTGTCTACATACAGCAAGAGTTCAATGAAGATATCTGAAAGTAAAACAAAGAAGTAATAAAATGTATGCACATATAGGCAGATTTTAATTTTATAGTCAAATGCATCTATAGACATACATATATCATATATATAATGTATATAAGATAAACATATCTTATATAGAGAAGCATAGATCAACCCATCTATCTACCTACCTATATGTTTATAGGTGAATAGTCACTTTGTTTCTTAGATGACATTTTTCATCCCTTCCTACATAAATGATTCCTGATATGTGGTGGTCATCGTAGTACAGTAAGAAAGTGATACTCATTCAATATAAAATTTGCTTCAGTGTTTGAATTTTGGTCTTTCTCCATGTTATGGTCATACGATAAGATCGTGCCATATTCTGGGTAGAGGAGAGAGTCCCAGCTCCCCACTGGTGAAATAACTGAAGCCCCAGGGCACAGTTTGCTAGTAAATGAATTGTATTGGTGAATAGTTTAGACAAATTAAATGTTTTTTGACTTATGGTGTTTTAATATATGTTGAGTTCTTTGGGATGTAACTAATGCATAAAATAAATTTCATTTTGCTTCCAATTTTATGTGGTATCCTTTTCAAAATAGTAATTATTTATTGTAGATGCTTTGAAAGGAATACCAGGAGATGCCTCTCACCCTAATTTCTTATTATATGGATATTTTCAATTAATCAACAATAGAAATTAGTTGTTATAAACTAAGCATCTACAGCAATGATAAATTATGTCACACATATTTTAATAGTATTGCTATTTTCACACTACAATAGAATCAGAGTTATTATTAACTATAAACTCTGTGCTGAGTCTAGAGTTTATAGTGGTTATTATTGGCTTCAAATCGCATGCCAGAGCTGGAATTTCAATTCATAAAATCTGACTTCACTCCAGGAGAGAGTATCTTCCCTCTTGCAATTACATGTCATATTCACTATAGTGTAAAATAGTTGAACATATTTCACTTGATATTCCTACTTCTAGCTTATTGTTTTATTAACAGTACCTTAGAATAGAATTCTCCAATAAGTGTGAGAAAAGGTTTTCTATACCTTTTCTAAATTCATCAATAAAATAATTCTAAAACATAAAGAAAAATCTTACAACAATACTCCCTTTACCAGGTGCAAGTCCATTTGTCTATCAATAAGGGTGATAAGAAATTTATCTTCTATTTGTTGATTGGAAAATGGGTGAAGGAATATGCCACACATCCATGTGGAGGATAGCACTTATGCCTTCACCCATCAACCTCATTGCATTTTCTGTCTTTTTTCAGTTCTTCCTAGGAACATGAGAGTGAACTTAGTAGATAACATTAGACACATGGTCTGTGATGTAAAATATTCCTTATAGACTGAAAGTTTGACATCTCCACACACATTTTCTGTCACCACTTAACCAGATAAAACGTAGACATGTGGTGACTCTGTATTTCAGATATGTTTCTATACTAAGTTGAGTCAAAACATTACCCGTGCACTCATATTATGTTCACATTTTCTCTTTCTTGCCTGAACTTTAATGAGGAAGAGAAGTCAATCTCTTGCTTTTCTCCCAAGATCCTTATTGTAGTTCTTGATCCCATAATACCTGAGTTTAAAATAGCTGAAAAATGTACATTACCAGAATGAGAAAATTCCCAAGCTACAGCGACAGTATTTGGGAAGAAGCTTCAACACAACTGGACACCAGTCATTTAAATTCACAGAACCTTGTATGGCTTAATACAGCCCCATGGTTATACATACCTCTTGATTCAAAATCTTCTGAACATTTCTCACTGGACTTGGGGCAGGGGACCCTATAATAGGTACAAGTAATCGGTACATGTCTAGCAGTACTTTGTTATGTAGATAGAAATAAGAAATCAAAAGTATATTAGTTCTAAGATGTCACTTCTCTGACACAGCATGTATTTGTGAATGTATTTAACCCTCTGATGCAGTACAGGCTTATGCACTCTAGATAAACTGAATGTTTCTTATTTATCCAGATTCAGTCTTGAATTAAATCACCAATTAAGGTGTTGTAAGTGGAGCTTTGCTCATGTCTATTTCTGTTTTGTTTTCTCCTACTATAATTCATTTTTGGTGCAGTTTGGTTTTTCCTTTAGCTATTAAATTCCAAAATACTATGTCCCCCATCTCCATGGTGCTTATAAAACCCAGAAGTGCCTTGTATGTAGTAGGAAAGGACTCTACCACTGGGTTTCATCTCTCTCTCTCTCTCTCTCTCTCTCTCCCCTATGAGACAGGGTCTCATTAAATTTTCAGGCTGACACTAAACACAAACTGCAGCAACTGAGAGAATCTTGAACTCAAAAAGGTTCAGCTTCAGCCTTGAACTAAGCCTGCAGTCAGTCCGTGCTTCAAAAGTAGTTGGGCTCATAAGTCTGTGCAATGTGCCTGGCTCTGAATGATGCACGGCATTCTCCCTAGGGACTCCATGCCTTTCAGGTTCCCTGAAAAGTCTTGTGGGCAGTCCTAGTAATCAGACACAGTGAAAATGCTGGCCCCTAAGACTGATGAGTGTGGACATTTTGCATAGCCTGGCTAGGAGCTGGATGAAGGAAGATTAGCGTCTTATGTCTCCTTAGCTCCTACCCTCAAGAACGCTGCATCCTTTTCCCCCATGGCATTGCTGCTTACTTTCATTTTGACCAGAATCATTTTTTAAAAAAGATTTTTGGGTTTTTTTTTTCAAGAATATGATGCAATTATTTTTTTCTTTTCACTTTCTTCTCTTTGTGTCCTCCCATATAGCCTTTCCTGTTCTCCTTCAAATTCATGGCCTCCTTTTTCCAATAATTGTTATTGCATGCATAAATGTATATTCATACTATTCTTAAACAGCCCCTGTTGGGTCCATGTAATCTGTATTTTATGTATGTTTTCAGGCTTGACCATTTAGCACTGGGCAGCCAGCTGGCATGATCTTCTTGTGGAACACCACCATGCCCACTCCCAGCATTTCTCAGTTACCTGTAGTTCTTTGTGTAGGGTTGAGGCCTCTTGAGGTTTCCCCCATCCAGTCTGACATGATTCTTAGTGTCATTCTTGTTCTGCTAACATTTGGGCTGTCACGTTGCTGAGAAGTTGTGGGTGTATTCCGATATTACTAGGAGACAGATTTTCACAGCCAACTCCTCCCTCCCCTGGGTTTTACCATTTGTCTGACCCCACTTCCACAATGTTCTCTGAGCCTGATGTGTGGGAGTGTTTTGTAGATATATTTTTTAGGACTTGGTTTCATAATTCTGAATTTGATTGGCTGTTGCATTCTGTAGTGGTCTTTGTTACAAGGACACATTTCCTCCATGAGAGGTGAAGATTATACTTATATGTGATTATAAGGACAAATATTATATAGAAAAATCTATAAAAACTCAATTTCTTAATGCTACTAAACAAGTTTTATGACAGACTATAAAATAAGAAATATTAAATGTCTTTCTTTCATTATTTAGAATATTACTTAAGATTTATTTAAAATGTAGACACTAATCTAACACAAATAAGAAAACTCTCAACTCTTCAAATTTTATATTATTTTAATTGATCTTGTATTCCTATATTCAGATGGGGGTGGAACTGTCTAATAGATTTTCTACAAAAGCTGTATGTCAAAAAGTAATGACTTTTAAGGATTTTAATTTATTTTTCAGAATCTCAAATATACCTGGGGTTCGGTTTGATTATAATAAGACTTGTGATTTTCCAAATTATCATTTCAATACACTATAGAATTCCATGAAAGTAAAACATATTACCATCTTGTTGTTGAATCATTATGTAAAATCTTTATATTTCATTGAAAGAATAAGAGAAATCATCATTAATGTGGCATAAAAAATAGAGTTGGCTGCAGAGATTTATTTAATTTTATATAAGAATTTTTTTTTTACTGTTACATAGAGTAAGTTTATTTGAGTAGGAAGTTTTTACCCTATGCTTCAAGGGGAAAGGTTCCTTAGGCTAAAATGCACTCTGATGGCCATTGTGGTAAAACTCAGAAGCAATATGCAGGAGATAAAGGCATCGGCTCAAATAGAGCTTAAAAATATGCCAGTTAGAAGGAATTTTTAACAATGCAAAACAATAGCTTTACAAAGAATATTGTTATGTATACATACATAAACAAATATTATATGCATACATATATATTTATATGTTTAGCACATCCAAATGTATACTTTTTGGTATGTTGATAAAGAGAGGAATATAAATTGAAACAAAGGGGAATAAAGATAAAAAGAAACTGTGATTCTTTTAAATTTTAGTGTGTGTGTGTGTGTGTGTGTGTGTGTGTGTGTAAGAGAGAGAGAGAGAGAGAGAGAGAGAGAGAGAGTGTCAGCATGTATGCATGTGTACTATATCTATGCCTGCTGCCCATGGGGACCAGAAATGAGTGTTGACTTCCCTGGAACTAGAGCTAAAGGTAGATGTAAGCTTCCGTGTGAGTGCTGTGCATCAAACTCTGGTCCTCTACAAGAGTAGCAGGTGACCTTAACTATTGAGATATCTCTCTTTTCCCATCAAATAATTATTCTTGCTCCAGTCCATTTGTATCATGAAGTAATATAGAAGATGAACACAATCCTGTGCATTTGAGATCAAGAAAAATGTTGATAGAAAAATAAGGCATTTTAACAGTAAACCTCTCAGCAGTTAGTGTGCCTGATGTACACCACCATCTCAGCAGGACAGGGACAACTAAACATGGGAGAACACAGAGGCCATTGGCTTTCCCCATATGTCTAGTAATAGACATCAGTAGTGAAGGGTGGAATCAAGTGGCTCGGAGACACTGGAAAACAGAGAGTGGTAGTGTTTCTAAACCATATTTCACTTTGAAATTGCAATTCATTACCCTTGTCCCATGAGTTCTCTTATCTACATGAGCACAACAATGTCTTTGCACTTAGCAGATATCATTTCATCTCTCCCACAAATCCAGGTAGATCAACTTTACTTCACAGTGGGGTTTTGAAGAATACAAGCCTTCGTGAGGGGTTTAGTAAGATTTCCTCACTTTGAATCTTACAATAGCTGCCATCAGTGTGCCCCTGCAACAATCACTTTCTCTGGATCTAATAAAAAGAATAGACTAATTCTACATTCATGGGCATGGTGATATACACATATTTATAGTGAGAAATATTAAAAAATATCCAGCACTTTCCTGTCCATGTGCAGGCAACTCTTGACACGCTGCGGTCCTGCCAGTTCTGTCTCTACCCACCAACTCTCTGGTGGGGCCGGAGCTCCCAAGTTAGTTTTGCTGCGACACCAGTCCCACAACACGACTTTCCACTCCACAGTCAGCCACCACAAAACCCATTTACCAGGTAGAAGCAAAGCACTTGAAGCTTATAATTAACCAATCAGACTTATGTATCAATAAATTCTCAGTTTACAAGATGCCACTAACAATAATTTCATAATCAATTGATAATGATAAAAGCTTTATCTATTATGTTACCTTATGATACTACCCTACTGACCTTATTATAACATAATTGCCTGTGACAGGATAAAAGCACTCTGGTTTGTGTCTACCTCCATCCTGGCCTACCTCTCTCTCTCTCCAGAGGTTCTCTGTCTCTGTAACTCTGAGCTTCACCTCTCTTTTCCCTGTTCAATCACAGGCCTCCTGCTGCCCAATATTTTAGTGATTGGACAGGGAAAATCATGTCACAAATATTTTTTATTTACAAAAATTTTTACTCAAATAGTACCTACAAATCTAAATTAATTAAAATTGTAATCTTTGAACCTTCATATATATGCACAATGTATCCCCATCCTCTAGTCCTTTCTTCCACCTACCCTCTGGATCCATTGCCAATACATTTCTCTCCCAACTTTACTCATTTACTCTCTCTGTCTCTGTCTCTGTCTCTGTCTCTGTCTCTGTCTCTGCCTCTCTCTCTCTCTCTCTCTCTCTCTCTCTCTCTCTCTCTCTCTCTCACTCATACACACACACACACACACACACAGACACACTCATTCAGTCCAATGAGTGACATATAGTCATCCATCAAGATATTTGCAACCTATCAGTAGCCATCCCTCAAAGAAAAATGACTCTCCCTCTACCATTCATTCTCAATAGCACCTTAGTTAGGGTCAGCAGGTCTTTTCTCCCCATGAAGGATTTTTATATAAATACTGCACGTTAATCAGTTATGCCTAAGGAGCTCCTGCATGAAGGAATTTTAAATAGCTTACTCCTGTGTAGGTGGTCACAGGTGCTGTGAGCTCGTGTATTCATTATCGATGTCATGTCCAGGGGACAGAGTCCTCTAGCTCTTATGTCCACCATTTCCTTCTTTCTTGATATTTCCTGATCCTTGGGTGGGAGTATAATATAGTAGTCCCATCTAATTGCTAAGCACGTACAGTCACTTAGTGTCAGCACATGAACTACTTATGAGCACTACATTAACTGATACCTATTATTGCAATAAGAAGTTTTTCTAACCAAGGTTGAGGATGCCCCAGATTTGTGCATACAAACAAACATAAATTCTAACAGGGCAGTTCAACAATATTGCCATTTAGCAAAACAACACTTCAGCTGCAATATAATTATTATTGATCTCTGAAAAGCCAGAAGTCATCATGGATAATGATTCAAGACAAGACCTTTGTCTTTTGAATTGAAAAATTAAAATAAAATTCTTCAACCTACCTTTTCACTTCATTTAATTTTTCTACTAAACCACTATACTTTAAAAATATTTGTCTCAATGAGTTGGATTAGCAAGCACAACAACAAAAGAACTGTTTGTTCCTTTGCCACATATAGTTTGTGAATACTGTCATTGTCCTACCTTAAGCAACTTCTATGACTCTCTCCAGGCACTGATACTATTTATTCTCTGAGAGGAACAGAGCCTGTGCCTCCATTCACACCATTGTATGGAGACATAGAAGTCTGCAGAAAGGCATTCATGAATTTCTTTGTATTTTACCTCATGGCAGCCAATTCCTCAGTTGAAAATCCTTCTAGTTTTTTTTTAATTCAATATTGGATTTATTCATTTTCTGAAGTAATTCATAATAAAGATTAATTTTATATTTAGTCACATGAATGTATGTGTGTGGATGTGTGTTTGTGGACATATGCTTATATGTACGTGGTGGTACATATATCCATGTGCATGTGGATGCTTTCGCAAGGCAGCAGACAGTTTTGAATCCCTTGGTGCTACAGTTATAAGTTATAATCTGCCAGTCCTAGTGTTGGAAGCTGAACCCAGGGCCTCTGCATTTGTAATCTCTGAGCAGGCTCTCTAGACTCAAATGGTTTGCTTTGTTTTTCTTTTTTCCATTTTAATTTGTTTTTATTTCAATGCAAAATCAGCAAGGAAAAAAATGACTTGAGATTGAATACTGTCTACAATGCTTGCAGCGAAAAGCATACTTAAAAGCAATTTAGTTCAGATTTAAGAAAAAGTTTCAATTAAACAAAAATGAATTCCCAAATATTTGTTTTAGGCCAAAACCTAAGAAAGCCTTTGGGGAATAGTTAATTTTGTTTCTTGAGGCAGTGTGTTAGTCTGTGTCCCAGGCAGGCCTTCAACCCTTGATCTGGCTTTCCAATACCTATAATGCTAAAGCTCCAGCCATGGGCTGTGACAAGGATTCATGATTATTTCTTCAAAATAATTTTTAAAGCTAAAATTAAGCACAAATACGGGGGTCTGAAACTTTTTTACATATTGGCAAATTTCTCACAAATAAAATCTTAACAATTTGTGCCCTTTCAAGCAGTGTTCATTGGGATCTGGATTGTCTCACACTTTTTCCTTGTTATTCATAATTTATTATGAATATCAGGCTTACCACCTTCAAGCTTTATTCCTCAGGAAGACTAAATGAACTTCCTGCTTTTTAATTATTTCTTTTAATATTTGTAAACATGATCTATTTTTTTAGAGACATTTTTCTGTGACTGACATTTATTGGAAAATATTTGCCATTTGTGTTTTATGTTGCTGTATGCACGGAGAGGTGTTTATGAAGCTATAAATATATATTGCCAGTTTTGTCTTTTAACTTTTCTCTTGCTACATTTTTGGAATTATGAATATGTTTGAAATGAAGATATTTTCTTTTATACTTTCTACTTCTACTTCAAAGTGCTTCTCATACATAAAATTCATGTCCATTTTACCAGTATTATGTGTAGCTAATTTTTTTATTTGCACACTTGGAATTTTTACTACCAGAAATCCTCTCTGCATGATCTTGTGGGTCTGTATAAATGAATTCCTCATTGATGTGAACCAGTTTAAAATACCTATGGGATCATTAACATTTGCCCAAACTTTAAAAATGTTCTTGCTATTTGCATATATATATATGTATATATATATATATATGAAACATTATGAATAATAACATTTAATTAGAACACTGTAATTTTAAATAATAGTGACACTGACAACTGAAGTGCATTATTTCTTTCTATAAAATAATTTCCAAGTAGACCTTAAGCAGGACCTGTTTTCTATCCCCATGTGCAAATCAGAACATGAAATGAAAAGATTCTCATGCTTTGGTAAATTATGTTTCTCCTTCCCAAAGTTGAGGCAACTTCTCACATTTTAACCCTCCCCCCACCATGAGATAAAACAGAATCCCTATGAAAATTCCTACAAGAGGATTTACTTCTTGCCATATGGGAGAATTCCTCCATTAGAATTAATTCATTTTTATCCCTGTCTTTGTGGCATTATTTTGCTTTTCATCACACTCATATCTTCCTAATAATAAATTTGGCTTTACTACTTTTTTTTCTGGCTATATACCCAATCTCTTCAACAGCATTTTCACAGTTTGAGTTCCTTTTTATTTCCCCTATTTTTCATAACTTCCATTTGTCTGGTCCACTGTCCTCTTTTGGTGATTCATTTTCGTTCAGTGTCCCCTGCATTCTCCACTGACCTACTGGGAGGCAGCACACATGCTGCTGGGTCATACAGGAGGACTTGCTAGTGTGTCCTGAAAAAACAACAAAGAGATTAGAAACAAGTGTCAAAATGGTGGGTCATGAAGAACACTGGTTATGCCAGCTGTGATTTTCAAACAGAAAAGCTAATACAGAAGTCAATATTTTACATCATTAGATTTCTTGTATGATGACAACTGAAAATGGCCCTATGTGTCCAGAGGTCTGTTACTATTTATCTAAACTTTTATATCGAAATTTAGACCTCAATTTGGAGGGAATGTGATATTCACAGAAGTTACTGCTACTGAAATTTGTGCATATCCAACCCATTTAAAGCAAGACCTGCATTCAGTCTAGAGCAGACTAACCTAGTGCCTAGTTCCCAGCAGGCCTTAGGTGGCTTCTGTTAAACTTCCATTCCACCCAACAGATATAGAGTAGGCCTCTAGTGATAAAGGAGTCACTGTGCTGCCTTACCATCACTTTAAAGTTGTATTGTGGGTTGAGAACACAGTCATAACTTTTCTCTTGCTATGTTTTCAGAATTATGAATATGTTTGAAATGAAGAAATTTTCTTTCATACTTTCTACTTCTACTTCAAAGTCCTTGGAGAAAGGTCCTGCAGGGACATTCTTTCATCTCTGGGTAAAGGGTAACACATCCTTGTCTTGTCTTGCTAGAGACTTGTCCCCCACCCTCACCCCCAAAATGGCAAGTGACCTGCAAACCAGCCCAAATGACTGATGTTAACTCTGGCTCTACACTTAGCTTAACTTGAAATTTAAAATAGGTGTTGTCCAAAGACTAAAACACGAGAATTACTGCATTTTGATATGAACAGCAATAACAACAAAAACAAACAAACAAAAAAGAAACTTAGTAGAAAAGGCGAAACATTGTAAAAGAGAGTTCACTGAGAACTCTGATTGAAAAAAGTTGGAAGGAGGATCTGCACTTGGCCTTGGCTCAGGAAAACTACTGAACATTTTCTTCAGTAATGGATGGTCTCTTTCCACTTCCTCCTAGTGAGCTGTAGCACTTGCAAACAGCTTTTGGGTTTCTGACCTGAGGACATGAATGAGTTGCATATCTTACATATCAAAGCAGAACTGGCCTCCAAGTTCTCCCAGAATTTCTCAGTCCCTACCCAAAATATTCTGCCTCCAACCCTGAACTTTCTAGCCTAGGGGCTATGCTGCCCTTCCCCTCAGAGGCTCTTCCTTATGTAATGCAGATATTTTGGTCTCTTCTGCCCTTTTCTATCTCTCATCTCTCTCTTCCCACTCTCCTCTCTCTTCCCTTCCTTGAGGCCAGTGAACTCACCAGTCCATTTCAGCTTCCCAATTAAATTAAACCCGCAGTTAATATTTTCTAATCTGGCTTGAATTAGTTTATTCCACTGGTGGAGAAATAACTACCAACTGCATCTTGCAAAAAATTGCGTTATTTACAGTACAGCTATGCTTTGGATAACACTGCCTGTTGTATTTTACTTTAAATTTTGAGAATTCGGAGAAACAATTTTCTTTTCCTGATTTTAGTATTAGAAGGAGGATTATGTTCCTTAAAATATTACTTTTATCAACTTATTCTGTTTAGCATAATTTTTAGTTTCATCATTTTAACCAGTAGTCTGTAGTTCTACAGGTCACACCTGAAGAGACCTGTGTTAGCACAAGACATTCCGAGACCATGTTCTCAGTACAAAGAACATTTATTTGACCAATAGGGAAACTGTGCAGAGAATATGAGACAAAGACAAGAGATGGAGGATGAGGGAGAAAGGAAAAGGAATAAGGGGAAGGCATATTTGCCCCAGAGGATATAGAGGAGGCTGACAGGGCCCATAGGATAATGTTGGCTTACAAAGGTGAAGGGTAAACCCTGTGTTAAGATGAGTTGTTTGATTCTGAGCTGGCATGTTAACTAGGGGAAACAAAATGGCTCTTTTGATTGTTGGAATTCAATACTTTGATGGTTTGAACTTGGCAGTCAGCCTCAGGAGGAGGATGTCACCAAATAAGGAAATAGACCTTGGTGACTAGCTTTAGGGATATAATCTACTGGTGTTAGCAAGGGGCAGGGACTGTGGAGAAGGGCAAGGCCTTTCAGAGCTCCTGTAACACTTATAAATTTTTATGGACCTAGGCCAGTGTTATACTTGTCTCACTTCTCTTCCTCTTTCCCACATTCCTCTATGTATTACCACTGTTTCTGAAGGGACTCCAGCCAGCTCATGCATGGCAGGTCTTGTTCTTCTCCCTATTCCCTCCGCCTTTCTGAAAACTGTTAGATTACATTCCTAAGCATACCTACTAAGGTATGTTCCCTTATTTGGCCACTTTCTCCTTCTGAGGCTAACCAATAATGTGCAGCTTTCAAAGTATTCAAGTAAAATGGATGAGGGATTATTTATAAGAGCAGAAATGACTCAAAGACAGCTGTATTATCAAAGGTCATCCCAAAATATAAACTATAAAAACTGCACAGCCTTCAGGAAGCTCAATGGATTGTAGTGTTCTTTCTAAGTGTCTCAGTTGTGGAGTCTTTTCCAGACAGCTCAGGTATTCTTTGTTTCTTCAAGGCAATTCTGTTTGTGTCTACTTCTTTAGGCTTCCTGGGTAGTCTCAGCTTCTTTCTTTCATGGTACCTGGAATATCTGAGAATTTGCTTTGCTGCTCAGATGATCTAAGGGCAATTCTCAGCATTTCTTACTATTTATATACTCTTGGGAATATTGTAGATTGGTTCAAATGCTACTTGTGTTAATTTAGCTCCCAAAATTACAGGGGAACAGACACATCTGCATATAAGATGCTGAGGGTCCCTGCCTCAAGTTGGCTTTGATTGGTAAATAAATTTGCCATGGGGGCAATGCCTGGGCAGAGAAACAATTGCAGAATTTTTAGGTTCCCAGGCAAGGAATGCAGGAGAGGAAGGAAAATCATCATTGTTAGAGAAAGAGTAAGATGTCCACTTGAAAGCTGCAGAAGACAGAATGCCAGCCATGTAAGAGCCAGGAAGAGCAACCACAGGCCTGCCCCACAACTGGGTCTAGGGTAGCAAAGATGGAATATATAATAACTCAGGAGTATTGAAGGAGAGGCAGTAGCAATGTGGAAGGTTGAGAGTTGCCCAGCCCTTGTGCTATTTAAGGCATATTAAAATAGAAGGCTGTGTTTGTGTGCCTTTGATTTGATTATCCAGAGCACTGAAGTGGCTATTCAAGAACTTAATCAACTACAGCAACATAAGAATGCAGGGACCTATTGAATCTGTTCAATTTCAAGTACTTATGAAGAGATTTTTGAGTTGTTTACTTCCTGTCTTATTAGTACGTATGTCCAAAATGGAGGGTTTCACTTCCTCCAAGAACATACTGTTGTTTCATCTTCTTGTAAACATTGTCTAAAGTATCCTGTTTCATGTTCCCATGTAAGACTGAAGAGCCTTAGTTATGGACCCCCACCCCCACCCCCCAGTGAACCACTTGGAGTCAGAGGAGTTTATTGTTCCAGTGCACTGGGGCCATCCTACACCCAAAGGAGAGGCCACCCCCGTTTGGCTATTTTTTATACAGTTTTCAGGGATAGAATAGAGCAACAGCAACTAGGCACAATATGATTGGTGGAACAGTGTATCTTTTAAACTGATTGGTCCTTTGGTAATGAGGTAGCAAAGAATTCCCTTGTCTGTTGGTGGCCTATGGTCAGTCCATTCGAGCAGTCTTTCTGAGGATTGTAATCAGCCTTTCCCTTTCAGGATGGGCAGGGTGCCTACAAGTTCTATCAACTTCTTTCTCCTGGGAAGGGAGGGGCTGAGGCTATTTTGAGGTCTGGTGGAATTTTCCAAAAGCCTTTAGTTAGTTGACCTCTTTCCCTTTAACATCTTATGCCTTAAAATCCAAGATGGAAGGTTTTAACCTCAGAGGAAGCTGCTATACAATGGATGTTGACCATCTATTTCATCCATACAGGCTTCAGACTCACAACTCTCCTGTCTCTGATTCTGAAAGTTAGAATTACAGATGTGCACCAAACAACAAATGTGAAGTACCCTGTTGTTTTATTTTTAAATGTCATTATAAACACATTTACACAAATATCTTAAAATCTTGCAGACACAAATGGTTAGAAAAAGGCAAAGAATGTAAATACTGACTTATATAATTATATTAAATCATAGAAAGGAAAATTGTAATAAGAAATTTTGTATTCAAGTTTTGCATGGAACCATCTGGTAAACAAATTTTATGAGGAAAACAGGACTGAAAATCTGAACAAATTTAGTCCTGAGAAACATTTTCTGGTTTGTTAATGTAAAACATATCGAGAGTATCAACATGTGAGCTTGAAAGTCATCAGTTTTAGGAAGTTTAAAACTAGAGTATTAGAAGAGTATTTGCAAAGAGCATCCCTCTGTTTTCTAAACATGTCTAGCTACCAGAGTAGCTGATTATCAGCTGCATTTGCCTTCCTTTCTGACCACTGACATAAAAATTGGTAGTGAAGCTTCAGACTTAAAATCATAGTCCACCCCCACAGCTACCTGGCAACAGGTAGGTAGATCTGACCCACTATAAAATGGGATTCTTGCCCCTCCTCTCTCCCTTATCCTCTTGTTCTCTCTTGCCCTCTTGGGCTTTTCCCTTTCCCCTTCCCTTATCTCCTCTCTCCACATGGTCATGGCCGACCTCTACTTCTCTACTCTCTCCTTCTCTCTGTCTTTTTCTACCTCTACTACCCTCTAACTCCCCTCTCCATACCCTAAATAAACTCTATGTGTGTGTGGTCCCTTGGGGAAAGAGATGCCTTATCATGGGCCCAGTGAGGCACCCCCTTCCCCAACACGCCCATAGAACCTATCTTAATAGCCTCTTTCTCTTTTTATGATCACAACAATAGTAATATTTTGCTTAAATTGTTCTATTTCTGAAAGTTGAGAAAATAGTGTGAACCGAATACTAACGGGATGGTGAGATGACTAAGTGGATAAAGGCACCTACTCTCAAGTCTGGAAAAACCTATCTCCAAGACCCACATGGTGGATGGAGGTAGCAGTTCCACTAAGTTTTCCTCTTACTTCCACTATATTCTCTTCCACACATGCATACCAAAACATACAAATAAATATATGTAGACAATATTTTAGGAATAATATTTTTAGGTTCATGAAATCTATGCTTGAGGAATATGACAGAGTAATTCTTAGCACCAGAGGCAGAAAGTGAGGGTGTAAACCCACTGAGGAAAGAGTAAAGGCAGTGTAACTGAGTGATGAAATTGACAAGAAAGCAATTGAATTTGTACATATACACAATACTGGCAAAAATCTCCTTTCTTTCAGTAGTAGCAGAGACAATGTACTTAAGGATCTCTGCACAAAACTACTGGCCCCAGGAAGAACATACTTACTGGAAACAGGAGTCCCTGCATCCTAGCAGGAATTCTTGTGGAAATTTCTAAGGCCTTTGCTGGGCAAAGAAGGTCTCCTGAGTGCTTCCTCTGATAGTTTTTCAAAGCTGCATTCTTATAGAGTTTGTACATTGCTTTCCTTTGCTAAGATATCTTTTTACATTGAGCAGGTGATTAAAGAAAATCAATGCTTCACAAAACTCTAATAGAGGCCTTATTTTATAAATCTGCAACTAAATTATTTTACAACTGAAAAAAACCTCAAACCAGGCCAACTCCTTTTCCTGAACTTTTATTCTAAACACCAGTTAATGGCCCTATAATATAGAATATTCTTTCAAAGACCTTTTCTATAGAGCTGTTTGAACAATTTTCATTTAAATAAATCTCACTGGCAGGTTCATGTGACTCATAAGCAAGAGTCCATGTAGTATTGTTTTAGGGGCATATTAAAGATTTTTATTTAATTTTTTAATGTAGAGTATATTTAATTTTGACAATAAAAGGCAGTATGTATCAATCTTACACAAATTTGTGGAATGCAAACAAACTGAAAAAATAAAGAAACTGAATGTTCACTTCCCAAATAAAGTTACAAATTATAATTTTCTGGTTTTTTATTTCAGATTGATTTAAAAAATCTTTAAACTATTTTTAAACTACAATTCTTCTATAATCAGGAAATTGCACAAAATAAAAATGAAAATTTAAATAACCACTTAGAAATAATTGGCACAGAATTTTAGTCATTTATTTTCCAGCTTTCCAGTCTATGGTACTTTTCCTTTATTTAGTCATTATTCTGCAAATTTTGTATTCTAAATTTTAGAATTCTTCATGCATTATAAGAAAAGTAAGGCAGGAACAAGACATACTGTGTCTCACACTTAGACTGTTTTACTGGAATAGCTACTGTGAATAAAGGCTGAATACATTTAGAGGGGCAGAAAGTCCCTGCAAGTCCACTGGTTGAGAATAAGATCCACACCACTATTTATTGCCAAATTTGAAGCAAGCTTTAATTAAATACTGCTCAGGAGGACAGACTCTAGGTTCCCAGGAAAATGGCTTCGAGTCAAGTTTTGCATGGACTTAACAAGGCAAAGCCACAAGGCCAGTGTATTACCCATTATTTCCAGTCAGGGGCATACATATCTTGACATAATTCCTAGCCACATAAGTCCTGCCCTAATGAGATCAAGCACATACTGTGCAGATGGGTCAAGTAAACATAGGACAAACAGGAACTTATTCTTAACTTCAAACAGAACTCTTACCTGCAAGGTATATTTTTCCTGTTTGAACTCACAGTGTTTGTGTGTGTGTGTGTACATATATATATATACATACATATATACATATGTATATATATATGTACATATGTTTGAGTTTACCAGCAAGTTGCTTTTGTGGTCTGGCTGGCAGCAGGATGAATTTTTTTTCTTTCCTGGGTATATTGTTTCCACAGGTGGAGCAGAAAGGTCAGACTGGAGTTAAACAATTCTTTATGGCTTGGAGTTCTCATCCAATACAGCATGACTTAAATCTTCAAATCCTCAAATCCTTATGACCTGAGGCTATTTCATAACAATTACAGCGGAAATGATATTTTTAATTGCTAAGAGTTTTATTTAATCTTACCAGACAATTTGAGGCTTTTTGAGGAGATAAGCTGCTGGACATACCTGGGAGGAACTGTCTGGATTATAGTTGGCATTGAGAATGTCTGTGAGGGATTATTTTGACTGGCTTCCTATGAAAAGACTCACTTCATCATGGCATGACCATTTTCTAGAGTGGAATTCCAGGCAATTCAGTCAAGATAACAAGTTGCCCATAAACTCAGAAAGACAAACTCCACATAGTTTCTCTCTTATGTGAAGTTTAGCTTGTAGTTTTAAAGAGTGTGTAATTAATTGTGTGGTCTTGTTTGTATTTAACAGGCCCATGAGAGGAATCTTCTGCAAGAAGAAAAGTTTACGTTGCAGGGAAAGGGAGATATAGAAGCAGAAGTTGTCAGGGAGAGTGTAGACTAAAACCAGCAATATACGAGAAAGGCAATAACAACAGAAATTTTAAAAAAAAATCTTAAGATATTTAAAAATGGTAAACTAGGGGATTAAAATCACTTCTACCAAAGATTATTAGAAACTGGACCTATATTATACCATTATACCAATAGAAGCCTCATGCAAAAACAAGCACACAAAAAGCAAAAAGAGAGAAGGGAGCTGTTGTGGGTCTGGTCAGGCTGCGTTCAGGTTCTTGGTCTTATCCTAGGAGTTGAAAAGACATTCATCAATAGTAAAGCAGAAAGAAGTACTCAAAGAGGAATACAGAACACATCACGAAGGGACTTTTTGTTTAATGGGGTCTTTGTTGTTAAGGAGAAAATTTGCAAGACCTTTTGTTTTGACTTAGAGGCTTGGGTTATGTAAATTTTTTAAGATACATATCCTTTTCTATTCACCTGCTCCCAATTATAATTGGGCATCATTCGTAAGTAGGATTTTTTCCCCTAAAATTTCACTGAAAGAACACAGCTTGCCTTACTAATTGTGCAATACAAATCAATACACTACATTAGTCCCCTGCTTCTAGTTCCTAAATATGTCCCAGAATGTGTTTGATCACAAAACTGGAGTTACCCAAGGATTCTAAGGGAGACTGACCTATTTTATTATATTGTTTGGAGCATCATGTACATGCTGCTGATGGATCTGGGTATCTATGCGATCAAGTGATTGTTAGGAAAAAGGTATGTACATAACTCAAGCTAGATACTTGCCTAAGTTTCTAAGCTATCTCTATTTGCTTGTTTCAGAAACATTTTTTAGGGATATTTTCATTAAAATAGACAAGTGAGAGGAGAGAGGGTCCTGACCTCCAGGAGCAGAGTTCCTCCTGAGAAGTAGGATTTGTTGCGCTCTCTGACTTGGGAAGATCTGCCAGTCTTTAGATATATATGAGGTGAAGTTGACCTATGGCCGAGGCACTGAACTGAATGGATGAAAGCTACCCCTCAGTGCTTGCACAATAGTGAAAGCTTTTCTACAAAACAACTTGCCCTGGGCAGTAACACTGAGAATTCAAATTCAGGAGAAAGGGCAAGAATAAGATCAATATTGTATACCACTCTAACATTTTATTCTGGGGGTGCTACCACATATTTCTGCCTAGCTAAATAAAATAAAATAAAAATAAAGAAAATAAAATCATTCCTAAAAGAATACATTATGTTGGGCAGTGGTGGTATACCTCTTTAGTCCCAGCACCCTGGAGCAGAGCCAGGTGGATCTCTGTGAGTTTGAGGTTAGCCTTATCTACTGAGTGAGTTTCAGGATAGTTAGAGCTACATAGAGAAACCCTGCCTCAAGAACAAACAAACAAAGAAACAAAAAAGCAAAGCAAAATAAAAGAGTACATCATTATCTTAGATTCAAATTACTCTTTAAAATAATTATTCAAATAAAATATCAAAGATAAGAAGCAGATACCAGGATAAAAATGAATAAGCTAAAACTAATTGACAAATTAATATAAATCAATAAAGAAAAGGTATGGTCATGAGAAATATTGCATTATTTCTGTGATGCAATTACACTATGTTCTGGACAAGGAAAAAACGGAACCTAAACTATTAATCAAGGAAGTAAAAATTATACAAAGTGTTATGATTTGAATAAAATCAACTCAAAGATCTAGAACTAACATATATAATAGTAAAACCAAAGAAGATAATATGAATGCAAGATATATTGTAGCTTGTACGAACCCTGAAGCATACAATATAAATAGAAACATATAGGCTAAGGGAGGAGAGGGCTTGAGAAGAAACTCCACCATTCTTTTAACCGAAAAAGTAAAGCAACGGAGCTAGAATGGGTCACAAAAATACTAAATGAGGATTTTCCAGAATTGATAAAGTAAATGGAACATGAAAATGTTAAAAGTAAGCAGATATTAGCATCAAAGGAATGATAAATATCTACTGACCATTAGAGACCACAGGCCAGACAAGCATATACAAGATGCTGAAGGTCAGAGGCTGAGCTAATCCTTCATTGTGAAAGATTGTGTCTTAAGCAGACCAGCAAATACACCATCTGCCAAAAAGGAATTAAAAATGCATTATTACCAGAACACAAAGCCCACAGAAACAACAAATGCAGTAAAAATATGACAGAGATGGAACAAAATGAAGCACAATCCCAGTGGAACCACAGAGAAGGAAGACAAGACACGGAATGAAATATGAGACTAAGTGGAAATGAGTATTATTAATACAGAACAATTGCAAGAAGGTCAGTGTTTGAAATTTATGGATGTAAGGTATGAAACATTGTTAAGGAAACCAGTGAGTGGTATAAAAATGTATGTGCAGAAATGATGGTAAATGCAAGAACAAATGTGACTCAAAGGTGCATAGATATTAGTACTAAAATCAACAAGGTATGTTCAATGAAAATCGTTTGGTTGAAATCTACTAATTAAATCTTTAACTACAAGGGAGAAAGACCATGCTTGCAGAGGCAACAAAAGGAAATATTGATCATGTAAGTCTTCAGTGCACACAAGTAGCTTTTAAACAATTACATCACCATGAATATTAGGTTATCCTGTTAAAAACAGAATGATACCTGGGAGTGATGGTACACACCATAGCACCCAGGAGGCAGAGGCAAGTATACCTCTATGTCTTGTCTTAAGACAAGCTTATTCTATATGGCAAGTTCTAGGCCAGCCAAGGCTACATAGTAAAACCCTGTCTCAGTAAACAAAAACAGAAACTAACCAGCTAAATAAACAAACAAATGGTAATATAAATCTATGGAATTTTTTTTTCATTGCATAACTACAGTCTACAGAAAAAATTCTGGTTTTCAGGAATGCTGACACCCATTAGGTAGAGAAATTACAAGAAAAATGGATGGAACCATGACTTACTCCTTTCTCCTTGAATTACAGAATTAGAAAAAAATGAACAAAGGACAAATTAATCTGACACCAACAGCCATTAGCTCATAGAGGCTACACAGGGTTTTGATCTGGTTGTGTATAAATCACGAAAGCAAACATGGAGTCTGAAAAGCATTCCCCAGAGTAATCGAGTCTTTAGTCACAAGCCTAACAGTCAGTACTTGGGGACAGGAAAGCTAAGGATTAAATTCATGAAGGGAACACACTCTTCTGGCATTAAAAGATTTTAAAACAACTCCGATAAAATACTTATGAAAATGTAAGTGTAATAGAGAGATTTCAAAAGTGTTTATTTTTAATGTATTTTCTTATTAATTTGCAAGAAGAAAACTTGCACATTTGCATTAGGAGTATGATGGGCATGATAACAACTTTAAAGTGCTGACTATTTTATTTTTGTAAATGTGAAAAACACTTAAAATACCCAAACCAAGTGCTGCATATTTTAACAACTAAAAGGAAAGCTGACAATAATGTATGATATTATACCACATAATAAAAATGTCTAATTTCATTTTCTTTAAATACATTTTCATAAACATGAAATTGCTCTCTCTGCTAACAAAATTTGAATTCATTGTAATATTATTTGGCTTGAATGGCAGCAAAGTAAAATCAGAGATGATGAAGACGAATAAGATTAGTCCAAATAGCATATTTTGTAACAGTTACAGAGGTTAGTCAACCAGGTCCATAGGAACATGAATATTGTGTTTTGCATAAGAAAATTGACATTCTGTAAGATGAGGAGTAAGAAACCAACAGATCAAGGACACTAAAAGAATTCACTGTGGTGCCACACATGAGCTGACTGGAATACTGTGTATATATCTCAGACACATTTCCAACATGTATGTATTATTTCTGCATACTAATATGGATGATTATGAATAAAAACTTTAGATCACATACAGTATTTAATTTCATATATTTTTAAAATTTTTATTGGCATATATTAATTTTGTAAGAGGTTTCATTATGACATTTCTACAAATGCTCATGTTTTACAGTGATTGAACTCACAGTTTTGTGGGGCAGTGGACCATGCCAGGCAACTTGGTAAGGTTGAGTGGGTTCAGAAACCCCAGTGCCTTATACATGAGGATAGTAGGCATTTCCCCCACTCCTGAGCCTGGAACACATGACCATCAACTCCCCACATAAAGAATGTGACCACTGGTCACATAGCACAGAACACAGAGTTTTCCATGCTAATGAGGTATCTAGATGGACCCTGAGGGTTTAGCTAATAAGCTTACCTTCCCAGACATTCCTTCCTACAAAAGGTATTTAATCTCTGATCTACCCTGAGGAAGAGGTATGCACCCATTTTCCACATTGAACAGTGAATACACAGGATGGGCAAGCAAAGATTGTCTCTCATCAAGAACCTCTGTGGAGGATGTAAAGGAAACCATCTATAGAGCCATGCCACCTAAGTCTCCTGCAAAAGGTCCTGCCATGCTCCTGGACAATCACAACTGAGCTAAGCTGGTGTACTCCCCTCCCCCAGTCTGGGGCATGTCATGGCAGGCCTGCTGACCCACTCTGTTCCTGACTCAACAAGGTTTCCAGCAGCAACTAGATGCCCAGGAGCAAGGGAACCTCAGTCTCAGCCTGTCTACCTTATTTCTCACCCAGGCTGGAGTCCCCATCTTAGGCTGCAATTTTCCACCCTCTGAGCAGTATATCAGTGCTTCCCTCAAGCCCAGTACCTGATGGTAGCATAGGGTAAAATGGCATCTAACACCTGCATTTAGTGTGCTGTTTAGAGTTCCACCTTTCAGGGTTGAGATGGATCGTGGAACCACACTCCTCTATTACTATTAATCTCTCTTCCTCTTTCCTCTACCTCTTTCTACTCCACTGCAGTTCTTTCTTGTAGTTTGCTGTTGTCCCTTCCCGTTTTCACCTTGCTTTCTTATGTAAAGAAAATATTACTGTTTGCTAAAGGAATGTAACACTACAATGACTCCTAAGAACATTCTGTTTCACTCATAGAGCGGTGCTTACTTAGCCATGGTCAAATTTCTCCTGCAGTGTATGGGGACAAATTCAGAGACCCACAGCTTACAATTGTACAGAGTATGAGACCTCTCTGATCTCTGGGTCCTAAATGGGATTATCTGCATCAAATTTCTCCCCTCATATCTGATGAACCCCTGTGCAAGTAGAGGCAAAAAGAGTGTAAGAGCCAGAGGGGATGGTGGGAACCAAGGAAACAAGACCTTCTAAACTCAGGAAGACACACAAACATGAACTCATAGAGACTCTACTGAGTGTCCAGTCACTGGGCAGTTGACCAGATATGGTCACAACGCTAAGAGGGGAAAGAGACAGAGGCCCCCACCATTAATGCAGAAGCTATTTCCAATTGATAACTGTTAACAAAGGAAAAAATTAGTATTCTCCAATGGAATCTCGCTTGGTATACACACCACACTTAAGAACAGACCCCATGACCAGCCCTAAATGGCTAGCCCAAAATGAACTCAATGGCAGTTTTGAAGGTTCTTTGTCTCATAATGCTTTATCTGGGCACTGTTTTCCTTTTCCCCTGTTTCCCTTATTACAGTCTGAATATATATATTATAGTTTATAGTTTCTGGTGCTGTACTCTTATGGTTTGAATAAGAATGACTCCCATATGTATATCTATGTATTTTTTTCATACATACTTAACCTGAACATGATAGATCTATCCATCACACAACTGCAAATGCATTATAAATTTAGGATAGATTGTAATGTCACTCCTTTTTTTCCTTAAACTAAAATAAATATGATTACCACTAATATTCTCTTAGTTGATGTTACATTACATGATAAAAAAAATCAAGAAATGAAGCACAAATACCCATACAAACACTTTCCTAGCAAAATACAACAGAAATACTCATTTCGATTTTAATCCTCTTTACTGCAAGTGATTACACAGCTTTAGCTGGTATTTAAAACTTTCTTCCTATACTACCCATTCTGTATTTTCTCCACAAATAGCATCATCAGGATTTTCACAGAAATTCTTCAGTCCCTAGTAGTAACTTCTGTTAGTCACTGTTCTGTTACTGTGAAAAGACACCATGACCAACCAAACTCTAATAAGAAAAATAATATGGGTTGCACATTCTGCTGAAAATTATATAAAGGACATGGAAGAAGGAAATTTGCTCTCTCTTTTCGGTTTACTTTTGCTCTCCCTAGCAAGCCCATTCATTCATGCATTGCAGCCTGCATCTTCAGGATTTTGATATATACTGAAGACCAGCCTCATGCGTTGAACAACTACTGGATTCTTAGGACTTCCATTGGTAGACAGCCATTTTTGAACTAGCTGGACCACAGTCTGTAAGTCATTCTAATAAATATCACTCCCCACAGACATACAATTAAAGAACCTCCATAAGTTCTTTTCCTATAGAGAACACTGATTAATACAGATTTTGTAGTATTAACTATGTCATAGGGTTCTTAGTGGTCACTCACATACATTTTTACAATGAAATGGAGCAAGTGGAACAAATAAAGATGCAAAATGAGCAGTTTGAAAAGAAACTCAGCACCAGGAAATGTAAAAAAAAAAAAAAAAACACAAGTTCCAGCGCTCATGAAGATAAAAAGTTTAAAGAAAAACTGGATGCTAAATGGAACAAAGGAAGTGGTAACTTTGGGGATGGACCCTGCCAACCCCTAGCTTCTACCTTGGTGAAAAGGCCTTAAAGGAAAGCTTAAGCAGTGAAGGAAATGATCAACGACAGGAAGCTCATACAAATGCAGTTGTATAAGGGAGCAAACCTGACCTCAGCAGGCAGCGCAAACTGGTTGTCAGTTTCAGTTCTTGCGCTTCTGGCTTTAAAGTCAAGAATATTGAAAATGTGTTGTGGAATCTCCTTCCACAGCTAAGGAAAGACTTTGTTTGAGGCCAGGTGTGGGTCAGGCGTTTCTCTGCACGGAGGCCCAGAGAGGCCATTGTGTGAAGCTGGAAGATGAAACTTGGATTGTGTTGGAGACACCAAGATATTGGAGATGACCGAGTCAGGGGATACCTGCAAACAAGAATTGTTAACAAGATGTGGGGCCAGCTCAAGAGAGAGAAGAGGCAACCACACTGAAAGGAGTTCAAGATCTGGAGAGCACTTTTGTTGTGTGCACAAAGGTCCTTGGGGTCACAGATCACCTGGCACAGCAGAAATGTTAAGCGTATTGATTGTCCTATCAATAGAAAGGATATAAAGTCTGTTTTCCACTCAGAAATCTGGAAATTAAAGGTAATTAATAGCTTGGTGAATTCTGGGGTAGCCCTGCACATGGGGAGAGAACAACCACACAGCCTATCCTGCAGGCCTTATACAGTCCTCAGTGCAGCCATCATTAGGCACAATGTGATTGGCAGAACAGTGTAACTCTTAAACTGATTGGTCCCTAGGGAATGAAGTAAGTGGCCAAGAGTCCATCCTGTGGAATTTACCCACCCACCACCCCTGTAGTTTGAGGAATGCTAATTAGCTTCTCTCTTCCCAAGGGGCAAATGTTCCATGACTTTTCCAAAGTTCCTGAGCTGGCCTCTTCAACAACACAGTTTATTAGTTTATCAGGCTCCACTTTGTTTTGAGGGTATTTTTCTTTGTATTCCTCACCTACAAGAAGAGTCCTACTATTGGAACACTAACATATGCCAGGTAAATACATACGTGAAGACTGATGTTGAGCCAGTTCATCAAGCAGTACTCAGATTCCAAGATAATGACAGCACATATGGTCCAATGGTCATGGTGTCTCTCCACAACAATAGAATTATGACTATGACACCCTCCCTCCCTGCTTTCCTCTCTCTCCCCCTCTTCCTTCCTTCCTTCCCTCCCTTTCTTCTTTCTTTCACAAATTGCTCAGAAACCCTTATCATGTAGACAAATATGTGTTCATGATGTTTCAGATACAGAAGAAATGAGATGATATGAGACTAATATAGAAAAAAATCCCTGCCCTAAATAAGTAAGAGTAGTGGCTATATGCATTCCTCAAAGCATGTAGTTCATTACATTTCCTTTGGTGAGATCCTTTTTGTGACATTCTATGGCCACATTCTGGAGCTTATCTTGCTTCCTCTTTTCTTCCTGGTATCATTTTGTAGCAATGTGAATCATTTTTAAGTATTTATAACTATGGAGGTCAGGAGATTGTAATGGGTTTTGTATTTTGGTAGCTTACTTTTTCATTTTTCTGTGAAACACATTAATTCCTTGATATTCCATCCTTTCTAGAAGTCTGATTTTTTCTGGAATATGTTTTCAGGTATTCTCATGACTTCCATCCTCCTGTACCATTGAGTCTTTTATCTGAAACTTCAATGATTCCCTTGCCTGAACCTCAAATACTGTCTAACTCATTACTTTCTACTAAAGCCTTGTTCCTTATGCCTCGTATTCTAAAGATAAACTTTTAGACTAAAGCTGTCATCTAAAACTAGACTCATCCTTGATGTCTTCCAGGTATTCATTTAAATTCAGTGATTAATCTACACAATGTTTACTTTTCTTTAACTATCAACTGAAGATTATCATGAATAAGATCCAGGTTGTTTACTATAAATTTCCATGTTTTCTGTGATGTGAAGGATAATTATTAGGAAGATGCTTAATCATTGTCACAAAACTTTTCTTTGGCCAATCCTTTGTCTCTACCCAGAAATGGAGAATGTAGTAAACTCACAAGTGCATTGACACTGGAGACACACAACACTGAAACTCTTCATTCATTCCATTTTATACTAGTTGAATGACTCTAAGGGAGCATTTCATACCTCTCCATCAGTTTTTGTCTTACATAAAATAATTGCAAAACAGAAAATGTTCATATCAGTCAGGCAAAGAGCAACACTTTTTAGGAGAAAATCTTACTAGTGACAAAAGAGTAATGTGAATGGCAGCAAACTTCGTGAAGGCCATGGAATGGATATTTAGGGAAAGAATGAACTTGGAGAAAGGAAGGGGATGGAATGTGAAAGTAAGACAAGATGGGCAGCAGAAAACATTGGGGAAAAGGAATCAATAGAAATGTCAAAGAAGAAAGGTCCCACTACCATCTTGCTCACCTTGTGATAAAAAGTTAAAATGGAATCAAACAAGGGAAGCAAAATGGATTAACAATTCAGTTTTTTAGTTTTGCATTTTCTTTCTTTCTTTCTTTCTTTCTTTCTTTCTTTCTTTCTTTCTTTCTTTCTTTCTTTCTTTCTTTCTTTCTTTCTTTCTTTCTTTCTTTTATTTGAAACAGAGACTTCCACTAATACAATAGCACTTAAGAAATTATCATACTTCTCTTGCCTCTGCTTCTCCAGCCCTGGGATTACCAACCTTCAGTTTGACATCTGCCTACCTATTACACCTGTAAGACTGTTTTGAACCCCATTGCTATACAACTTTCTGAATTGGACCTCTGTGAAGATAGATGTTACAGCGACATTAGTAGTGACAGAACAATTAGGTGTTGAAGAATGGTGCTCCCGAACAATCCATTCTCTAACTGTCACTGAAATTAGGCAATTAACTCACATTGCTGCTAATTCAATACAAATACATAAAGTATAAGATGAAAAGACTCTTTTAAGATCTTGATCTTTTCTCAGTTAATTGTGCTAGCACTAGTTTTGCTTTTTGTGATAATTTAAGTTGTTGTTTTTATAGATAAACTTAAACTTGAAATCCACTATGTATATCATCCCTCAGTTTTTCATT
This sequence comes from Tokudaia tokunoshimensis, assembly GCA_036184795.1. NCBI lineage: Eukaryota > Metazoa > Chordata > Mammalia > Rodentia > Muridae > Tokudaia > Tokudaia tokunoshimensis. The sequence goes on along the minus strand of BTHU01000004.1, from coordinate 17,256,121 downwards.
TATGTAGCTTTTTAAAAGATAAGCCAATAGGGGTATCATTAAGTCACCTGGAGAAGGAAGAAAATGTGATGTGATGTAATGTCAATAACTTATTTCAAACATCATATCTGCTCCTCTAGAGACCTTGTGTTGATTACTATAGATTTGCATTTTAAAAATCTAAAGCTTTTAAAATATTAAATGACTTTGACATTAGAATAAAAAGAACTAAAAGGTGGTAATAAATGTATAATATTTGAGAGAAATTATCAATGGGCCTAAGATATACTTTTTATTTAAAATTTAAAAAAATGTTTGAACCAAATATTTAACTTTAAAAACCATTTGCTTGTACTTTTGTAATGACATATATATGTATCTGCCAAGTTTATTGACTGTCTTAATTTCTCATTATCTGCAGAATAATTAGTGGTTGGTGGCAATCCTTTAGCCTGTAGGAAAAGAGAAAGTAGAATTAATATCTGACTACAAGTCAAATAAACGTTGCTTTTTTTTTATTGATTGAAGCATTTTTAAGACAGATATTCAATAAGGTTTGCTTAGCAAAATTTCAATAAAGCTTGGTTAAAATAGTAAACAGTAATTGAAATCAGTTGTTTTGCAAAGTTCTGTAATTCTTTCTGAGTTAACTTGTAGGCATTAATATGCTTTAATAACAAAAGACAATATCAATATTGTTTTATTAATCAACACATAATTATAGTAGAGTATTTTGAGTGACTATAGATTACATTATCTGACTTAGTTGACAGTAGCTTTCACACTGAAATTAAGTGCTTCACTGTTTTAATATTAAATTTCTACTGTGTATATTTTATTTGTACACTTACAAACATTGTCAATCTTATCATATTTATACTTACTTTTTTCTCTTTTCATTCCCTTGTTCTTACTCCTACTCATGACATTTGTATATAATTTTATATCCTACATATGTAATATATGACTATATGTATCTATAGAAAGTTGAAGATCCATCAGTGGAAGAGTACATGCAAATATGCCTTTCTGAATCTAAATTATGTCACAACATGATTTTCTAATTGTAATATGATTTGTGATTATTTTTTAGAAGTGACTGAAAATGATAACTTCTTTAAACAGATTTCCACAGTGGTATTGGTGTCTCTTGCTAGTTATTAACTTGTTAAAGGCACAAATCTTGAATTTCATCGTTTTTAAGTCTCATTTTGTCTTTAAAGAGCACCTGCTTGTTATGTGAGGATGAAAATTGGAGACAGAACCTTTTCTAGACAGAATGTCACGAAATAAATAAAAGTCTTATATCAAAATGTGAAAATGTTAATAGCATGCCATGTCTACTTTTTCGCCTTTAAAAAGTGTGGTGTCTGTGAGTTTCATTCTTTTCCAAATAGCTATACTCCCATTATAATTGCTTCTTAATATAAATTGTTCACTGAAAAAACAACACTCGGATTTGGCATTCTTAGCTCCCCTTTCATCAGCATCTAAATTATCCATACATTTTCTAAACCCTGTGCTGGCAGGCCTCTGCAGTCAAATGCTAAATGTTATTAACCTCCAACAAATTGGCTTCCTGATGAATCATGTTCACTTTTGAATGGTGTCAATATGTCATCAGAATGCCCTGTGGAGGACTCACAAGTGAATCTGCTTATGGGGCTCATTTCACTTGTCATTTGCATCTGATGATTCAAATATCATGTTCTGTTTGATCATGGAGCAAATATAAATGTAAATGAAACGCAATAAGTGGTTTTAGAATAAGCTGTAAGGCTCAACGTATGCTTAGAGCTGTGGCTACTAAACAGAAAGAAGTATGTCCAAAATTATTTTGTTTCCCAATTGTGAATTGGTATTCACAATATTACAGGAGTATTTGTCACATTTTGTATCTTCCACAAATTAGATAGGTTAATGTCAACTTTCAAATGAACTAACACTGAACAAAAATTTAATGTAAAAATAGCTGTTGTATATGAGTATTTTTAAATATAAAGAAAAAAGAGGCAAAAATAATAGAGAAGATTGTGCTGATAATTCCCAATTATAGTTACTCCAGAATCTTCAAGCACTTGGAACCGACGTGTCTATACAACATGTATTCCACAATCCCCAAATATAGGTTTGATTATTTTTTAACAGTTCTTTATTTGTAGTTGTGTTCTATTCAGGGTAACACTTCTTACCCAGTTCCATGATCTCAAGCTCATATCAGATGAGTTCATTTTCAATGTTTTCAGTGAGCTTCGCAGTTGTGAGAGGTGTTCAGGTGTTCAGTAGGACTAGTAGTCTATGTTCAATTCATGAATAAACTGGTGTAGTGAATTGGGAAGGAAGACCACAGGAGTTCGATGCAATTTACATCATAATGTATTTATGGTATTTAGCTGTGGTTGTTGGCCTTAATCACAAGCCTGGGGCACTGTGAAGTCACTCTTCTTCCTCCTTTTAGATACTGAACTCTTTGGAAGGTGGCTGCTATGAATAGCTGCCAAGTGAAAAGTGGAACAGTTCACCATGAAGGAAGAGCATCTACACACATTTTGTGTGAATATCTTGCCTAAGAGATGTTCCTTTTTCTCCATCTATTTATTTTTCTTCTTAAGTTGGTTGTTTGTGCCAATATGGATGCAGGGATACTTGTTTTGTATTTTTAGGTTACAACACAATTCTGATTAATGTTGTGCTCAAACTGTTCCAGCTTCATGTACTGGGGGGTCTACTTTAGAAAGGGGAGTATTATCCCAATATATTTAAGTGTATTTTATTTTCTGGGTTTTTGGTTTTTTTGTTTTGTTTTTGTTTTTTTTTGTTGTTGGTGGTGTTTTTTTTTTTTTTTTTTTTACATTCGAGAGAAATATTGCTTATCTGGGATCATAAACAATTCTTGTAAAGCAAGCCAAAATGTTGGCATTTCCCAAAGCTAGTACTGACTTCTGCCTCATCATTAGTGTATTCTCCAAGGTCTGTGTGCATGTGAGAAGGAGCTAAGAGAGAGAAAGCAGCAAGTCCGAAGGAAACAAAACTCTGCAATTTCTTCAAACACACTAAATGAAGTCAAAAGTATCAACAAATGTAATACTTTTTGAGTTTTACATCTTGTAGAGGAGAAAAGATGACTTTTCCTCACCATGGCTGAGACACCTATTATATTGGACGGGTCATGGGAGAGAAATGTGCAAGAGAGTGTGGTCCTGATTATATAACACGAGAGCCTTGACGAGGATAGCCTAAAGCAAATATTCTTATGGTTTTCTAGTCTTTAGATTGATGAATGAGAAATCATACAAAAATATGACTGAAAAAAACAGGGGCTATGATCTGACGGGATCTTCTTAGGGCTGATCTGCTTGGATCTTTGTGATCTAGAGCCTTGAGAGATGAGGATGACACTTCTCTCTGGATGATAGCCTAGAGTGGGGAATTTATGAACTGAAGTAGAGGGAAAGGGTGAAAAGCAAGAATGTCCTTCAGACTTCTGCTGTTTTCTCTAATACTAAGATGCTCTAATATTGGAGAGTGAATGTGTAGTACCCTTTTGATGGTCAAAGGGTCACCTCTCACTGTCTCCAGGGCTTGTGATCTTTGCACGATGATGTTTGTTTTATCTGACCTTTTGTTTTCCTAAGTGGAAGGCTGCTCTAGGGCCTAATCCAGCACCAGCAGAGTTGAAGGCAGCTGGAACATCAAGGCATCCCGCATCTACTCTGAGATTTGTACCCAAGTGGAACAATGCATCTCTTCCAAGAATCTGTGACTACCACAGCAGTATTATCGACAAAGTGCCCTGCCTTCTTCAGAACCGTACATTTAGCAATTTGTAAATTAAAGTGTCTCGTTTTCATATGTGTCTCTCTCTCTCTTTCTATTGTTATTTTCTGCTCCGCTCACAAGTAGGTCCTCACCCTATCAAGTACAGAGCTGAATGGGACCCAAATGAAAAGGTAATAAAACTCTCTAAACTACAAAGTCAGCTACAGAATCACAAAAGAGAAAAAAAGAGGTCTGGGGAAGAAATTTCAGTATGCAATGTGTGCTATATCAGAAAACAATACTAGACCACAAATGTTATCATTCTTTTCATCTAGGAAACAGCTGGGAGATAGTGTGGATGGTAGCAAGGAGTCTGACTTCACCGGGCTAGACATGAAATAATTCATGAGACTTGTGCTGGTAAGTTTTCATCAACTTGACACAAACTGGAATCACCTGTGAAGAGGGAATTTCAGTTAAAGAAGTGACTCCACAGATTGGCCTGTAGGCATGTTCATGTGGGAATTTCCTTGAGTAATGTTTAATGCAGGAGGACTCAGTCCAGTGTAGATGGCACTGTGCCTGGGAAATTCATCCTGAGTTCAGCAAAAAGGCAGGCTGCACATTTTAGGCAACATTCTTCCATGGTTCTTGCCTTTGCTCCTATTTGAGTTCTTACCCTGACTTCCCTTAGTGATGGACTGTTAAAACCAAATAAACCCTTTTCTCCCAGGGTACTTTTGGTCAGTGTGTTATCATAGCAACAGAATGCAAATTAAGACAGGGTTCAAGGACTGAACTGTTAAGATCACGATGGAAAAATTTTAATAATGTCACCTTTGTATAACCTGAAAATATTAGAAAATACAAATTTGTTAAGGAAAGCTGCATCAAGTATAATTTATTTTATTGTTTCTCTGGAAGTCTTAGTAGGGATTCAGTAACTAATGACTACAAGTTGGGTGAAGTGGCTGAAAACACAACATTCAGATTATCACATCTTTGTGCTTCTAGAGACTAGAAATTCGAAGTCCGTGTCAGGATGGCTGTGTTCCCACTGATGGCTCAGGAAGACATCCTTCTTTTCTTGTTGTTTCACAGGTTTTTCCTATTGCTAAGCAGTTCATTCATGTCCCTGGACCCATGCCCACATCACAAAACTCTCAGTTCATCTTCACATTCTTTCTTTCCTATACCTTTCTCTATCTTCACTACTAAAGACTGTTCATTGCAAGGATGACCCATTTGAATCCATGGTAGCTTCAACCTAATTGAAGAAATTACATCAACAAGGATCCTGTTTCTACATAACATTGTATTTTGAGGTTTCATGTGGTTATTGATTATGGGAAAGCAATACTGAATGTAGTGCAGATATAATTGACATTATGCAAATGACTATTACCTGTGTCATATATCTTCAAATTTTTCTTTATGATAAGCTTGTCCTATGTTTTCTATGTTGATAAGTTTGCTCATTGTCCTATTGTCTGCAGCTATGAACCACATTCTTTACTATCTATTAAACATTTAGTATATGCTATGCACCTTTCCAATGACAGAATACAACAATGAACAGCATAGAAAAGCAAAAGAAACAGAACTTGATGGAAGGTAAGCATATATCCACCACAGCAATGCTGTGTGATGCTTAATGGTATTTTAGAAGCCATGAATTATAAGTAGCAGCAACAGCATGGAGACTAACAGCAGCTTTGAATTAGATAATGCAAGACAGTTGAAAGGATATTTTGGTGAAATGATGCTAAGCAAGAATTCAACAGCCAAATTGTTCAGAGTTTTCTGTAACCTCATGGATAAGCTAGTTATAGTTCTCTTGAGCTGATTGATTTAAGCTTGACAAAGAAGAAGTGATAATATCATTTGATTTGAATTATAAGTTTCATCACTTGCTTTAAATTTATAGAAACCTAGCTAGTTTTTAATCCCTTTTTAGGATAGTATATTCTGCTTTTGTATGGCATTGATGTTACCTTTTGTTCAAGGGTAAATGTAGTCACCTCATTCTCTCCAGTATCACTAATGTACCAAGGTTAATGTTAAAGTGGTGCCCAGAGATATTTGCTTTTTCTGAACTGATAATATGGCTCTGTCTTATTCAAAATATAAGCACTATACATGCATGCGTAAAACACAGACAGAGAGATAGACACATGACCAGGCAAACAGGCATGCATGTATGTGTGCACAGAGAGACAGATAGGTAGACATGTATCTATGCATGAATGCATAGAAACACACACACACACGAAGAAAAAAGCAATAAATTTTGTGATAAGGCTCAAGACTGTGTGTAAGCCAATACATGGCTGATATAGGACAATGAGAGTCAAGAACAGCAGATGGGTATGAGATTATTTTATGCACAGTGCTTACCCAGGGCTGTTGAGATCTCTAATAAAACTAGGCAGTGATTGAGAGAGGCAACTTCTGTCTTTTTACTAAGAAATGTGTTATAAGCTAACTGGGTAATCAGCGAATCCACCAAATACTTACTACCATCTCAATTTTTGCATCATTTCTTCCTTGAGTGCAGTCTTTATGGGTTGATATTTATCTTGGTTAAGTATTACTATTCCTTCTCCAAATAAGTCTGTTTTTTCCAGTTTGAGTTCAGAGGCTATTGTATAATATAAAACAAACAAGAGTTTATGAGAGAATCTCCTGATGTAGTTATCCTGGCTAGATTCCAACACCTGAGTACAAGTGATACTAAGTTCAGCTACAGAAATAGGACTTCAGGCACAAAACAATATCCCTGTTATTTTTTAGTTTCTATGTTTTTCCAGGAATAGGGAAACAAACTCAGGCCCATGTACATATAATACAAGTACTGTAACAATAAGATACTTTCCAAGCCAAACAAACACTTAAACTTGGATTTAAAACAATATAACAATAATGAAAACAAAGTTTGTTGGCTACTTTCATTGCATTATAGGCAAAAAAAATGATCAAAAAGATTCCCTATCTCCATTATTTTAATGATTGTTCTTCTCAGGGATTTTGTTATTGTTTTTGTCATGAAGCAATTGATTAAATACAAATAACATAAGGTAGCTAGTTTGCTTTATAATATTTAAAAATTCACACACAAACTCCAGGATGTTTCAAACTGTGATTGACCTCAAATTGTAGCATTTTAAATGGACGACATACAGTGAAATATAGAATAATTTTTAAAAGAAAACTTTGAGTGGAATGTCACACTAAACAATAATATCTCCCATTGTTCAGCTATTTGTCATGTACTCTATTACTATTAACTAGTTTATTTTATTCATTCATGTTCTATTTCAGTTGTAAAGTTAAGGATATTTTATTCAATTGAAAAAGAAATTTTTATTATATCCAGTGGATTAGACCTCACTGTTCTAATTTAAAAACTCTGTCTTGTTACAGAGGCATTGAACAACAAAGACAAAGTCTTTGATGTGATTAGCAGACAGATCTAGGCCACCATTTGAGGGAGGATTGTAGAAAAATGAGGTAACTTTGGAGAAACATGTCTACTTACTTATACATTCAAATTGAAGTTTTTATCTAAACAGTCACTTTGGGAAAGGCCATTTATTTTTTCTAACGATATTTTACAGTTTTCTATTTTGTTTTGTTTTTGTTTGAATGAAGGCCTAAATTAATTATGAGACATCCAAACAATTGTCTTACTGTATTAAGAAACACATATGCTAAATGAGATGCAGGTATTATTCTATGAGAGTTTTAAACATTATTCTTCATAAGAAATTTAGGAAAATAATATGATTATCCTAATTTTGTTGACAATTAATCAAAGGATTACTTAGTACTCTACTCTAAATATGTCAGGCTGATGGCCTAAGTCTAGGATGTCTGGTGCCATAGTATCCATTTAATTCCTGTATTATTTTATCTCTTACAGCTAACTTTTACTTTAAAGTTCTATAACTCTTGACTTTTTGTCTGTAATATATAAAGTAGCATCTTGAGCCCCTTCCAAGGAGAGACTACAGAGCTTGAGGCAAGCAACAGTCTGAGTCATGAACATCCAAATAATGTTAATGAACTTACTCCAGAAAGTGGAAGGACCCCTGAAAAGATCAGAATTCCTCCTTAGACACACCTCACTACACTGCTTCCTTTTCCCTGCCCTCTGTCCTTTACTTCACTGACATTCCAGGTCCATTTTACCTTCTACCCCTGCACCAACATTACCCATGCCCTATCCTTTTTCTCTTGAAATCCATGGTTCCTTACTAGTATCCTGATTTCCATGGGTACTTCAGTTTAAAAATACATCTCTAGAAATTCAAAGCTAGATTATCTCTCTCTCTCTCTCTCTCTCTCTCTCTCTCTCTCTCTCTCTCTCTCTCTCTCTCTCTCTCTCTCTATGGCAGAACTGCAGAATTTGTCTTTCTGTGTCTGGGCTACTTATACACAATAGTTGCTTTTAGCTCCATCAATTTATCTCTAGATAGCATAGTTCATTTCTTACAGCTAATTAATATTCTATCATGTATACACAGAAGATTTCCATTATTCACATCTCAGTAAACATATATTTACTTTCTGCCTATTCAGAGTAACACATTATTGTCTGAGGTGAGCAAGTACGTCCATAGTATATAAAGACCTCTATGTACATGTATAAGAGTGGTATATCTGGGCTTTCCTTCTTTTTTAACTTCTTTGGATCTGTGAGATGTATCATGGGTGTTTTGAAGTTTTTTGCTAGTATTTACTTATCAGTGAGTACGTTCTATTCATGTCCTTTTGGGTCTGTGTTACCTCACCCAGGATCATATTTTCTAGTTTCATCTATTTGCCTCTGAAATTCATGATGTTCTTGTTTTTAATACCTGAATAGTATTCCATTGTGTAAATTACCACATTTTCTGTATCCATTCTTTGGTCGAGGGACATCTGGGTTGCTTCCAGATTATAGTTATTACAAATAAAGCTACTACGGACATAGTGGAGCATGTGTCCTTGTGGTATGGTAAAACATCTTTTGGGGATAAGTCCAGGAGCAGGATAGCTGGGTCTTCAGGAAGAACTATTTCCAATTTTCTGAGAAACCAACAGATTGATTTCCAGAGTGATTGTACCAGTTTTAACTCCCACCAGCAATGGAGGAGTGTTCCCTTTTCTCCACAACCTTACCAGCATGTAGTATTGCTTAAGTTTTTTTTTTATTGAATATATTCTTCATTTACATTTCAAATGTTGTAACCCTTCCCAGTTTCCCCCCTCCCTGAAAATCTCCAACCCATCCTCCCATCCCCTGCTTCCAAGAATATGCTCCTCCACCCAACCCACTCCCAAGACCACCCTTGGATTTCTCCATGCTGGGGCATCTATTGAGCCTTCACAGGACCAAGGAATCTCAGGGTTGTTTTGATTTGCATTTCCATGATAACTAAGGATGCTGAACATTTCTTTAGGTGCTTCAGATCCCTTCCAGTTTCTTCAGTTGAGAATTCTCTGTTTAGCTCTACACCCCATTTTTATTAGGGTTATTTGACAGTCTGGAGTCTAACATCTTGAGTTCTTTGTATACGTTGGATATTAGCCCTCTATCTGATGTAGGATTGGTAAAGATCTTTACCCAATCTGTTGGTTGCCATTTCATCCTATCGATAATGTCCTTTGCCTTACAGAAGCTTTGCAGTTTTATGAGGTCCCATTTGTCAATTCTTGTTTTTAGAGCATAAAACATTGGTGTTCTATTCAGGAAATTTTTCCCTGTGCTGATGTGTTCAAGGTTCTTCCCTACTTTCTCCTCTATAAGCTTCAGTGTGTCTGGTTTTATGTGAAGGTCCATGATCCACTTGGACTTGAGCTTTGTACAAGGAGATAAGAATGGGTCAATTTGCATTTTTCTGCATGCTGACCACAAGTTGATCCAGCACCATTTGTTAAAAAATGCTATCTTTTTCCACTGGATGTTTTTAGCTCCTTGGTCAAATATCAAGTGACCATAGGTGTGAGGGTTCATATCTGGGTCTTCAATTCTATTCCATTAATCTTCTTGCCTGCCTCCATACCAATTCCATACAGTTTTTATCACTATTGCTCTGTAGTAGAGCTTGAAGTCAGGGATGGTGATTTCCCCCAGGAGATCTTCTGTTTTGGAGAATAGTTTTCATTATCCTGGGTATTTGATATTCCAAATGAATTTGCAGATTGCTCTTTCTACCTCTATGAAGAATTGATTTGGAATTTTGATGGGGATTGCATTGATTCTGTAGATTGCTTTAGGCAAGATGGCCATTTTTACTATATTAATCCTTCCAATCCTTGAGCATGGGAGATTTTTCTATCTTCTGAGATCTACGATTTCTTTCTTCAGAGTCTTGAAGTTCTTGTCACACAGATCTTTCACTTGTTTGGTTAGAGTCACACCAAGGTGTGTAATATTATTTGTGACTATTGCGAGCGGTGTCATTTCCCTAATTTCTTTCTCTTCTTGTTTATCCTTTGAGTATAGGAAGGTTATTTGTTTGAGTTAATTTTATATCCAGCCACTTTGCTGAAGTTGTTTATCAGATTTAGGAGTTCTCTGATGGAATTTTTGGGGTCACTCAATTATATGATCATATCATTTGCAAATAGTGATACTTTGACTTCTTCCTTTCCAATTTGTATACCTTTGAGGTCTTTTTGTTGTCTAATTGTTCTGACTAGGACTTCGAGTACTATATTGAATAGATAGGGAGAGAGTGGGCAGCCTTGTCTGGTCCCCAATTTTAGTGGGATTGCTCCAAGTTTCTCTCCATTTAGTTTGATATTGGCTACCAGTTTACAGCATATTGCTTTCACTATGTTTAGGTATGGGCCTTGAATTCCTGATATCTCCAACACTTTTATCATGAAGGGAAGCTGAATTTTGTCAAAAGTTTTTTCAGCATCTAATGAAATGAACATGTGATTTTTTTTCTTTGAGTTTGTTTATGTAGTGGATGACATTGAGGGATTTATGTATATTGAACCATCCCTGCATGCCTGAGATGAAGCCTACTTGATTGTGGTGTATTATTGTTTTGATGCATTCTTAGATTCGGTTGGCCAGAATTTTGTTGAGTATTTTTGCATCAATGTTCATAAGGGGAATTGGTCTGAAGTACTCTTTCCATGTTTGTTCTTTGCTTGGTTTACATATAAGCGTTATTGTGGCTTCAGAGTATCAATTGAGTAGTGTTCCTTGAGTTTCTATTTTGTGGAATAGTTTGAAGAGTATTGGTATTAGTTTTTTTTTTTTTTTTTTGAAGATCTGATAGAATTCCCCACTAAACCCATCTGTCCTGGGCTTTTTGTTGTTGGGAGACTATTAACAACTGCTTCTATTTCCTCACTACTTGTGGGACTACTTAGATGGTTTATCTCATACTGTTTTAACATTGGTACCTAGTATGTATCTAGAAAATTGTCCATTTTGTATATTTCTTTTTGTTTCTGTTTGGTCGATTTCAGTCATGAGTTTGATTATTTCTTGCCATCTACTCCTCTTGGGTGTATTTGCTTCTTTTTGTTCTATAGCTTTCAGGTGCACTGTCAAGTTGCTGGTGTAAGCTCTCTCCATTTTATTTTTGGAGTCACTTAGAGCTATCAGTTTTCCTCTTAGCACTACTTTCATTGTGTCCCATAAGTTTTGGTATGATGTGTCTTCAATTTCATTAAATTCTAAAAAGTCTTTAATTTCTTTCTTTATTTCTTCCTTGACCAAGCTATCATTGGGTAGAGCATTGTTCAACGCCCATGTGTATGTGTGTTTTCTGTTGTTTTTGTTTGAACTTAAGACCAGCCTTAGGCCTGGTGATCTGATAGGGTGTATGGAATTATTTCAATATTTCTGTATCTGTTGAGATACAGAATTGGTTTTGTGACCAATTATATGGTCAGTTTTGGAGAAGGTGCCATGTGGTGCTGAGAAGGTATATTCTTCCACTTGAGGATGTAATGTTCTATAAATATCTGTTAGATCCATTTGGTCCATAACTTTAGTTAGTTTCACTGTGTCTCTGCTTAGTTTCTGTTTCCATGATTTGTCCAGAGTGGGGTGTTGAAGTCTCCCATTGTAATTATGTGGGATGCAATGTGTACTTTGAGATTTAGAAAAGTTTTTTTTTTTTAAATGAATGTGGGTGCCCTTGCAATTGGTATAGATGTTCAGAATTGAGAGTTAATCTTGGTAGATTTTTCCTTTGACAAATATGAAGTGTCCCTCCTAATCTTTTTTGACAACTTTTGGTTGAAAGTCGATTTTGTACGATATAAGAATGGCCACTCCAGCTTGTTTCTTGGGACCATTTGCTTGGAAAATTGTTTTCCAAACTTTGACTCTGAAGTAGTGACTGCCTTTGTCACTGAGGTGGGTTTCTTGTATGCAGCAAAATGTTGGGTACTGTTTATGTATCAAGTCTTCTAGTCTATGACTTTTTATTGGGGAAATTAGACCATTGATGTTAAGAGATATTAAGGAAAAGTGATTGTTGCTTCCTGATATTTTTGTTGTTAAATATCGAATTCTGTTTCTGTGGCTATCTTCTTTTGAGTTTGTTGAAAGAATATTATTTTATTTGCTTTTCCTAGGGTGTATTTTCCCACCTTGTGTTGGTATTTTCCACGCATTATCCCTTGAATCACTGTGTTTGTGGAAAGATACTGTGTAAATTTGATTTTGTCATGGAATATCTTGTTTTCTCCATCTATGTTAATTGAGAGTTTTGCTGGGTATAGTAGCCTGGGCTGACATTTATGTCTCTTATGGTCTGTATAACATCTGCCCAAGATCTTCTAGCCTTCATAGTTTCCAGTGAGAAGCCTGGTGTAATTCTGATAGGTCTGTCTTTATACTGGCAACATGGCATACTGTTGACCCATGTTCTCCCATGTATCTTTGAGGGATTTTTGTGTGTGTGTTTCCTATTTAAGGGCTTCTACCTGTTGACCCATGTTGTCCCATATTTCTTTAAGGGATTTTTGGGTTTCCTCTTTAAGGGCTTCTACCTGTTGATCCATGTTTTCTTGTAGTTCTTTAAGGGAGTTATTTATGTCCTTCTTGAAGTACTCTATCAGCATCATAAAGCTGTAACTTGACCTTTATCCCTTACTGCTTTCAATATTCTTTCTTTGTTTAGTGCATTTTGTGTTCTGATTATTACGTGGCGGGAGTTTTTGTTCTGGCCCAGTCTGTTTGGAGTTCTGTAGGCTTCTTGTATGTTCATGGGCATGTCTTTCTTTAGGTTAGGGAAGTTTTCTTCTATAATTTTGTTGAAGATATTTGCTGGCCCTTTAATTTGCAAATCCTCGCTCTCTTCTATACCTATAATCCTTAGGTTTGGTCGTCTCATTTTGTCCTCAATTTCCTGGATGTTTTGAGCTATAAGCTTTTTGCATTTTGCATTTTCTTTGGCTGTTGAATCACTGTTTTCTATGATTTTTTCAGCTCTTGTGATTCTTTCTTCTATCTCTTGTATTCTGTTGTTGATGCTTGCATCTATGACTCCTGAATTCTTTCCAAGGTTTTCTACTTCCAGAGATGTCTCACTTTGTGATTTCTTTATTGTGTCTATTTCCATTTTTACATCCTGGGTAGTTTTATTCAGTTCCTCCACTTGTTTGTTTGTATTTTTCTGAAATTCTTTAAAGGATTTTTGTGTTTCTTCTTTAAGGGTTTTTACCTGTTCACCCATGATCTCCTGTGTTTCTTTAAGGGATTTTGTGTTTCCTCTTTAAGGGCTTCTGCCTGTTGACCCATGTTCTCCCATATTTCTTTAAGGGATTTTTTGTGTTTCCTCTTTAAGGGCTTCTACCTGTTGAGCCAAGTTCTCTTGCATTTCTTTAAGGGAGTTATCTATGTACTTCTTGAAGTCCTCTCTCAGCACCATGAGATGTGATTTTAAATCCAAATATTTCTTTGTCAGTGTGTTGGGGTATCCAGGATTCGCCGTTGTGGGAGAACTGGGTTCTGATGGTGCCATGTGGCCTTCGTTTCTGTTGGTAATGATCTTGCGTTTGCCTTTTGCCATCTAGTTTTCTCTGGTGTTAGCTGGTCTTGCTGTCTCTGATTTTGGTTTATCTGTCCTGTAAGCCTGTGTATATGCACTCCTGGGATTACTATTCTTTTTGTACACACAGAAAGGTCTCTTGGGAGACCAGCTTTCCTGTGCTCCCAGGTCTCTCCACACTCCAAATGACCTGAGTGCAGCTGGTTCTCAAATGCCCTGAGTGAGTCTGGTTCTTTAGGAAGTGTCAGGAGATGGTGTCTTCATTGTGGCAAACCTGGCAAGGTTCTGCCACAGCAGAAAGTGTTGGCAGCGGCTGAAGAGGACTGCTATACAGAAGGGCAAGACTTTTGTTGGTTGCCGGGTAGTGAGTCCTGCTGGACCCCTGGCAGCAGCTCTGGGCCTCCAGAGGTTGGGGGTGGTGGTGGTTAATCAAATGGCCTGAGTGGCTTGTTCTCTAGGAAGTATCAGGAGAGGGAGTCTTCACTGTGGTCGACAGCAGAAAGTGCTTGAGTTCTTGATTAGTCATTCTGATTGGTGTAATGTGGAATCTCAGGATTGTTTTAGACTTACATTTCCTTGATGACTAAGGATGTTGAACATTTCTTTAAGTGTTTGTTTTCCATTAGAGATTCCTCTGTTGAGAATTTTCTGTTTCGTCATGGGAGGCAGAGATGGAAGGAGGGATCTGGGTGGGGACTGGAATAGGAGTGGGAGAATCAGGCATGGGGAGAGATAGGAGAGAGGCCCAGAGGGCTAGGCAAATGAATGGAAGTACATAGCTGCCTGGGGTAGGGAGAATCTCTAGGAAGTCCCAGAGATTCTAGCTTGTTGAGGAAGCTACATCCTGATTTACAGAGAGGCTACACTAGTTTGTACTCTATGCAGCAGTGAATAAATGCTCCCTTTCTCCCATATCTCTGCCAATGTTTGTCATTTGTTTCTTAGTTCTTCACCAGTTCATATAGGGTGGGATGAAATCTCAAAGTCCTTTTAAATTGTATTTTACTAATAGTTAAAGATATTGAATACTTTAAAATATATTCCTCAGTCATTTGTATCCTTTTAAAAACTCTCTATTGAAGTTCACATTACAATTTTTAACTGGGCTGTTTGTGTCCTTGGTATTTAGTCTTTCTTGAGTTCTTTGCATATTCTACATGATAAAATTCTTTCAAAGATACCCCTAGCTGGTAAAGAGTATTGCTCATTTGATAGACTTCCTATTGTCTTGAATAGATGGATGGTGGTGTACTTTGGTTTTCAGAAGCTTTTTAGTTCTGAAGGTTTCCTTTTTTCAACAACCATCTTTTTTTTTCTAAGTTTTTTTGTTTACATTCCAAATCATTTCCCCTTTCCCGCTTCCTCCCTCCCCAAAAGTCCCATAAGCCCCCTTGCCTCCCTCTTTTCCCCATTCAACCCCCTCTCCCTTCTCTCTCCTGGCATTCCCCTACATCCAGTCTTTCCAGGACCAGGGGTCTCTCCTTCCATCTTCTTGGAAATCTATTGATATGCAAATTGTGTCTACGGTATTCCGAGAGATTCTGGATTAATATCCCTTTATCACTGACTGCATACCATGTGTGTTCTTTTGTGATTGGGTTACCTCACTAAGGATGATATTTTCCAGTTCTGACGATTTGCCTAGGAATTTCGTGAATTCATTGTTTTTAATTGCAGAGTAGTATTCCATTGTGTAGATATACCACATCTTCTGAATCCATTCCTCCGTTGAGGGACATCTGGATTCTTTCCAGCTTCTGGCTATTATAAATAAGGCTGCTATGAACATAGTGGAGCATGTGTCCTTATTGCATGCAGGTAAAGCCTCTGGGTATATGCTCAGGAGTGGTATGGCAGGATCCTCCGGGAGTGTCATGCCCAGTTTTCTGAGGAACTGCCAGACTGCTTTCCAGAGTGGTTGTACCAGCTTGCAATCCAACCAGCAGTGGAGGATTGTTCCTTTTTCTCCACATCCTCGCCAACAACTGCTGTCTCCTGTGTTTTTGATCTTAGCCATCCTGACTGGTGTGAGATGGAATCTCAGGGTTGTTTTGATTTGCATTTCTCTAATGACTAAGGATGATGAACATCTCTTTAGGTGCTTCTCAGCCATTAGATATTCTTCAGGTGAGAACTCTTTGTTTAGCTCTGTACCACATTTTTTAATAGGGTTACTTGCTTTCTGGAGTTTAACTTCTTGAGTTCTTTGTATATATTGGATATTAGCCCTCTGTCGAATGTAGTGTTGGTAAAGATCATTTCCCAGTTAGTTGGTTGCTGCTTTGTCTTTTTGACAGTGTCTTTTGCCTTGCAGAAACTTTGTAATTTAATGAGGTCCCATTTGTCAGTTCTTGATCTTAGAGCATAAGCTATTGGAGTTCTATTCAGGAAATTCTCCTCTGTGCCTATATGTTCAAGGTTCTTCCCTAGTTTCCTTTCTATTAGTTTCAGTGTGTCTGGTTTTATGTGGAGGTCCTTGATCCGCTTGGATTTGAGCTTAGTGCAAGGAGATAAGAACGGGTCAATTTGCATTCTTCTGCATGTTGACCTCCAGTTGAACCAGCACCATTTGTTGAAAAGGCTATCTTTTTTCCACTGGATGGTTTTAGCTCCTCTGTCAAAGATCAAGTGACCATAGGAGTGTGGATTCATTTCTGGGTCTTCAATTCTGTTCCATTGATCTACATGCCTGTCACTGTACCAATACCATGCAGTTTTTAACACTATTGTTCTGCAGTACAGCTTGAGGTCTGGGATATTGATTCCCCCAGAAGTTCTTTTACTCTTTTTTTTTTTTTAATTTTAATCCAAGCTTGTTTTGGTTCATTTTTTTTTTATTTTCTAAGTTTTTTTTTATTTACATTCAAAATCATTTCCCCTTTCCTGTTTCCTCCCTCCCCGAAAGTCCCATAAGCCCTCTTCCTTTCCTCTTTTCCCCATTCAACCTCCTCTCACTTCTCTGTCTTGGCATTCCCCTAGTTTTAGCTATCCTGGGTTTTCTGTTATTCCAGATGAATTTTCGAATTGCTCTTTCTAACTCTATGAAGAATTGAATTGGGATTTTGATGGGGATTGTATTGAATCTGTATATTGCTTTTGGCAAGATGGTCATTTTTACTATATTAATCCTGCTAATCCATGAGCATGGCAGATTTTTCCATCTTCTGAGGTCTTCTTCAATTTCTTTCTTCAGAGACTTGAAGTTCTTGTCATACAGATCTTTTACTTGTTTGGTTAGAGTCACACCAAGATACTTTATATTGTTTGTGGCTATCGTGAAGGGTATAATTTCTCTTACTTCTTTCTCAGCCTACTTATCCTTTGAGTTAATAATATGTTCTATCAGGGTTTTGAAAGGCATTTTCTATGTCTTTAAATTAAAGCATATTCTTTACATTATTCTGCATATGCATATCATATTTTGAAATTCTTGATCCATTTGGGGTTGAGCTTTGTACAGAGGGAGAGATAATGATCTAGTTTCAGTCTTCTACATGCCGCTATCCATTTTTTATTTTTTACCACCACCATTTGTTAAAGATTCTGTCTTTTTTATAGTGAGTTTTATTGGCTTCTGGCAAAAAGAAGGCATTGTAGTTACATGGACTTTTATCTGGGTCTTCCTCCTGTATTCTACTTATAAATGAGTACCAGTTCTATACTGTTTTGGTTACTAAAGTCTGTAATATATATTGAAATCACGGATGGTAATACTTACTACAGTGTTTTTGTTTTTGTTTTTTTATCCTTTAAGAATACTTTGACTAACCTGGGAATTTTTTTTTACATTTCCATATGAATTTTGATACTACTTGTTCAAATTTTATAAAGAATTATGTTGGATTTTGGTGGGATTACATGAATCTTACAAATTAGAGGGACTTAAAAATGCTATTTAGAAACATACTGCTATAGAAACTTCCTATCTCTCTCTCTCTCTCTCTCTCTCTCTCTCTCTCTCTCTCTCTCTCTCTCTCTCTCTTTCACTCACATACACACATATCCACATGCACATCACACATACACATACCCACACATACCCACTCACATACATATACACACCCTCATGTACATCTTTCTCTCTCCCTCTCTCTCTGTCTCTTTCTCTCTCTCATACACACACAGACACACACACCCTCATGCACATCATACACACACACACACATACACACATACACACTCACACACACATACACACCCTCATGCACATCATACATACACACACAACTAAAAGGAATATGAATGGAGTTACCTTATAATAGGAGGACAATGCCTTGTGTAAATAGTATAGACTACCAAATTTCAGGCCAATGAAAGGTATAAAATACATTTTTTGAATTGCTGGTGCCACTGGGTTGCCATAGACCCCTATCAAAACTTTTCATGATGTTGTCATTGTTCTAGGTTATCCTCCAAAGCTTTATATTGAGGTATGACTGCTGAACACATGATGAATCTGAGTCATAGGGTACTGGAGAAATCTTGTTATCAATTGGAAAGCTTCATCCCTACTGGCTAGCTTTCATAGTGATAGAGGGTTTTTGTGTATGCTATCAGAAAAGATAGTAATCAGTAGTTTTATACAGTTTGTGAACACTTTGAGCTTCAATAAGGACTAGCCTTTCAAGACAGGCTTATGGGTAGAATAGTGGCATGAGCATCATAGCAGAAACAAATCACATTTTGTTTAGATTTAAGATGGTCCTCATGACTGCTACTATGACTGTTCAAAAACTTGTAGCTGCATTGGCTACAGGAGATAACTTCATACTTTCACCTTGTTAAATGGAGTAATAAACTGTTCCCCAATTTCTTGTTTTTAGATGCAAAGATTAGTGTATCTTTCAATGCTCATCAGAGAAGCTTCTTTTTCTCAGTTGATGACAATTATTAAGAGACCCAATACTGGTCATTGTGCATAGAAAAAGAGACTGAATTGCTGAGCTCTACATGGGGCATCTATATCATAGCCTTTCTCCCAAGGTGGGTAAATTATAATGAAAGAAGGTGTAGAAAGATGGTAACAGTTAGGTATAGTGGACATCTGCTGTGAAACAAATTTTCCAGACATGGCAGGAATTTTGCACACATAAACTTACTCATAACAACTGTGGTCATATGCTTCAGACCTACAAAAATCATCCAGCCAACCAAAACCTGGCATGGATGGAGGAGGGGCTCCTGAAGTACAACTCCCTAGCTTTGGAGCTATTAGCATCATGGCTGCTGGTAGCACAAGAGTCATTTTTTTTCCTGGATGCAATCTGGATGAGGCTGTCTATATTCCAGGAGAAGATCCTCTACCCATATTTATACAGGCAAAACTAAGTGCACTCAGTGGGTTTTAAAATACAGCAGATGAAGTTGGAAGAGAAAATTGATGGGAGGATTAGCATAAGGATTGAAGGGAAAGAGCCTGGTAATATGTTTAAAAAAAAACACATGTATGTGTACAGAATTCTCAAATAATAAAACTATTAAACTAGGAATATTTGATTAGCATTTAGGCAGAAAGGTTATTATAGAAAACCACCTCCCTCCTTTTTATAATTTGGTACACTATAGTTTTACTGAGGTAAACGTAACATTGAGTTTCTTAGCTACCAGCTCAAAGCTGTAATGATTAAATTTAAGACATGCTCTATCAGCACCTTGCTGCATTTCACTAAGTCCATAGGATCATTACTCAGCTGATCTTTGGATCTCTCTGTGTGGGTTGATTTTGATGAGCTGCAAATCAAACTAAATGACATAGTTCCCCTTAATCTGCCTGTAGTAGACTAGTGGAACAAGTTACCTGAAAAAACTTGCTCAATTTTATCTACATTTAATGAATTCAGGGAAAATTTTTTTTGAAAGCATATATATTCATAAGTCATACATACTCAAAGATATACTGAAACACACACACACTTGTCATCCACGATACACTCACTCATTCACTCACTCACACTCTGCTAGATGTACACTCACATTCATAGATACTCTCATGTCCATAAACAGACACATACACACTCAAGCACATAATCACATTTACACATTCATATCATAGCTCCTTCTATATTACTATTTACTAAGAATCTAAGAAGAGGATACTTTATTGAATTTGTTGACTCCAAGTTTCCTGTGGTTTTGTAAATTGTTGAAAGGCCTAGTTAAAAATTTGGATTTTTGTTCATTAAAACTGATTTTACATGACAAGGGGATAAAATGTAAATATAACCCTTGTGAAATAGATGGGAAATACAGTATTTCTTGATACAATTTGGCATTGCCTACAAGACTACTGAAAGATTGGACATATCTCCTACAAAAGTGGTTGTGGCTGACCCAGCACAGGACTTTCCTGGTAGTCTAGTGCCTGGATGTTATGTATCCATGTGTTTTATGAAGAATGATCTGTTTGGGATATTTTTCATTTACAGCTGCTTCATGATGACCTTGAGAGTAACACCAGCATGTAGAATCAGTTAGGAGAAGCTAAGATCAGATCATCTTTTGTTATAAAAAATTGAACAAAACAAAACTTTTTAATTGTCTGAACATGCAGCTGGGTCTAGTAAGCAAGACAAAGTGCTAAAACATACTGAATTGTGAATGGTAATTAAACTATACATCATATCCCCAGACCACAGGGTGTCCAAGGGAGAATAAGGCCTTTGCCTAATGCAGACTACTGATCCACACCATCAACTTTCTAAGAATTAGTTTATTTTTTGTTTCTTAGGAGGGTGTTTTCTGAAACTAAAGTTATACCACATTTTATTATATGCATTTTTGCCTCATCATTAAATTTAATATTCATCAGAGTGATGTACTGTGCTCAGTTCATTCAAGGCAGTATATTGTCTGGTGCTAAAACTACTTCATGAGTAAGGCTGGGGGTGTACAAATTAAGTGTTGCCCAACATGATTGCAGATATATGATCAAAGCCTTAGAATCTATGGAAAAAACTGGGCATGCATTTGTAAACCTTGTTGTTCAGGAGGCAGACAGGATTAATGGACATGCTTGGCTAGTTAGACTGGTTAATAGGTAAGCATTGGCTTCTGTGAGAGACCTGTCTCAAAAAATAAGGTACACCGTAAGAGTATAACACCTAGCTTTGTCTGTGGTCTCCACACGCATGCGCACATGAGTTTCTATCCACAGGAGTTCACAGGTACACAACCACCAAAAGTACATACATATACCACATACCCATACAAAAATGTTAATTGAATGAATGAAAATATTTTTCTCACTGCTCTAGTTACCTTTTTTCTAAGCTGGCAAAAGACAGTTCTCATCTCAGTAAATGTTCAGAATAATGTATGTTCTATATCGTGCATTTGTGTTTGTGTGTGCATGGTGAGTTACACAGATGTTCAAGTAGGTGAATGCTCACATGTACATATGTGCTTAAACATATATGCACATGCATATGGAGGACAGAGTTTGGTGTCGGACATTTCCTTTTATTTCTTTGTGCCTTAGTTTTCAATACAAGATTTCCCAATGAACAGAGTATGCACTCATTTGGCTGGATTGCTTAGGCAATGAGCTCTAGGGATCTTCATATCACTAATGCATGGGTAGCAGAATATGCCCCCATGTCCAGATTTTTGTAGATGCTGGATGGAGGTCTGGACTCAGGTCCTTAAACTTCCACAACAGCTACTTTACTGACAGTCATCTTTTCAGTGCCTTCTCAGAATAACATCTTAGGAATAGATTCAGACAGTTAAGTTGCAGACTAGGTGGTAATGCTATGATTCATTGCTACACCCAGTACTGCTATGAAGTTGTAACCTTCTTAGGCTACAACATAATCTCCTGTTACTTGTGAAAGCATCTCTAACCAAGGGAAATAGGATTTGTTTTTGTTTTATAGATGGTGAGATAGGCTGAGGCCACTTAAAACACTGACTTTAGAGTCAAGGCTAACGTAAGATGCCTTGGCAGAGATTGTACCCCTTCCCAGAGAGTTCAGAAGAGTGTGAGACTTTGCAGGCAGCATAAATTATTTAATGACCTAGTTGCATCTTTTTTGCATCCAGATGAAGCTACCCATGGTTTTGATTTTCTTTCTTTCTTTTTTTTTTGTAATCACAGATGAGAGGAAAAAAAATACTAGTGGCAATTGGCAAGAAAATTATTTGACTTATAAAATGTGTATAAGCCTACAAAATTTCAGGCCTCTCGTCGGATTTCAGGAGTCCCCTTTATTTTATTTTTCTTTGCTATTCTCACATATAATATCTCTCAAGGTCTAAATATGAAGGTACTGCAGGTTTGGGTTTACCCAGTTTGCTTATGCACTTAAGATATGCTGAGAAATATAGTAAGTATTTGTGAGCATATGTCCATGCCCTCTTATGCACGCGCGCACACACACACACACACGCACACGCACACGCGCACACACACACACACACACACACACACACACAAGCTTTCTAAATCAATAGTACCTATGAAGTATACACTGGAATACAGAATTATGAATTATACATTCCTATCCTTACTGTGCATAAGGTGGTGTGCTTTACTGAGCAAGCTCTAGCTGCATTAACCCATTCATGGAACTAGTCATCTTATTAAGATCTTATGTCTGAATTATGTATATAGACCATTCACTAATGGACTTTTACATGGATAGAAAGATGTGATGTAGAGTTGTTCATTAAAATTTTTAAAAGAATTGAAGAATATGGGGAGAGGCATAATTATTAAGGATATTTTTCAAAATGTTTTTTAATGTCTCTTCCTTACTGTTTTTTTCTTCTGAACTGAATGAAAGCTTAAAAATAAAATTATGCAGTGTTCTAATTAGAGTTACTATTGCTGTGATAAAGCACCATGAACAAAAACAAGTTGGGGAGGAAAGTGTTTATTTGGCTTACTTTTCCACATCATAATCTATCATGGAAATTGGGACAATAACTCAAACAGGGCAGGGGTGCTATTGACAAGCTTGCTCCCTGTAGGTTGCTCAGCCTGCTTTCTTATATATCCCAGGATTATCAGCCCAGGGATAGCACCACCCAGAATAGTCTAGGCCTTCCCCATCAGTCAATAATAAAGAAATTTCCCTACACTACAGACTTATCTACAACCCAATCTTACAGTGACATTTTCTCAATTGAAATTCTTTCCATTCAGATGATTATACAATGTGTTATGTTGAGAAGAAAACTTGCCAGAACACACAGGAAATGAAGAATTTGTAATGATAACATGATTTAAAAACAAAACAGGAACACACCATCTCCTTTCCCTGCCTCCTTCTACCTTTGTCTTCCTCCCTCCCTCTGTATCATTCTCCTTCAAGATAGTAAGCCACATCCCTTCATGATTTAAATGCATTGAAAATGGCAGTTCTACCATGCTTCTACACAAGAATAAATCTTATCTTTATTTAATTTTTCAGTTTTGAACATGATAGAACATTCGTGATCTTTACTTATATTTCTAAAAATATTGATTCATAAATGTATTTACACATGTATATGCAAATTGCTGAGTTGATTTCGTGTTCCTGCTCACATGTGCATGTGTTTTGGGATGACTAATTAGGGTTGGATAACCCAGTAGGCTCATTCCTGGAGAAGACTGATAATCCCTCTCTTAGCATCCACTGACTGCAGATAACGCCTAATCAGTTGGCATTTGTGAAATTTTTCCCATATATATTTGCATGTCAACCGATATTGTCATTTTGTGGTTTTTGTTTTGGTAACTATGCTTTTGAAATTTCATGAGTACACTTTCCTGCCTAGAGAAACCATTTCCCAGCAGGTGTCTTGCTCTCTGGTTCTTAACATCTTCCCATGCTCTCTTCAGAGATTTTTTTCTGAATTGTAGGTATATGGGGCTACATTGTAGATAGATAAATCTGGGAGACTCTCTATAGTTACTTGTTCTCTGCATTTTGACTGGTTGCAGATCTATGTAAAGGTCTTTATCTGCTGCATAAAGAAACGTGTCCAGGACTCATTGTAGGTGACCTAGACAGGGCCCCCAGTGGAGGAATGGAGACATTAAACCATCTTCAGAAATTGATAACCACAAATTACTCCTTCCTGAAAGAAATGCAGAGACAAAAATAGAACAGAGACTGATGAATGTCTGACCAGGGCCTGGCCCAACTTTGGCTCCATCCCATGGGCAGGCAGCAAACCCTGACACTATTATTGATGCTATGTTGTGTTTGCAGACAGGAGCCTAGAATGACTGTCTTCTGACAGGCAGATGACTGAGACAAATGCAGATACTCACAGCCAAGCATTGGACTGAGGTTGTGGACCCCTATGGAAGAGATAGAGGAAGGATTGTGGGAGTTGAAAGGGATGACAATCCCATAGAAACCCCAACTTTGTCAACTAACCTGGATCCCTGGGAGCTCCCAGAGACTAAGCCACCAACCAAAGAGTGTACATGGGCCGGTCTAAAACCCTCAGTACACATGAAGCAGAGGACTGCCTTGTCTGGCCTCAGTGGGAGATGATGCCCCTAATTCTGTAGAGACTTGATGCCCCAGGGAAGAGAATGGCCAGGGAAGCAAGTAGAGGGATCCTTCCAGAGGAGAAGGGGAGGCTGGATGGTGGGGAGGGGGAATCTCTGTGAGAGGGTACCAGGAGGGGGGCAACATTTGGGATATAAATAACTAAAATAATTAATAAAAATAGAAACTTGTGTAATCAAAGATGAGAGCTACCCTTGCCTGTGGGTATAATGGATATTTAGAATGAAGTTAGATGTTATATTAGTTTAGGAAAATGGATTGCTAGAGTCTTCTCTGGGCTCTATGACCTCTCTAAGTGCAGTTAGCTAGGTCTGTAGCATCAGGCTGGTATGGAAAAAAACAGTGGTAGCTTCTCCCCTAAGTTCTATAAACTCTCAAGCTGCAGGCAGGTGTTCAGATCTACAGTCTCAGGCTGGTATGGAAAACAGCAGTAGTAGATTCTCTCCTAGATGTGAGGAAATTGGCAAACTGCTTTAGAGTATCATTCTGCTACAGAATAGTTTTGTAGAGCCCTATGCTCTGTTACTTCTCCAACCATGAGCAGTTGGCCAGATTTACAGCACCATTGTGGAATATTTTTGCACAATTCTGATTTTAAATCTACCCTCCCATCCTCCATTAAGTGGCCTGAAGTAAAGATGTTCTTCTTTTGTACACATCTACACAAAAGTTCTTAGAATCCATTAACATCTTAGAATCCAAAAAGTTCTTTTGAATGCCTGTAGCTTTTCAAATTTCATAAAACAAGCTGAATTGTATTGTTTCAGGCTCTCTGTCCTTTTTTAATTTTTATTTTATTTTTTTATTTTTTAGATATTTTCTTTATTTACATTTCAAATGTTATCCCCTTTCCTGGTTTCTCTTCTGAAAACTCCTTATCCCCTCCCCCTCCCTCTGCTCACCCACCCACCCACTCCCACTTCTTTATCCTGGCATTCTCCTATACTTGGGCATTGAACCTTCCAAGGACCGATGCCTCTCTTCTCATTGATGCCCAACAAGGCCATCCTCTGCTACATACAGAGCTGGAGACATGGGTCCCTCCATGTGTACTCTTCGGTTGGTGGTTTAGTCTCTGAGAGCTCTGAGGTTACTGGTTGGTTCATATTGTTGCTCCTCATATGGGACTGCAAACCCCTTCCGTTCCTTGGGTCCTTTCTCTAACCCCTCCATTGGGGACCCTGTGCTCAGTCCAATGATTGACTGAGATCAGGCTCTCCATTCTTACAGACCTCTGGTTCTTCTAGCCTTAATCATTTAATTTCCTTGTATAATCTTAGCTCTTCAACAGAATCTGAAGCCTTAGGTATATTAATGGATTTTTGTAATACTTATTTTGCATCTGGTGAAGTTATCCAAATTTCTGTCTGTGCTTCAAACTTAATTGAATTAATTCTAAGGACCTTGATTTATTCTATTTCTAGTAATTGTAAACTCGAGACTTGATTTCCAGTTAAAAAATAACCAATAAAAAATAACCAATAAAAAAAAAAACTCTGATTGTCTGAAACTCATTATATAGAACTGGCTGGCCTTGAACTCACAGAGATTTTCCTGACTCTGCCTCCCAAGTGTTATAGTTAAAGGCATATGATATTATACCAGACTTCTTTTTAATTTTAATAAAATATATTCAAATCTGATGTTTCCAACAAGATAGAATTATCTGACATTAATACATTAAATATATTTATGGAAACATAATACCTATCTTTATATATTATTCAAATTATAAATTAGATGAAAATAGAATGGTCCAATCAATAATGACCATGACAGGTAACCTAAAGCTGTTACCTGTCTATGGAATCCATTCTCCAACAGGGCTTCCCTGTCTGACTTCAGTGGGAGAGGATGCACCTAACCCCACAGAGACTCGGTATGTTAGGGTAGGGGGATACCCAGACAGGGCTCCACTGTCTCAGAAAAAAAGGGGAGAGATATGGGAGGAGGAACTCTGTGATGGGAGACAGGAAAAGGGGGCAGCAATTGGTATGTAAAAAATAAAAAAATAAATTAAAAAGACAACAAAGAAATAATAATATTAAATATTAAATATTAGTGAAATAAGCAAAACATCTATCTTTCCTCTACTTCCCATCTTTCTAGGTGCACATTTCTTTTCTTGCTCTTCTTATTTATGGGAGAATTTTTATTACTGGCTTTCAGTTACCTTTGGCAATCATGCAGTGAATTGCTAGGTGTTAGTCCTTTCTGGAAATGAGATCTTATATTAATCTTTCGGAACAGTACAACCCATGTGCATCTCAGGCCATGGTCATTATTGATTGGACCATTCTATTTTCATCTAATTTATAATTTGAATAATATATAAAGATAGGTATTATGTTTCCATAAATATATTTAATGTATTAATGTCAGATAATTCTATCTTGTTGGAAACATCAGATTTGAATATATTTTATTAAAATTAAAAAGAAGTCTGGTATAATATCATATGCCTTTAACTATAACACTTGGGAGGCAGAGTCAGGAAAATCTCTGTGAGTTCAAGGCCAGCCAGTTCTATATAATGAGTTTCAGACAATCAGAGTTTTTTTTTTATTGGTTATTTTTTTTATTTATGTCTCAAATGTTATCCCTTTTCTCTGTTCCCCCAAACCCCATCTCCCGCCCCCCTGATTCTATGAGGGTATTCCCCCACCCATCCACTCCCATCTCCGTGCCCTAATTAGAGCTATTTAAATAGAATCTCTCTCAAAAAGGAAGAAAAAAGAAAAACAGAGAAAGAGTCACACTCGTTTAAACAAGTACATAATTTAGGCAATGTATAAATATGCAAACTCACATTCTTCATAAAACTTTTAAAAAACTCTTACAGGTTTGTTGCAGGAAATATTAAAAATGAACCTGCCAACTCTCCATGGTTCTGCTTCTCTCAAACTGCCAACCTTCTGCCCCCACCTGGCTACAGAGCTCCTCCTGGGTGCTCTCAACTCAGCTGCTTCTCAGTCCACCAGCACTCCAGTGGGGGCCCCTCCCGAGTTCCTCTTGCTACCACCCAACACCCCAAGTACCGCATAGTCAGTCTTCACAACACCTAATTACCCGATAGAATTAAAACTCTTAAAGCTTATACTTAACCAATCAGATTTATGTATCAATAAAATCACAATTTACAAGATGTCAATCAATACAACACTTTCAGAGCCAATTGATAATGATAAAAGCTTTATCTCAATTATTCTAACCTTATGATATCACAATTGTGGCTGGTTCAAGCCACACTGGTTCACATCCTCCTCTGTTCTCCTTCCTCCTTCTCCCCTGAGACACTCACTGTCTCTCCACTCTGCCTCCCTTTTCCCTGTCCAATCGCAGGCCTCTTGCTGCCCTAAAGTCATTGGGCAGGGAAAATCCTACAGCACAAGTTTATATTGTAGAGTTCAATTTAAATTCTGTCACTTGACTGCTACAGTGCTCTGGCTTAAGTAATTATGAAAAAAAAATCAATGACATTGAATGTCAGAAAGAAAGGTGCAATGATTCTTAAGAAGTGACTTTGGATGATTATAAAGTTCTCTAAACAGTTGGGAGCGGAAAGAATCACAAATTCTTTGTACAACAATTACTATCATCTTATGTACAAAATGAAACATTTAGAAAACTTTTCTACGATATCCACATATGCTTTGTGTAGTACAATAGAGTCCACACAGAAAATGACACTACTAGAATACTGATTTATTAAAGACTTGAGGTAGTTGAAGGGCAGATATATAATATTAGGTTGGTTCAAAGATAAAAAAAGAAAATGCATCAAGCTGATTTATGTTCTCCAAGTGCTTCCAATGTAGAGAAAGCTTAAGTTGCACAGGCTGTGGCTGTAAACAAAGCCTTTCCAGTCTAATAACTCATAAGAGTAGTGAGTACTTTTGAACATCAGCACAGGTATCATGTCTGAGTTGCTAAAGACACTAGATCGCACTGAATACAACAAGTAATATTGTTGAAGAGTTTTTTGTTTGTCTAAAGGAAACCATATACTCTTAAAAGTTATATTCCTTCTATAGGGCAGAAATCGCCAAACCTTGCAAAGTAATATCTTCATCTAATTAGAGGGAGAGTATATGGAAGTTCTCAATTAACTTGTTGCTTATTGAACAAACCACAGATAATTATCCATCTGTATGAGGAATGAATGTTCATGTTGTATGTCCTGTATTCATAACCATTGAACATATGCAAATAAGTAATGTGTTTGGTGAATGAAGATGTTAGAAAAAGTTGAGTATGAGGAGGCGTTAGGTAGTCATGAAGGCTAGTGCATTGGGTGTAAGTAATTCACAGTTAAATAAGCCATTATCTTTTAATGATTGATATATTTATTAGGGGAAATTTGATTTGCATTATACATCTGCTGTCAAATGATTGGGATGATTCGTGAGAACATATATGTCACCGTGCATGAGTTTTTTCCTCTAATTGCACTTAGCAATAATATACTTTGCAGTGTGTTTCAGTAGTGAGAATGCTTAGTTTTACCTCACTGGAATCTAGGGCTATTTGTAACTGCTCCCAATGGTGACTAGGCTTCATTTACATAGTTCCCTGGATCATTTTATATTTTCTTCCTACATCATGGGAAAGATCCCAAAAGGCTGAGTATTTTCAGAAGTCAGTTGGAATCTGGCATTGGGTTGGCTTGATCTGGGTGTTGATTAAAAAAAAAAGCTTTTCCTTTATGACTCAGGACCAAAATGAAACAGATGGCAGGCTGAGGAATGAAGAAGCTGTCAATAGATTTCTTTCCAAAAAGATTTGGTGCTAACATAATATATTCAGGAGACTGAAGCATCTTGATGATACCAAATATAGAAAATAAAGATGACACCGATTATTTTATAATTTATGTGTTGATTGAAAGAAAACTGTGTTTACTTGGGCTGATTTATAGTTGCTCAGTATGGTGTAGAAATGCACATATTTTTAAAAAAGCAAAATTAGTTTCTGTGTTTATGCATATGATTTTTTAATTCATGGCTAATATTTTTTCCTCTGACCAATAATTTTTAAAACCCAATTCATTCTGTAATCTAATTAAGTATATTTCTTGTAGGTATTGATATGTATGAGCCCATATACAAAACAATTTGGTTGTTACATTATAAAAATAGTGAATTATTTACAGTATAAAAACTTTCATAGTTGATTGAAAAATATAATCTTACAGTGTTTATGAAAATATTTCTACAGAGCTGAGTGCTTGCCATTTGTTGGAGTCAGAACAAATCACTAAAAGCACTCTTTTAATATACAGCTTTTCTTTTGCTTATGACTGAGACTCAAATTCTTGTGTCTCCATGCCCTTTTCAAGATTTTATTATTGTATATCAATGGTGTAAAATAAACCAGTTCTAATATGCATACTTTCTGTTGTCTTTGTCCTGCTCTTGGAACTGAATCTAAATTATTTCCCTTCTTTATCATTAAAATATGTCTGCTTTATGTATTGATAGACATTCATAGACACTGATTGGTGACATGCCATTTCTTTTCTGACTCTAAAGCATTGTGAAGCTCAACATTTGTACTTGTGGGTGTTCTTCTGTAATAAGAAATTTGCCACTACATTTCCCTAAGGACAGTTTTGAAATTAGTGAAAAACAGGTAGCCTTTTTCAGAACCACATATAAACCACATGCTTTCAGGACTGGGAGGACAAGAAGCAGAGAAACAAGGTATGTTTTTCAGATCTACTTTATATAGTGATAAGGAAAGCTCCAGCAGTTGATGTGGACAAACCAGAGCATTTGGAAAGACAGAGGAAAACAAAAAACATCGAGGTTGGTGCAATCCTAGAATTTAAACTAACAGAGCTAAAATAAAAGCCATTCATTTTCCTACTGTTTGTGTGGTTATAGGCATGTTGTAGATGCTGGGAGTCTGTTTTCTCCTGCCTGAAATGATGATAGAGACACCATTTGCTAAGCTTGCTGAGGGTCTGGGAATACTGTACACAAAGCAGAAATCATAGAGGTTGAATTTTCTATGTATTCTCACACAGAGCAGGTAGTCAGCACCTGAGACAAATAATGATCACGTGGCAGACGAAGACTACCCAGTGCTGATTTGTCCAATTTCTCCATTTTTATTTAGATGCAAAGGCACCATAACATCAAATATGACATCTGATTTTGATTTTGGCAACTTTAACCATATTCTTCCAATGTAACCATTTCTGTGATTCAAATGTAGATCAATTCAGTGTGTTTCCTAGAGCATACTCTATGAAAATTGGTGAAGTAAACCAGTGGGTACCTGAGGCTTTCTTCTGAAGCTGTAATAAAATAAACTATGTTCATCCTTGCATAGTGATAGGATATTAATATCATTGTAGAGCTAGTCTGAAATCAGAAAAATAATTGGTCTTCAGTTACAGGGAAAAAGTGACAAGGCCAACTGTCTGGAGAGAAAGAGATTCTAAGTGAACTGAGACCCGAGCACCAAACTCATTAGTGACCATCCTTCTAGTTCACTTTTTCTTCCTTCATTTTATTTCTGAGATATTTGATAATATTCTTTATAAGTTGTTCTATAGTAGCAGATTCTTTTATTCCTTTCTATAGTTTAACAAATCTGAGCATATTTAAATGCATTCCATTAAAATCTGTTGGAAGATAATTAAGCTCCATCAGTACAAAACAGCTTTATATATGTTTTCTCTGAGTAAAGCAGAAATTGCTTCAGCTGGAAAAGAACATCTAGTCAGGCTGTTGAGAAAAAGCTAAATCTCAGACTACAGATGAAATGGGAGAAGAAAATGCATTAGCAAGAGGTATATATTGAGAGCCTGCAGTTAAAGACTTCTGATTCCTTTTTTTTTCATTAATCTATTTATTCACATTACATCCCTGTCACTGACCCTCTCCTCTTTTCCCAGTCCCACCCTCACAAATTCCTCCCCCATAATCCCCTCCCTTTCTCCTCAGTGATGGTACCCTTAGGTACCAGCTGGCCCTGAAGACATCAGGCCACAGCAAGATGAAGTACATCCTCTCCCTGATAAGATTACCCTCTAGGGAAAGGGGATCCAAAGTCAGGCAACAGATAGAGAGATAGCTTCCATTCCAATTATGAGGGGATCCACTTGAAGACCAAGTTGCACATCTGCTACAAATGTGTAGGAGGTCTTGGTCCAGCCCTTGCATTCTCTTTGGTTGATGGATCAGTCTCTTAGAGCCCCCACAAAGTATACATACTACTGCTCGAGTACAGTACCACTTAGTAACAATATATTTATAAATTTCTCCTAAGTGTAAAAGCTTTCGATTGCTTTAATTCAGTTTTTGAAATTATCTTTTATAATTCATTTGAAATACAATTTATGCTTTTAGTAAGTGCAAAATCTTCATAATATACCTCTTTCACGCCTGTTAACAGTCCTCCAATTCTAGAGCCAGTGATCATGTAATGTTGTCCTTTGTACCTATTGACAGAGCTATTGAAGTGACAGGGTATTTGATGCAGTGCACAGGACATCCTAAGTGTGCTGGCACTTCACAGCTTGTTATATGGATATTCTCATCTTCAGAGTTAACTTAGACAGGATCTTTCTTAGAGCTAGGGAACATTCTTTACAATGGCACACTCCTCATAGGACATTATCCTAGGGGCTTTAAAACCCCCCAAACATAAGAAGTTCCATCATATTGGTAAAAACACTCATTTTGCTTTGCTTGAAGATGACTATGGATCTTACTACTTCAAAGACAGTCAATGCATGCCTTCTTGGAGATGAAAGATTGCTCAATTTCCATAACCATGAAGGAGGTTTTTTTTTTCTATTAATCTACATTCTGTATAATTCTAACTCATAGATTCAGCACTCAAATATACATTACATTTTATTCTATTTCCATGTAACATTTCTCACAAATATAAAATATTAAGTGCTCAGGTCCCAAAAGGTTTCCTTTAAAGAAGCAGACAGAATTAACTAGAGTACTCTGCAAGCTGCAAGGCCAGTGCAATGAATAATGGAAGGAATGCCTCCCTTTCTTCTGGGGACCATAGATGTGTACCAGTACTGGCTCACTGTCCCCCAGTTATACTTGGCTGTTCAAAATACTATTCAAAATGCTGCAGGTGAAACTCCCTTGCTCTCTTTGAGTCATTTGGCATCTCTCTGTGCTGTGGTGATCAAGATAGCTTGTTTATGTAATAATCTTTCTACATGGGTGATTTTTTTTTTCACATAGTAGAAAAGGTAATTAATTATTGCTTAGGGTTACAAAGTACAGAGTTTGGAAGCGTGGATTCTTTCACATCCAAGCTGAGCTCCTCACTCACTTGACCATCTTGCATTTGTCAGTGACAGTAGGGGTAACTGTTTCATGATTGGTATAGCAGGTACACTTAAAACAGGTGAGAACTCAGTCTCTTGCTCCACTAATCCCATTGCTTGTCAGGAATGACCTGGCCATAAAAAAAAAAGGTAGCTTTATTTGAGTAAAGACTTTGGTATTGATAAGGACTGTTTGTTTTTCAAAATAATCAGTCACAATTAGTCTGAACAGGTACAGCTCAGGCTGGCACACTCAGGGAGTGTTTTGTATCACAGCTTGTGCTGATATCAGCATGCACTGCCTTCTGTTGCTCTTCTTTTCTTTCCCAGAGATCTCAGAGAAAATATAGCATCTCTTTCCTTCCCTCTGGAAAATTAACTTTTTCTTTTATTGTTTGGGGTTTTTTGTTTGTTTGTTTGGTTGGTTGGGTTTTTTTTTGTGCTAAGTGCTTATCTAAGAAGGTATTAAATATGTCATCTACTTATTTAAGAAGTTCATTTGTGAGTGAAGGTCTAAGTGAACAAGTGCTGTTGACATAGACAGAGCCACATAAAGGGCCCGTGTGAGTGGCACACCTTCCCCAGGTGAGGTTAGACAGAAGACATAGTCTTCCTTGGAGGTCTGAATGCAAATAACCGAGCACTGTGCACGGAAATCCTTTATTGAAGCTTCTCCTTTCCTATGCCTGAGACTGCTGACCTATACAGACCTCTTACAGACACTGGATAGCTCTGCCTATAGTGCTGTATAGGTACCCTGAGATCCCAGGTTGTTGTGGTAATTGCTGTGGCTCCATCAGACAGCACTAGGTCCACCTGATACCGACCTTTTTTGAATCTGGTTATCTCCAGATTTCATCTTCTTTTCTTAAAAAGATTTATTTATTTATTTTATGTATGAGTGCTCTATCGGCATGTATCCCTGCATGCCAGTAGAAGGCATCAGCTCACATTATGGATGGTTGTGAGCCACCATGTGGTTGTTGGGAATTGGACTCAGAACCTGTACAAGAAGAGCCATGCTCTTAACCACTGAGCCTTGTTTCCAGCACATCCACATTTGTTTTTTAGTGTCTGTTTTTTCTTCACTCCCTGGTCATCATGTCAGGATTCTAGGAAAAAGGCACATAAAAACAGAATCAATGTTGTAATGTATCAGTTTTTCACTATGAAAATATATATTCATTTTCAGACTTCTGTTGTTAACAATTGCAATAACATTTGGAACACTTTATATATGAGGTTTTATAGCATGTGGAAGTCAAAAGCAGTTGTCAAATTAGTTTGGTATGAAAATCACATTCTTTCTGATTGCCTAAAACAATCTTCTGTAGTCAGTATCTCTCTGACAACAGTCTTGCTGTACTGACCTCCTTTCTGGTTGTCACTTGAAGTGACACTAGCCCACTGGAGCAAGTGGCACTAGGAAGCCTTGCAATTACCCAATTTCCTCTGCCTTGCTAAAAACTTTCCTAAACCTAGTCACTAAGGTCTATTCCCTTCTTTTGTCACTTCAACCTCCTGAGGCTGACCACCAAGGTACAACTATCAAAATATTGAAGTCCAGCAATCAAAATCCCTCTTTGGTTCATCTAATTAACATGCCAAATTAAAATTAACCGTCTTAACATGGGGTTTCCTCTTTTATCTTTATTAACTTCCATTTTCCTGTATGACATGTCTGTCTCCTCTCTATCTAGAAGGAATCCCTTGCCCTTCCTTGTATCAAACATCCCTTCCCTCTCTCCTTTTTTCTTTCCCCTTTTCCCTCATCCTCTCTCTTGTCTTTGTCTCTTATTCTCTTCCCTCTGTCCCTCTGAGACAAATAAATCTCCTGAGAGATTTGAGAAGTTGATCTTGGAGGTACTAAACTGATACTAATCCTTTCAGTGATTAATCTGTCTTATTCAGTTTCCAAGCGATTCTTAGTTTGAACCATTATGATTCTGATCCTCTTCTTCCCTCATCTACCTTCCCTTTCTGCATTTTCCATGAAATTTTTTAAATTCTCTTATTTTTTGACATTATAATTATACTTGTACTTTCCCTTTCCGCCCTCCAAATCTTCCCATATACTCCTCTTCATGCTTTTCAAATTCATGATTTTATTCATTACTTACTGTATATTTTTATATGCATATATGTATATATATATACATACATGCATACAGTCCTAAATACATAAGTGCCATCTGCTCAGTCTGTATAATATTACTAGTATGTATGTTTTCAGGGCTGCACATTGATTAGAATTGGAAAACCAATTGATGTGCTCTTCTTTAGGGAAGACTATATCTCTCGCTTTTAGTATTCCTTAGTTGCCTGTAGGTCTTTGTGTAGAATCAAGACCCCCTGGGCTTTCCCTGTCTGAATTAGTATGTCTATTTCTTCTAAAGACCAAGAAAAGATCTAGTGTCCCACAAGGAGTTTAATGTTTTTGATGATTCATATCACACTGATAGTACTTGCCTTTGTCTGACTAATGCATGGACATTTATATATGACATAAAAATATCTTGCTATGTGCCATGTGCTGAATGTATATCTCTTTAGAAGAGATAACTGTTTACTGTTCCTGAACTACCTTTGCATAAAAGTT
Source organism: Tokudaia tokunoshimensis (assembly GCA_036184795.1). Lineage (NCBI taxonomy): Eukaryota > Metazoa > Chordata > Mammalia > Rodentia > Muridae > Tokudaia > Tokudaia tokunoshimensis. Next base: position 17,220,958 of record BTHU01000004.1, on the reverse strand, counting down.
GTCTAAAGGAACTGTATGATTATCAGTCTGGTCCAGTAGCCCTTTATTTCAGTAGATTGCATAGTTATGTTGTCCCTCACACCCGACTCAGGGAAGCCATAAAACTCTCCATGAACATGTTCAAAATCTGAAAACTGAGTTAGCTCAATATGTACATGGTTTAGCAATTCTCAGAAAGTTTTTTTTCATTTATTTTTGTCAAGTCTCCGGTATTTTTATTTTTTTAAGTTATATCCTCCAAATCACACTTTTTTTCTGTCTTATTTTAGATACTGTAATAAGAACTTTCAGAGTGTGTGCCAAGCTCTCAGTGGGAGTCCTAATAACTGATTGTTCTGGGTGTTTTCATTTTCCTGGACTTTGCTATTTGGAATTACTTTAGACACCTGGATAGTGCAGGAATTGTGAAAGAGGTTCAGAAATTCTACTTAATTCAGCTTCTTTTTTGAACTGAAGCTTGCAAATGACAAAAGGAAATTGTATATATTTCCTGCACAGAAAAGTAGAATGGAGAAAGACTTCAGGCAAAGAGTGGGTTTTTAAAATACTCAGCATGTGTTACATTTGAGAGACTCTCAGCTAGAAAGTATGAAAGAGGAAGCAGAGTAAGAAGGGGATGAGATGAATGGAGATACCTGTAGGGGTGACAGAAGAGCTTCCTTTAATGCCTGGCTAGCTTATAGTTCCTTCACCTAAAAGGCTGACCTCCCTATCTACCCTGGAGGCTCATGGGATTTCTTGTTTTTACTTAAACCAGACTGAATGAGTTCTTGTTGCTTGCAAACCAAAGAGCCTTAACCTATTCATGCTGTGGTGGGTTCAAAACAAAGAGGAATACTCAGAATAGCATAAGTTGATAGAGTTATACTGGTGTTATAACACTTGTTTGATTGAAATGTGTCTTCATTGGAATCACACAATGAGGAGTTTTCCCTCTTTTGTAGGTATGAAGGAGCATGAAGGGACTGAGACTCCACCACAGAGACACAGCTGGGAGGAAGAGCTCAGAAGACTATAGAGGTGTGCAGGAGACAGCTAAGGAAGTTGTTTCAGAGCAACACTGATTATAATGTGTACTTAGAGCTATAACAAGCTGTGACTCTGAGTTCTTCATGACTGCCAAACCAGTGCCTGCAGATTATTATTGATTAATATTATGAACTGATACAGCACACCTACCACTGAGGCCTAGATTCTACTAGAAGAGTGTAGGAAATTGAGCTCACCAAAGAGATAATCCTCACTATGCCATATCAGGTAATTTCTTTGGCCCCACTGAGAATTTTGCTTAGTTCTTAGCTTACATAATTACCAGTCAGTTATAGCATATGCTGGATTTATGTAGATTTTATGAATTTGACTGAAGTTAATTACAAGCTTGCTATCTTATATTAACAATAGAGTTTTCTCATATGATTATTTTGTTAATTATTTATATAGGAGATTTTTTGACTTTTAAAAATACACTAAATGCAAGTGACAAATATCTTTATGATTCCAAACATCATGTTTCTCTAGACTGTTGATTCTAGGAAAGCCAGCACAGCCATGTTTGCATATTAGTTTTGTGAGAATTCATTTCTAATTTGGGGCTAATTACACATCTGTAAAGCAACGATCAACCTTAATTTCAAGAAATGATGAAAAGTACTAAAATCAAGTGGGCAAAGCTGATGTCTTGGTAGCTGTAGAGGTATTCTCTGTCTTTAAATTACTGTCTTTTAATCTAGAAACATGCACACTGGGAGACAAAGCAGGGAAAGTTCTTGCAGATGGCAGAACACCTGAGTGTTAAGGGCTGATCTGTATGTCTCACTCACGGTTGTTCCACAGCACCGTGTGCTTTTCTGTAGTTGAATTCCCTGTCACAACACTTGAGCAATCAAAGCCCTGTTTTATTTGTCTAGTCTGTCAACAATCAAGAATAAGGCACTCATAAATAATGGCAGAAGTTGGGCTGATTCCCATTTAACAGTTGGAGTTAATTCATTAGGGGGCCTAACTCAGGAGATAAGGGGTTTCTTTAAAACTACTGCTGACTATATAACACAAGAAACAACAACATGTCATTTGGGGTGGTGGAAGTGCAGATGAGTAGATACAGTCTTTTTATAATATAAAAAAAGTATATCATATATAGAAGGGTAGGGAATAGCTTTAAAGATTTTTAGAAAAGCTGATCCTAGTTCCACACTACTCCCATAATAGAACAGGATGATTTCTGAATGGAAATATGGATTAGGTGAGATGAATTAGGGTGTAGATTCAACTAGTTATAAGCAAGTCAGTGATGTCTAAGGAATAAAAAAATACCTTTGGGAAATTTAAAAATACAAAGTGTGAAATCAAAAATAGCTCAAATATTAAGATCTAGAAAATAATCATCACTGAATAAACTTGTGGAATTAATTACTGAAGTAGGCATAAAAAAGTGCGAAAGACAAAACATATGAATGATTATTAATGACTATTTTGTCCAGTCTGCTAAAGGAGATGTTCATATTTTCAATTTAATTTGTTCTCAATGACAAATATATCTCTGGAAAGTGAACAGAATATTAGTAAGGTAACACAAAACAATGACTTTTATTGGTTAATTAACCTCTTTGATTATTTGTATTTTTAAGATATTTTACTATTGATATATTTATGTAAACGAATAACATTATCCTTCCCTTGGAAAAAATTTGCAACTTAAGCTATAATAAAATCTATAAACTAATGAAGGAAAGTGTACAAAGAAAAATAGTGGGTGGCCATAAATTGAATGGAAAATATATAAACAAAACAGCTAAATTTGTGCTATAAATAGTTTTTTTCTAAAGCTTTAAAATTAACTTTTAAATGAGTTTTTACATAAAAGCAATAAACATTTATTATAGAACTTTTTTTATAAAGTATATAATGAAACAAGAAACTTATACATACTTCTCCCACGTTATATATATTAACAGATTAAGATAAATGCTTCTAGAACTCATATATACACACATGCTCACCTACACACATACACATACCAAATATTAGCAAAATAATATTTAAAGAACAAAGTTATAACTAAAACCACAAAATATTTAGTTATGACTACTAAACTGTTATTCAGATTTGGTGTGCCTTTTAACTAGAGCAATAAGAAAACTGAAACAAATACAGAGGATACAAATCAGAAAGAAAGGCAAAGGACACTATCAAAAGGACAAAGCAGCAGCCAACAAACTGGGAAAAGATTTTTACCAACCCTACATCTGACAGAGGGTTAATATCCAATATATATAAAGAACTCAAGAAGTTAGACTCTAGAGAGCCAAATAACCCTATTAAAAATGGGGTACAGAGCTAAACAAAGAGTTCTCACCTGAAGAATATCTAATGGTTGAGAAGCACCTAAAGAAATGTTCAACATCCTTAGTCATTAGGGAAATGCAAATCAAAACAACCCTGAGATTCCACCTCACACCAGTCAGAATGGCTAAGATCAAAAACACAGGAGACAGCAGTTGTTGGCGAGGATGTGGAGAAAGAGGAACACTCCTCCACCGCTGGTGGGATTGCACTCTGGAAAGCAGTCTAGCAGTTCCTCAGAAAACTGGGCATGACACTCCCGGAGGATCTGGCTATACCACTCCTGGGCTTATACCCAGAGGCTTCCCCTGCATGCAATAAGGACACATGCTCCACTATGTTCATAGCGGCCTTATTTATAATAGCCAGAAGCTGGAGAGAACCCAGATGTCCCTCAACAGAGGAATGGATTCAGAAGATGCTGTATATTTACACAATGGAATACTACTCTGCAATTAAAGACAATGAATTCATCAAATTCTTAGGCAAATGGTCAGAACTGGAAAATATCATCCTTAGTGAGGTAACCCAATCACAAAAGAACACACATGGTATGCAGTCACTGATAAGGGGATATTAACCCAGAATCTCAGAATACCCAAGACACAATTCACATATCAATAGATTTCCAAGAAGATGGAAGGAGAAACCCTTGGTTCTGGAAAGACTGGATGTAGGGGAATACCAGGACAGAGAAGCAAGAGGGGGTTGAATGGGGAACAGAGGGAGGGAAGAGGGCTTATGGGACTTTTGGGGAGGGAGGAAACGGGAAAGGGGAAATCACTTGGAATGTAAATAAAAAAATATAGAAAATAATTAAAAAAAGTAAATAAATAAATCTTTTAAAAAAAGTCAAAGAATAATTATTTGCAGATAATATGACCCCAGAAGTTTTACCTTGGAACTCCTACAGCTGATAAACACCTTTAGAGGTGTGGCTGAATACAAGATTAAGTATAAAGAAACCAAACCAACAAAAAAAAAAAACCCAAACTAACAAACAACCCAAAACCAACCAACCAGCCAAAGAGAAAAGTCCAGTAGTCCTCCTATATACAACTGAAAAATGGGCTGAGAAAGAAATTGGGGTAAGAACACCCTTTACAATAGCCAAAAATTATATAAACTCTTTTGGGGTAACCTAACCAAGCAAGCAAAAGACATGTATGACATAAACATCAAGCTTCTTAAGAAAGAAATGGAAGAAAATATCCAATAATAGAAAGATCTCTCATGCTCATGAATCAGCAGGACTGACATAATAAAAGTGCCCCTCTTAACAAAAGCGATCTACAGATTTGACACAATCCCCATCAAAATTTCAACACAATATTTTACAGACTTTAAAACAATAGTCAACTTCAAATAAAAACTCCTGGAAAACTAAAACAATTTTGTACAATAAAAGAAATTCCAGTAATATCACCAATCCTAATTGCAAACTCTATTACAGAACTATAAAAATAAAAACTTTATGGTATTGATACAAAGCCTGGCAAAATGATCAATATAATCAAATAGAAGACCCAGATATAAGTTCATACACCTATGGATATCATATTTATGATGAGTAAGTCAGAATTATACAATAGGAAAAGCTATACAAATGGTACTTGACTAACTGGGTATTGGCCTGTAGAAGAATGCAAAAAGAGCCATATTTATCACCCTGCACAAAACTCAAGTTCAAGTGGATCAAAGACCTCAACATAAAATAGGATACACTGAACCTGATAAAAGAGAAAGAAGGGGGAATCCTTGAACACATTGGCAGAGGAGTGAACTTCCTGAACAGAACACTGATAACACAGACAGTTTAGATTGACATAGACACCACCAATAGTACAAAACAACAGCCTACAGAATGGGAAAAGAGTTTAGCTAGTTTAACATGCGACAAAGGGCTAATTTTGAAAATATATAAAGATCTCAAGAAAGCAGACATCGTCAAACTAAATCATCCCATTTAAAAGTTGTAGGCAGATCTAAACAGAATTCTTATCACAGGAATATTGAATGGTGGAGAAGCATAAAGAAATGCTCAGCACTCTTAGCATCAAGAAAATGCAAATCAAGTCAGCTCTGAGATTCCATCTCACACCTGTCAGAATGGCTAAGTTCAAAAACACCAGTCACAATTCATGCTAACGAGGATGAGGAGAAAAGTTGTTGCTCCATTGTTGGTGGAATTGTGAATTTGTACTTGGAAACCAAAATGGCAGTTTCCCAGGAAATTGAGAATTGGCCTTCCTCAAGACCCAGATTTACCACTTTCAGGAAAAACCTAAAAAGATATTCTACCCTATTACAAAAACACTTGCTCAATTATATTCATTGCAGCTTTATTTGTGATAGTCAGAAATGGAGACAACTTAGATGTCCCTCAACCAAAGAATGGATAAAGAAAATGTGGTACATTTTACACAGTGGAGAATTACTTAGCTGTGAGAAAAATGACATCATGACATTTGTGGACAAATGGAAACTAGAAAAAAAAATCATCCCCAGTAAAGTAACCTAGATAAGGAAAGACAGACATAGTATGTGTTGGTACTCTGTCTGGATTCCACCCCCACAGTTACCTGGCAAGAGCCAAGTAGGCCTGGTCCACTATAAGAGGGACCGCTTGGCCCCTGTCCCCTCTCTTGCTCTCTTGGGCTCTTCACTTCCCACTTCCCTTACCCTCTCTCTCCACATGGTCATGGCTGGCCTCTCCTTCTCTATTCTCTCCTTCTCTGTGTCTTTCTCTACCTCTATTACCCTTGTAACTCCCCTCCTCATGCCTAATAATCATGCTCTATTCCATGCTATACTGGTGGAGGTGTGTGTGTGTGTATGTGTGTGTGTGTGTGTGGGCCCGCTGAGGCACCTCCTTTCTCCATACCTCACCACACACAGCAGAATATATTCTTACACCTACTTCTCTTTATAAGATCACAACAGTGTAGGGAGGTGATCTGTGCACAGGCAGCCTGGTTCTCAGGTAGAGCAAAGACTTGGAATTCCGGGACTTGGTAGGGGGTGCTTCCACCTACAATCTTGTGGGTGGAGCCTCCACCTGCATGGGATGGTAGGAGTTCAGTCACTGCCCCTGGACTCTGGCTCCTGCCACAGTTGCAGCCACCCAGGAGAGACATATGTCGCAGCACCAAGCCTTCCCCATATGTAAATAAGATTTCCCCAAGCTCTCAATCCAAGACAATGAGAAGTATCTGCTGCCTAACCCCGAGCACCCCCAAATTGTATATAAATCCTATCCTGAATCTTGTAGAATAATAAAGGGTGTTTGAGGATTACTTTTGTCGTCTGGGAGATTCTCTCACAAAGAGCTGTAACACAAGGGAAGAGGCTCTCTCTCCCAAAACACCGCTAGCTGCTCCCTTGCAACCTTCCCCAGCTAGATGGCCTCAGGCCGGATCAGGCGCAGAGCAGTGCTGGCAGCCAAGATGGTAGCAGCTACAGCAGCTGTGGCAACAGCAGTGAGACGGTGGGAGCGGCTTCCCTGCCTTCCCCCTCTGCCAGAACCCTTGCACCCGCTTCCAGCAGGGCCTCTGTATGGAGGTCCACAGCTGGTACCCAACATGGGACTTGAACAGACATGACTACACCCAAACGGATACTACAGGAAGGTGAGCCCCCTCGCAGACATCTGGAAACAACCAAACTTTTTTTCCTACTATGCCATCGCATGGATTTAGGCAAACCAAAGGGGGAACTGAAGACTTCTAGCCAGGGATACTCTCTGGTGTTGGCTGAAAGCCTTTCTGGCCTCTCTAAATCCTGACAGTGTTGGCAAAGACTATCTTGCTTCTAAATACGAAAAGAAAAACCTGGTGAGGCAGCAGCCACTTAAAAGCCACAGGGCAGCTGCCAATTCTTAAATCTGAGAAAAGGCTCAATGTTTTGGAACCTCTGTGGAATCCCCCTAATCCAGATAGGCTAAGGGAACATTCCCATTGGACAAACACTTCTCCTCTTTTCTGTCATGGGTAATTCACCATCACATAAAAAGTCGCCTCAGGCCAGGGAAATACATGCTCTACTAAAACCCCATGGAAATAAAATAGCCAAAAAGCAAGCCTCCTTGTTTTGGGAGGAAGTCCTTCAGATAGCACCAGGCATGGCCAGTGATAATATTTATAACCCAGACTCACGGATCAGAGTAGCTTCTGTCATCAAAAACAGAGATACCAGAGAAGGAAAAATACCCTCCCGTGACTTTTTGCTGATCTTAGCTGCCATTTGGCAATGTATAGGGCCATCTAAAGTAGGACAGGCTGATATTAGCAGAGTTCCTGAGCCCCCCTCAGTCAGATGAACCTAAGAATCAAGGTTCAAAAGCCCACTCTATTCCAGATCTTTCAGCCCTTACCCAACTTATAAGGGAAATAAAATTCATCCACCTACCCCTGCCTCCTTATGTCTTGGAGGAAACCTTAAATAAACCATCTGCTCCTCCTGCCCCTCCCTCCCCCACTCAGGGGCAAAGCTCCATTACAAAGACAAGAGAGCTGCCACCTGTCTCTTTCCCTACCTTACCACTCCCCATCCAACCAAAGAGAGGCATCTCCCCACCTCCTTCTCCAAGCCTTAAAAATAAAATACCTTTACTACCATCTCCATCCAATCAGAGAGAGATATCTCTCCCCCCTTTTCCAAGCCATAAAAGGGAAACACCTTCAAAAGCCATAAACAAAGCCCCACCTAACTCCATAGTCCCTTACCCCCAACCATCTACCACCCAACAGCTTTGTAATTTTCGAGACTCCCTTATAAAAACTAACCCTGCCTCCCATGATATGCAGGAGTCTGAAATGAGACTAAAAATCCAAACCACTCAGGCATACCCAGTTAATATTAACCCCAGTCTATATAGACCACTTAACTGGTACCCAGTACAAACCTCAGACTTAAAAGAACTCAGGCAGGTTGTAAAGGAAGATGGTATCCACGAACCCTGGACAAAATCTCTCCTATGGAGCCATATTGCCAACTTAAATAACCCCCAAGATTGGAGAGATATTTGTCGCTCTTCCCTTCCTGGCCCCATATTTATAGAATGGGAAGCCCTCTATCGAGATGAATATAGCCAACAGGTCAGACAAAACCAGGGCAGAGGTGACATCCCATGGGATTTTAATGAACTCTTTGGCCAGAAAGACTTTTCCACAGGAGCACAACAGGCAGCCCAGCCAGCAAGGTACTATGAGCAGGTATGCCTCTGTGCAATCCAAGCTTGGGACAAGCTCAACCCACTCTCAGGGTCACAAGAACCTGCCTCCTCCCTGTTCTTCCTCCTTCAAAAACCTGGAGAGCCCCTATCTGATTTTATTCTCAGAACTAAAATGAGCCTATAAATAAAGATTCCCAACCCCACAGCTAGGGACCTACTTCTTAAAAACATTGCATGGGAAGACAGGACTTCTGAGTCCAGACTAGCTTGCCAGGGTCTCTGGGAGGAGCATCATGATAGATGGATTGTAACAACCCGAGATATAGGAACTACGTCATACCAGATTATATCTGTGGCTCAGGCATTTGCAGCAGCAGTAAAAACAGAAGGAATCTGCTTCAAATGTGGAGAGGCAGGACCTGGAGAAATGAATGCTCACAAAACTCCCCCCACCTTAAGAGATTCCAATCCCTCTTGTGAATGCTCACAAAACTCCCCCCTAAGAGATTCTAATCCCCCTAAGACAATCTGCCTCCGATGTAAAAGAGATTTCCACTGGAGGAGACACTGTACTTCGACATATGATAAAAATGGCTGGCCACTAGAACCTTTAAACTCCAGATGGGGCAGCCCTCAGTCCTGACAATAAGAGGGACAACTGCTCCCATAGAAGCCTTATGGGTGTCTAGCATCTCAGAAGACTCCCATCCAAAATTAACCATTAAAATAGACAATAAACCATTCAAATGCCTTATTGATACTGGAGCAGATAGGATAATTTTAAGGCGACAAAAGATCCCACGTGACTGTCAGCTTGTTCCTGGGCCCCAGCTCATAGGCATAGGGGGGTACCTCTCACGTGTTTGTCACTAAACAGGCTTACAAGTGGGAAGACCCAGATGGAGCTACCGCCCTTATACGGCCCCTGGTGGCTCAAGTAGCCACCAATCTTCTAGGAAGAGACATTCTGCAAGTTTTAGAGGTGGTGCTTACCACCCAACAAAAAGGGGACTGCATTACAATAGAAGACATTACCTATAAAGAGAATACCCAAAGAGACCCTGAAAACCCTCCAAATCACCCCCAATTCTAGGGGCCACTGTCAGATTTAACACTCCCTGCCTTGACTGGTTCTCTGATGAAGCCATCTGGGTCCCACAATAGCCTCTATCAAGGGAGAAGCTTAGAGCCCTCAAATAGTTGGTAGAAGAACAGCTGTTGCTACAACATCTCTGCCCCTCCCGCAATCCATGGAATACCCTTGTGTTTGCTATAAAAAAGACCTCAGGGGGATGGAGATTATTACAAGATCTAAGGGCAATTAATAAGACGATGCAAGTCTGGGGCTCCCCACAAAGAGGGCTCCCCACATCACAGCCATCCCTGCCAATGTTCCCCTGTTACCAATAGACATAAAAGATTTTTTTTCTATCCTTCTCCACCCCAGAGACTGTGAATGTTTTGCATTCTCAGTACCCCCCATTAACCACTCTGTTCCTGTCTCATGATATGAATGGACTGTCCTCCCATAGGGAATGGCTGACAGTGCCACCATTTGTCAGGAGGCTGTAGCCACTGCATTAAAATCCTGTATAGACAAAGGACTCCATGTCTACCATTATATGGATGACGTACTAGTACGGGGGGACACTTCCACCTTCCCCTCCCAAGTTAAGGACCAGCTAATACCTTCCCTTTCTGCCCTAGGATTCAAAATAGCCCCTCACAATATCCTACTTATTCTGCCCATTACAATTTTAGGAACAGAGATCTCCCTTACCTCAACACAAACCCTCAAACCTACCCTTTCCTTCCCTCAAAAATTAACCCTCGCTTCCCTCCAGAGTTTTCTGGGCAACCTCAACTGGCTTCGACCCTGGCTCCATCTTCCCACAAGCACCCTTCCAACCCTCTTCAACCTCCTGAGAGGAGACAAAAACCCCTCCTCTCTGAGAACACTACCCCCAGAGGCATTCCAGGCCCTAAATTCTGTCAACATAGCCCTAAAAGATATGGCTTTTGCTAGGTATGACCCAACAAAACCCATACAGCTCCATATCTTTAACTCTTCCCCTACACTTGTGGGAACCCTTTACCAACTTCAGGGGGTGCTAGATTGGCTCCATACCCCTATGGGTAGTGCACGCCAAATTTTAAATGAGGTGGATGCACTAGCTAACATAATTAAAAATGCTAGAGACAGAGTCCTACAAACCATAGGAAAAGAACCTGACATTTTTGTAACCCCCTTCTCCCTCTCTGACATTCAGGGGCAAATCAAAAATCACTCCCACTTTGACATGCCTGATAGGATTCCCAGGACAAATTGACAACCACTATCCTGATGAAAAATGGGCCTCTGCCCTCCCCCTTTTGTGGTGGCTATCCCCCAAACTATTCTCAATAGGGTCCATAGTGGGAGCCCCTTCAATATCTACCGATGGGGGAAAGAGGGAACTGCAGCAATAATATACTACTTCCCTGAGGATGAACCCCCTATCCTCTGATTCAAAGAACTGCCCATCACTCCCCCCAATATAAAGAAGCATATGCCATCTATCTAGTTCTAAAAGAAGTCAAGGGCCCCCTTAACCTCTTTTCAGACAGTGTATATGCTGTCAATTTGCTCCCCTGGTTGTCAAGATCCTTCATCAAACTAGACGCCAACCCACTTTCCCCTCTACTCATACAGATCTCCACCCTCCTACATGAAAGAGACTCCTCCATCTATATCCAGAATGTCCCATCCTACAGTCCCCTGCCAGGCCCCATATCTGAGGGAAATGCACTCACTGATCAAACTGCCTCACCAGGGACATTCATAGCTTCCACAGGACAAGCAGATCAATTTCATTCATGCACACACACAAATCTAAAGGGACTTCATGCCCGCTTCTCTCACATCCCTCTTGCTCAATTCCAAAGGATAATAAAGACATACTCCTCTTGTGCATCCCTCATTACCACCCCAGCTTTGCAAATGATGGGCACCAATCCCCGAGGCCTTAAGTTCAATGCCTTATGGTAGATTGATGTCATCCATATTCCCCAATTCGGCAGACAGAAATATGTTTTCGTCACCATAGATACATACTCACATTTCATATGGGCTACAGCCCAAACAGGTGAAAACTTAAAAAGGTTGATTCACCATATGCTCTCTAGGTTTGCCATCATGATCATTGCTCAACAGATAAAAACTGACAATGTCCCTACCTTTACTAGCGCTCAATTCAAAACTTTTTGGGCACACTGGGAAATTGCCCATCATATAGGAATTCCCCACAACCCCAGGGCCAAGGAATAGTAGAAAGAACACTCAAACCCTAAAGACCCAGCTCCAAAAAAAAAAAAAGGCAACCACCTATCCCCCTAATGTTCAATTAATGATGGCTCTGACTACCCTAAACATATTTAATGTCTACAAAGACTCCAAACATCCTCCTATTTCCCTCCATTGGCACACACCAAAATTAACACTCCGTATTCTAGTACGATGGCAAGATTCTTTGGATGGAATTTGGAAGGGACCAGAACCCCTCCTTACAACTGGGAGGGGTTTTGCTTTTGTATTTCCACAGGATCAGCCTAAGCCTATCTGGGTTCCTGCCAGAAATGTCTGACACCACCCCGCCTGCCTCTCGTTGACAGATTAGGGACAGAAGAGGAGGAGGAGACAGAGGAAACACCATGTCCAGAGGAAAAGATCTCCTGGAAGGAAATCCATGAGGTCCAGGCCATGTGCCCTCCACAAGCCCACCTCTCCTCTATACTTTTGGCCATTTTTGTAATTCTTCATGCAAACTCTGCTACTGCTCAGCCCCTCCTTAGCATTCCTAACACCTACCAATGGAGATTCTGCATTAGAGAAACCTACAATGGACACAACAAGGTTGTAGGGATACAGGACTGCCCACTTGAAGGATATCGAACCAGGATTGATATCCCTCTACACCCAGATTCCATCTCCATTATCCCCAGCCCTTTTCTCTGCTTTCCCTACTGAAACACAGGTGAATGTCTCCAGGAGGTCTCTACATATGGAGGCTGCAGGTACCGGAGTTGCAGAATGGAATTCACCAATTGTGGTGGCACCATGCTCACCAACCTTAACACTCATTTTCAGGTTTCCATCAATGAACCATGGAATGAACGCTGGCAGACCAGAGTCATGGGTAAACTTTACCCCAATGGCTATGCCAGATACCCAGTTGCTGACCTGCACATCTCCCATGAGCTTGTTCTTGCCCCCAAATCAGCCTTTACTCACGCTGACATTATCCAACTGGAAAATCAGTCTCTGAAGGAGCTACAAGCCACCCTTTTCTGGCTACAATACAACCAATATGCAACTGACCTCTTTCCCTTAACAACCCACCCCAACTCCTCCCAATGCTTTTTCTGTGCTTCTCTCTCCCGACCTTTATGATCAGCTGTTCCCATTAATACTTCCATTCATGACCTCCATGGAACCCTACCCACGAGGAAAGGACAAGACACCCCTCTCAACACACAGCAGTTTGGACTCACTTATAAGTATGTATTAACTGTAATATAAAGGTTAGTCATGCTATAGTCCACAGACCCAGAGAGACTAAGTACCAATAGGGGCTTTAAAGGGGGGACCCTTGGGTGTCCCTGTGTAGGGGAAATAGAATAGATTCTGTGGGTAGACTTGGGGAGGGTTGTGATGAGAACAGGAAGGATCAGGTGTGTTAGGGAGAAAGTACTGGAAGAGATAACTGAAAGTGGAGTGAATGGGGAGGCATGATGTAGAAATCTGGTTCATTAGAAACTCTTAAGGTTAGCTTAGCAAGAACTAGTAAGGGAGGATTTGGAGCTTGAGTCAGCCATTCTCTGTAACCAGGCAAGGATACAAGATGTTACCTGGGATACAAATGCATCCACTAAACTTTGACCTATAAACTATCCCACTTGCATGAGTACTGGGGCAATGGGGGTTCAGACTTTGTGGGAGTGCCCAACCAATGATGGGTCTAATTGATCTGAGAGTAAGCCCTGCATGACATTGTCTGGACAACTAGGAATCACACAATAAATAAATAGTCCAGAAACATAGGAAAGAAAAAAAATAAGTAAAATGATTCCTAATGATATTATTATATACTCCTAGATCAGTGTCTTTCTAGCCCATTTGTCATCAAAGAGGCTACCTCAGGCAGCTGATAGGAGTACATGAAAGAGACACCACCAGGTTCAGCCAAACACCAGGCTCAGCAACATACCAAGTTGGATCTTTCTATCAGGTCCTTCCCCTTGGAGCTTGGGGAGCCCTACGGAAAGCCGGGTGTGGGGTGGGGGGAGTTATAGGAGGCAGAGGGGTCAAGGACACCAGGAGAACACAGCACACACACTTCTAACAGTGGGAGTGAACTCTTTTATCTGCTTTTCAAACCCTTTTACTCCCGCTGGATTTCTTCACCCAGTCTTGATAGTCTTGAAGGTTTGCTCCTAGTCTTATTGGATCTTGTTAGGCCATGTTTGCTGAATATTCCTGGACCAGTGCTCTTTTCTGAAAGGAAGAGGAGGAGTGGATCTGCTGGAGAAGGGAGGAAGTAGAGGATAGAAGAAGTGGAGAGAGGAGAAAATCTAGCTAGGATATATTAATGATTAAAAAGAGAGCAAAAAGAGAGAGGGAGAGGGAGGAAGAAAGAGGAGAGGGGAGAGGAGAGAGGAGGAGAGGAGTGAAGAAAAAGGGACTTGTAGACAGGAGTGAGATTTGACAGGGGTGGAGAGAAAAGAAGAGTGTTAGAAGTAATGATAATCAGAATTCACTAGATACATGTATGAAATAATAAAAAATAATTTAATTAATAAGGGGAAAACGTGACAACCCAGAGGATAGATGTTTAAAAACAGCTAATAAAAGATGAGAAAGTAAGTCCTGAATTGATTCAAATAAAATTAGAGAAATCTTAGGAAGTTACAGTTCTTTAAAGTATCAAAGACAAAATGTTGTTTTCTTTTTTTGTTTGTTTCAAGTTTTTTTTTAATTTTCTATATTTTTTATTTACATTCCCAGGGATTTACCCTTTCCCAGTTCCCTCTGCCCCACAAGTCTCATAAGCCCTCTTCCTCCAACTGTTCCCCATACAATCCCCTCCCCCTTGTCTGTTCTGGTATTCAACACACTGCTACACCCAGTCTTTCCAGGACTAGGGGTCTATCTTTCTTTCTTCTTGGAAATCGATTGATATGTGAATTGTGTCTTGGGTATTCTGAGATTCTGGGTTAAAATCCCCTTATCAGTGACTGCATACCATGTGGGTTCTTTTGTGATTGGGTTACCTCACTAAGGATGATATTTTCTAGTTCTGACCATTTGCCTAAGAATTTCATGACTTCATTGTTTTTAATTCCAGAGTAGTATTCCATTGTGTAAATATACCACATCTCCTGTATCCATTCCTCCATGAGGGACATCTGGATTCTTTCCAGCTTCTGGTTATTATAAATAAGGCTGCTATGAACAGAGTGGAACATGTGTCCTTATTGCATGCCAGAGAGGCCTCTGGGCACATGCCCAGGAGTGGTATAGCAGAATCCTTCGGGAGTGTCATGCCCAGTTTTCTGAGGAACCACCAGACTGCTTTCCAGAGTGGTTGTACCAGCTTGCAATCCCACCAGCAGTGGAGGAATGTTCCTCTTTCTTCACATTCTCGCCAACACTTGCTGTCTCCTGTATTTTTGATCTTAGCCATTCTGACTGGTGTGAGGTGGAATCTCAGGGTTATTTTGATTTGCATTTCCCTAATGACTAAGGATGTTGAACATTTCTTTAGGTGCTTCTCAGTTATTCAATATTCTTCAGGTGAAAATTCTTTGTTTAGCTCTGTACCTCACTTTTTAATAGGGTTACTTGGCTTTCTGGACTCTAATTTCTTAAGTTCTTTGTATATATTGGATATTAGCCCTCTGTCAGATGTAGGGTTGGTAAAGATGTTTTCTCAATATGTTGGCTGCCGCTTTGTGCTTTTGAGAGTGTCCTTTGTCTTACAGAAACTTTATAATTTTATGAGGTCCCATTTGTCAATTCTTGATCTTAGAGCATCAGCTATTAGTGTTCTGTTCAGGAAATTATCCCATGTGCCCATGTGTTCAAGGCTCTTCCCTAGTTTCTTTTCTATTACTTTCAGTGTGTCTGGTTTTATGTGGAGGTCCTTGATCCACTTGGAGTTGAGCTTAGTACAACGAGGTAAGAACCGATCTATTTGCATTCTTCTGCATGCTGACCTCCAGTTGAAACAGCACCATCTGTTGAAAAGGCTATCTTTTTTCCACTGGATGGTTTTAGCTCCTTTGTCAAAGATCAAGTGACTATAGGAGTGTGGATTCATTTCTGTGTCTTCAATTCTGTTCCATTGATCTACATGCTTGTCACTGTATCAATACCATGCAGTTTTAAACACTATTGCTCTGTAGTATAGCTTGAGGTCCGGGATACTGATTCCCCCAGAAGTTCTTTTACTGCTGAGAATAGTTTTAGCTATCCTGGGTTTTCTGATATTCAAGATGAATTTTCAAATTGCTCTTTCTAACTCTATGAAGAATTGAGTTGGGATTTTGATGGGGATTGCATTGAATCTGTATATTGCTTTTGGCAAGATGGTCATTTTTACTATATTAATCCTGCCAATCCAGGAGCATGGCAGATTTTTCCATCTTCTTCAATTTCTTTCTTCAGAGACTTGAAGTTCTTGTCATACAGCTCTTTCACTTGTTTGGTTAGAGTCACACCAAGATACTTTATATTGTTTGTGGCTATCATGAATGGTATCATTTCCCTTATTTCTTTCTCAGCCTGCTTATCCTTTGAGTATAGGAAGGCTTCTGATTTGCTTGAGTTTATTATATATCCAGCCACTTTACTGAAGTTGTTTTTCAGCTGTAGGAGTTCTCTGGTGGCATTCATTGGGTCACTTAAGTATACCACCATATCATCTGCAAATAGAGATAGTTTGACTTCTTCCTTTCCAATTTGTATCCCATTGACCTCCTTTTGTTGTCTAATTGCTCTAGCTAGAACTTCAAGTACTATATTGAAAAGATATGGAGAGAGAGGTTAGCCTTGTCTAGTCCCTGATTTTAGTGAGATTGCTTTAAGTTTCTCTCCATTTAGTTTGATGCTGGCTACCAGTTTGCTGTAAATTGGCTTTACTATGTTTAGATATTGGCCTCGAATTCTTGGTCTTTCCAAGAGTTTTAACCTGAAAGGATGCTGAATTTTGTCAATTGCTTTTTCAGCAACAAATGAAATGACCATGTGGTTGTTTTTTTTGTTTGTTTGTTTTTTTTGTTGTTTTTGAGATTGTTTACGTAGTAGGTTACATTGATGGACTTCCTTATATTGAACCATCCCTGCATTCCTGTGATGATGCCTACTTGATCGTGGTGAATAATCATTTTTATGTGTTCTTGCATTCGGTTGGCAAGAATTTTATTGAGTACTTTTGCATCGATATTCATAAGAGAAATTGGTCTGAAATTCTCTTTCTTTGTCGGATCTTTGTGTGATTTTGGTATCAGTGTAATTGTGGCTTCATAGAACAAGTTGGGTAGGGGTCCATCTGTTTCTATTTTGTGGAATAGTTTGAAGAGTATTGGTGTTAGGTCTTCTTTGAAGGTCTGATAGAATTCTGCACTAAAACTATCTGGTCCTGTGCCTTTTTTTTTTGGTTGGAAGACTTCCAATGACCACTTCTATTTCTTCAGGGGTTATGCGATGGTTTAGATGGTCTATTTGATCCTGATTTAATTTTGGTATTTGGTATCTGTCTAGGAAATTGTCCATTTCTTTCAGATTTTCTACTTGTGTTGAATAAAGTCTTTTGTAGTAGGATCTGATGATTTTTTGAATTTCCTCAGTTTCTGTTGTTATAGCTCCATTTTCATTTCAGATTTTGTTAAATTGTATACTGTCTCTGTGCCCTCTGGCTAGTCTGGCTAAGGGCTTATCTATGTTGTTGATTTTCTCAAAGAACCAACTCCTAGTTTTGTTGATTCTTTGTATGGTTCTATTTGTTTCTACTTGATTGATTTCATCCCTGAGTTTGATGATTTCCTGCCTTCTACTCCCCTTGGTTATATTTGCTTCTTTTTGTTCCAGGCTTTCAGGTGTGTCATTAAGCTGCTAGTGTTTGTTCTCTCCTGTTTCTTTTTGGAGGCACTCAGGGCTATGAATATTCCTCTTAGCACTGCTTTCATTGTGTCTCATAAATAAGAGTAAGTTGTGTCTTCATTTTCATTAAATTTTAAAAAGTCTTTGATTTCTTTATTTCTTCCTTGACCAAGATATCATTGAGTAGAGCATTGTTCAGCTTCTATGTATATATGGGCTTTCTGTTGTTTTTGTTGCTATTGAAGACCACCTTTTTCCATAGTGATCTGATATGAGGCATGGGATTAGTTCGATTTTCTTATATCTGTTGAGGTCTATTTTGTGACCAATTATATGGTCGATTTTGGAGAAGGTTTCATGAGGTGCTGAGAAGATATTTTCTTTGGCATTAGGATGAAATGTTATATATATATATATATATATATATATATATATATATAAGCTCCATTTGATCCAAAGCTTCAATTAGTTTCACTGTGTCCCTGTTTAGTTTCTGCTTTCCTGTTTGATTCATTGCAGAGAGTGGGGTGTTGACGTCACCCACTAGTCACCCACTATTATTGTGTGAGGTGCGATGTGTGCTTTGAGCTTTAATAAAGTTTCTTTTATGAATGAGGGTGCGATTGCATTTGGAGCATAGATGTTCAAAATTGAGAGTTCTCCTTGGTGGGTTTTTCCTTTGACCGTTATGTAGTGTCCTTCATGTCTTTTTTGATGACTTTAGGTTGAAAGTCAATTTTATCCGATATTAGGATGGCTACTCCAGCTCGTTTCCTGGGACCATTTGCTTGTAAGATTGTTTTCCAGCCTTTTATTCTAAGGTAGTGTTTGTCTTTGACACTGAGGTCCGTTTCCTGCACGCAGAAAAATGCTGGGTCCTGTTTACGTATCCAGTCTGTTAGTCTATGTCTTTTTATTGGGGAATTGAGAACATTGATGTTAAGAGATATTAAGTAATAGTGATTATTGCTTCCTGCTATTTTTGACGCTATCTTTATGTTTGAGTGATTATCTACTTATGGGTTTGATGAAAGAAGGTTACTATCTCGTTTTTTCCAGGGTGTAGTTTCTTTCCTTGTATTGGCGATTTCCACCTATTATCCTTTGCAAGGCTGAGTTTGTGGAAAGATATTGTGTAAATTTGGTTTTATTATGGAATATATTGGTCTCTCCATCTATGGTGATTGAGAGTTTCGCTGGGCTGGCATTTGTGTTCTCTTAGAGTTTTTATGAGATCTGCCCTGAATCTTCTAGCTTTCCTAGTCTCTGGTGAGAAGTCTGATGTAATACGGATAGGTCTTCCTTTATATGTTACTTCCTTTATATGCCCTTTTCTGTTACTGCTTTTAATAGTCATTCTTTGTTTAATACATTTGGTGTTTTGATTATGATGTGACAGGAGGTATTTCTGTTCTGGTCCAGCCTGTTTGGAGTTCTTTAGGCTTCTTGTACATTCATGGGCATCTCTCTCTTTAGGTTAGCTACGTTTTCTTCCATAATTTTGTTGAAGATATTTACTGGCCCTTTAAGTTGCAAATCTTTACTCTCATCTATACCTATAACCCTTAGGTTTGGTCTTCTCATTGTGTCCTGGATTTCCTGGATGTTTTGGGTTATAAGTTTTTTGCATTTTGCATTTTCTTTGACTGTTGAGCTGATACTTTCTATGTTATCTTCAGCATCTGAGATTCTTTCTTCCATCTCTTGTATTCTATTGTTGATGTTTGCATCTATGATCCCTGATTTCTTCCCAATGTTTTCTATCTCCAAAATTGTCTCCCTTTGTGATTTCTTAGTTGTTTCTACTTCCTTTTTAGATCCTGGATCGATTTTCTCAGTTCCTTCACTTGTTTGTGTGTGTTTTCTTTATATTTCTTTAAGATATTTTTGTGTTTCCTCTCTCAGGACTCTGCCTGTTGACCCCTGTTCTCTTGTATTTCTTTAAGTGATTTTTGTGTTTCCTTTGTAAGGGCTTCTACCCCTTGATTCATGTTCTCCTGTATTTACGTCCTTCTTGAAATCCTCTAATAGCATCAAGAGTAGTGATTTTAAATCCAGATCTTGCCCTTCAGGTGTGATGGGGTATCCAAGACTTGCTGCTGTTGGAGAGTTATGTTTGGATAGTTCCACATTGCCTTGATTTCTGTTAGTAACATTCCTATGTTTGTCTTTTGCCATCTGATTGTCTCTGGTGTTAGTTGTTTCTGCTGTCACTGGCTGGTGCTTTAATCTCCTGTGAGCCTGCAAGGCTATTTCTGCACCCCCTGGATTACCAGTTTTCCCCTGGCACCAATTGATGATGGAGTGCCCTGCTCCTGAATGTCTTTGGAGTCCTGGTGTGCCTTGTCCCAAGTGATGTTATACTTGGGATATCTCTGTTTATCTGGAGTCTCTGTCTAGTCTATAACCTGATCAAAGGTGTCGGAGGCTGCTGCACTCCCTCCAAGCGTGGGTCACTCTACAGGGCAGATGTCCCACAGCAGAGCTTGCACCCCGATGACCACATAGCTGCCCCTCTCTTGGGCACAGGTGGAACCCTAGCAGGCTGTGGCCCAAGCAGTTTTATACTTGGGAAATCTCTGTGTACCTGGAGTCTCAGTGTAGTCTATCACTGGAGCAGCGGTGGCTGAGTGGAGGCTGCTGCAGTCCCTCCAGGCATGGGTCACTCTGCAGGGTAGATGTCCCACAGCAGAGCTGGCATGCAGATGACCACAGAGCTGTCCAGATCTTGGATGCAGGCGGCCCCTAGCTGGCTGTGTCCCAAGCAATGTTATGTTTGGTTATCTTTGCACCTGGAGGCCCCGACTGCTTTGTTGCCAGATCGAAATGTATGTTAAGAAAGGTCATGGAGTGCTTTTGTAGTTACTTCCATGAGTCACACTAAAAACATTTTATTTGTCATTACATATATATTATCAAAATGAAATACAGAAAATGGAACTTTATTTCTAAAATCAAGACCTAAGTTAGGAATCTCACTGTCCTATAGAAAATACTATTAATTTCCCTTTTAAGAAGAAAGAATGCTCAGTCTCCTGTTTTCCTAAGAAGTGTGATGACAGTGAAGGCTTTTTGTTAAAAGGAACTTTAGTTTGCTTAGCAATTGCAACAGTTTCTATAGATGATATTTAATTCAAAAGTAATTATTCACTCAATAAATTTTTTCACACATGCTAAAACATGTAACTTTCCCTCATTTCCATAGTTTTGTTTCTACTGTCACATACATATGCACATACACATACACACATACATATACATATGTGATTTTATGTCCATATATATCATGTATGTAACAATGTATACAGAAAACTTACATCTGTCTTTCGAAGTTTGATTTGATTTTTCTTAAAGTAATTATCACCTTTGAGAAAGAGGGTGGGAGAGGATGGTGGGAAATATGCTTAGTGTACAAAATATACTTGAATGAAAAGATTCCATGTAACACAGTATAACTTATAATAACTCTATAAATAGAAAATTATAAATGATAATTGCTATATATTTGGCTAACAGTGAATTTTATAGAAGAAATGAAAATGAAGTACATACTGTATTAATGAATACATATGCACATACAGACACACAGAGACACACACACACACAGACACACTCTCCCCCACATGTTTGAAAACATATACACTGAAATTATGATAGAATCAATGTCAGTCAAAGGCAAACTTTATTAAATAGATATAAAAACTGAATATTAAGATGTTAAGTAGATATAATGATGTATGTAAGATTTGAATTCAGTCAAAATAAGCATATTAAGGATACTGGCTTTCTTATTTTCATGTCTGTTGTGACAAAATACTTTCAGAAAGAAAAAAGTGACTTATGGAAGAGTAACCTACTTAGCTTTCAATTCCAGGTTATCATTCAATTCCAGTTCATCATTGCTGGAATGTCAAGGCAGGGAATTGAAGCAACAAGTCACTCCATAACTACAGTCAAGAGTAAAGAGAAACAGATATGGTATCTGTGCTCAGTATTCAATTTGCTTTCTATAATTTTATATAGTCTAAGATGGAGAATCAGGGAATGGTACTCCATACTGTCAGGCTCTACTCCCACATCAATTAAGGCAATCACAATACCCTTAAATGCCCCTAAAATCACTTAATATATAATCTCCAAAACATTTAGTGTCACCTTAAAACCCAGAGTGACAAAAAATTTACCTAACTCAAATTAAGAAAGGCTCCATGTGTCCAGTCTCCATCCAAAAGTGAGAGAACAGAAGGGTCACCTAGACTTGTCCATTTGCCAGTAATGTGTAGCTTCTGTGAGTTCATGATTGCCATAGCTGTCTTAAGTACTTTTGTATTTCCATGATAAAATGTAACCACAGCAACATATAGAAAAATATAATAATTTCTTTCAGCTTGTGGTTTCAGGTGTGTAGAGTTCATAATGGTAGGAACAGCATTGTATTATGTAGCAGACATGATGGCAGGGATAGGAAGTTATGAGGTCACATCATCCACAATAATCACGAAGCAGAATGGGAATAAACTGTGAGTGGGTGAGACTTTATAATATCAAAGCCTGCTTACAATGATATTCTGCCTCAACCTAAATCTCACAAAGCACCACCATTAACCAAGTCTTCAAATGCCTGAGACTATGGAGAATGTTTATTGTTCAACAGCTATTTGCCCCCCCCCTTTCACACAGAGTCTCTTGCCCATTTCATAATGCTAAATACACCTAGTACAATGACAAGAGTCTCCACAGTCTTTCACAATGTGAACACTGTTTTAAACGTAGAAAGTTTCTTCTGAGAATAAGGCAAACTTAACCATTTCCCCCTGCAAAATCAAAAGTCAAATTACATACGACTAGCATAGAGTGACATATTTTCATTTCAAAATGAAGGAATAGAGGCATAGTTAGGAAATACAGGACCAAAATCAGACCAGAATCCAGGAGGGTGAAAATAAATCTCTATAACTAAAGGTCTAATGCCCAAGACTCTCCCATCAATCTTGCCTCTTAAGAAAGCACAATCAGGAAAATACTGCCAAATTCCCATGCCAACATGGGATGATGGGTCATGCTCCTCTTGAATATTATTAGTCATAGCTTTTGTTTGCAGTTCCTTTCTTGGACCCCGGAGGTCATCATTCTCTTTGTAGCAGTGCAGAACAGGAGGTCTCTCTCCTTAATGGCATTAATCTCTTTATCTCCTCAACACAAGCTTTGGATACAGCACTAAGTTTCTGCATGTTCTTTTTCTCTTTAGTCGATACATTTGTATTTCTTTATGTGCTTTTAGATTTTTTTATGGTAGATATGCAAAGCAGTCATTAACAACCATAATAACTAAAGATTAACTATTTTGTTGCTGTGACATTGCCTCTATTAAACAATTTAGTTCTTTACCTTTATTTTTATGTACACAGACAAACAGAAATAAAAGTTTAACAAATAAAAAGGGTGTAATATATATGTGCAAGGTCTTCCCAGTGTAAAACACATTCAGTCTCCTTCTGACTGACTTTGAATCAAGATGTAGAACTGTCAGCTCCTTCTCTAGTACTATGTCTGCCTGCATGCTACAATGCTTCTCACCATGATGAGAAGCCATCCCCAGTAAAACGTTTTTCATTATAAGGGTTGCCTTGGTCCTGGTGTCTTTTCACAGTACTGAATACCCTAACTAAGACTCATATAGATGTCATTATTTGTTCAAGTTTGGAACAAAGTGGGTATATTCCCACCCCACGTTTTCTTTATTATTATTATTATTATTATTATTATTATTATTATTATTATTATTATTATAAGTTATTTGATTTATTTATATTTCAAACGGTATCCCCTTTCCACATTACCCCTCTGTAAACCCCCACCCTACCACCTACTCACCCTCTCCCAATTTCCTGACTTGCATTTCCATATTCTGGGGAATCAAGCATTCACAAGACCAATGGCCTCTCCTTTTATTGATGTCTGAAATGATCATCTTCTGCTACATATGTAGCTGGAGCCATGGGTCCCCCCAGCCCCCATGTGTACTCTTCAGTTGGTATTTTGCTTCCTGGGAGCTATGGCGGTACTGGTTGGTACTTATTTACATATTATTGTTCCTCCTGCAGAGCTTCAGACCTCTTCAGCTCCTTCGGTCTTTGGGTCCAGATCATTCTATTGGTTGGCTATGAGCCATGGGTGTTTTGATCCACTTTCCAATAAGGATCAAAATATTCACACTTTGGTTTTCCTTCATCTTGTGCTTCATGTGGTCTATGAGTTGTATCTTGGGTATTCGGAGCTTTTGGGCTAATTATTCACTTATCGGCGAGTGCATATGATGTGTGTTCTTTGTAATTGGCTTCCCTCACTCAGGATGATATTTTCTAGCTCCATCCTTTTGCCTAAGAATTTCATGAATTCATTGCTTTTAATGGCTGAGTAGTACTCTATTGTGTAAATGTACCTCATTTTCTGTATCCATTCCTCTGTTGAACGACGTCTGGGTTCTTTCCAGTTTCTGCCTATTATAAATAAGGCTACTATGAACATTGTGGAGCATGTGTCCTTATGAAATTTTGGAGCATCTTCAGGGTATATGCCCAGGAGTGTTATAGATGGGTCCTCAGGTAGTGCTAAGTCTAATTTTCTGAGGAACCGCCAAACTGATTTCCAGAGTGGTTTTATCAGCTTGCAATTGCACCAGCAATGGTGGAGTGTTCCTCTTTCTCCACATCCTCTCCAGCATTTTCTGTCCCCTGAGTTTTCCCTTGAGTTTTTGATCTTGACCATTCTGACTGATGTGAGGTGGAATCTCACTGTGGTTTTGATTTGCATTTCCCTGATGATTAAGGATGTTGAATATTTCTTTAGGTGTATCTTAGCCATCTGGTATGCTTCAGTTGAGAATCTTTTATTTAGCTCTGTACCCCATTTTTAATAGAGTTATTTGGTTCTCTGGAGTCTAACTTCTACAGTTCTTTGTATATATTGGATATTAGCCCTCTATCAGATGTAAGATTGGTAAAGATCTTTTCCCAATTTGTTGGTTGACATTTTGTCCTATTGACAGTGACCTTTGCTTTACAGAAGTTTTGCAATTTTATGAGGTCCCATTTGTCAATTCTTGATCTTAGAGCATAAGCTATTAGTGATCTGTTCAAGAAATTTTCCACTGTGCCCATGTGCTCCAGGTTCTTCCCCACTTTCTCTTCTATTAGATTCAGTGTATATGGTTTTATGTGGAGGTCCTTGATTCATTTGGACTTGAGTTTTGTACAGAGAGATAAGAATGGATCAATTTGCATCCTTCTACATGTTGACTGCCAGTTGACCCAGTACCATTTGTTGAAAATGCTGTCTTTTTTCCACTGAATGGTTTTAGCTTTTTGTCAAAGATCAAGTGACCATAGGTTTGAGGGTTTATTTCTGGGTCTTCAATTCTATTCCATTGATCTACCTGCCTGTCACTGTACCAATATCATGCAGTTTTTTATTTTTTTTATCACTATTGCTCTGTATTACAGTTTGAGGTCAGGGATGGTGATTCCACCAGAACTTCTTTTACTGTTGAGAATAGTTTTAGCTATCCTGGGTTTTTTGTTATTCCAGATAAATTTGGAAAATGTTCATTCTAACTCTATGAGGAATTGAGTTGAAATTTGATAGGGATTGCATTGAATCTGTAGATTGCTTTAGGAAAGATGGCCATTTTTTATTTTATTGACCCTTCCAATTCATGAGCATGGGTGATCTTTACATCTTCGGAGATCTTCAGTTTCTTTCTTTGGAGATTTGAATTTCTTGTCATACAGATCTTTCACTTTCTTGATTAGAGTCACACCAAGGTATTTTATATTGTTTGTGACAATTGTGAAGGGTGTCATTTCCCTAATTTCTTTCTCAGCCTCTTTATCCTTTGAGTATAGGAAGGCTACTGATTTGTTTGAGTTAATTTTATACCCAACCACTTTGCTAAAGTTATTTATTAGATTTAGGAGTCCTCTGGTGGAATTTTTGGGGTCACTTAAATATACTACCATATCATCTGCAAATAGTGAAACTTTGGCTTCTTCCTTTCCAAGTTGATTCCTTTTGACCTCCTTTTGTTGTCTAATTGCTCTGGCTAGGATTTCTAGTACTGTATTGAACAGGTAGAGAGAGAGAGAGGGAAAGAGAGAGAGAGAGAGAGAGAGAGAGAGAGAGAGAGAGAGAGAGAGAGACAGAGAGAGAGAGACAGAGAGAGAGAGAGAGACAGAGAGAGAGAGAGAGAGAGAGAGAGAGAGAGAGAGAGAGAGAGAGAGAGAGAGAGAGAGAGAGAGAGAACAGCCTTGTCTAGTCCCTGATTTCAGTGGGAGTGTTTCAGGTTTCTCTCCATTTAGTTTGATGTTGGCTACTGGTTTGTTGTATATTGCTTTTACTATGTTTAGGTACGGGCCTTGAATTCCTGATCTTTCCAAGACTTTTATTATGAACAAATGTTGGATTCTGTCAAATGCTGTCTCATCATCTAATGAAATGATCATGTGGATTTTGTCTTTGAGTTTGTTTATATAATGGATTACATTGATGGATTTCCTTATATTGAACCATCCCTGCCTCCCTGGGATGAAGCCTAATTGATCATGATGGATGTTCATTTTGATGTGTTCTTGGATTGGGTTAACAAGAATTTTATTGAGTATTTTTGCATCGATCTTCATAAGGAAAATTGGTCTAAAGTTCTCTTTCTTTGTTGTATCTTTGTGTGGTTTAGGTATCAGTGTAATTGTGGCTTCATAAAACAAATTGGGTAGTGTTCCATCTGTTTATATTTTATGGAATAGTTTGAAGAGTATTGGTATTACGTCTTCTTTTAAAATCTGATAGAACTCTATATTGAACCCATCTGGTCCTGGGTTTTTTTTTTTTTTAGACTATTAATGATTGTTTCTATTTCTTTAGGGTTTTTGGGATTGTTTAGATCATTTTATCTGATCCTGATTTAACTTTGGTACCTGATATTTGTCTAGAAAAGTGTCCTTTTCATCTAGATTTTCCATTTTTTTGAGTATAGGCTTTTGCAGTAGAATCTGATGATTTTTTGGATTTCCTCAGTATCTGTTGTTATGTCTCTATTTTCATTTCTGATTTTGATGATTTGGATACTGTCTCTGTGTCTTCTGGTTAGTTTGGCTAAGGGTTTACCTATCTTGTTGGTTTTTTTCAGAGAACCAGCTCCTGGTTTGATTCATTTTTTGTATAGGTCTTTTTGTTTCTACTTGGCTGATTTTAGCCCTGAGTTTGATTATTTCCTGCCTTCTACTCCTCTTGGATGTATTTGCTTCTTTGTGTTCTAGAGCCCTCAACTGTGCTGTTAAGCTGTTAGTGTATGCTCTTTCCAGTTTCTTTTTGGAGGTACTAGGAGCTATGAGTTTTCCTCTTATCACTGCTTTCATTGTGTCCCATAAGTTTGGGTATGTTGTGCCGTCATTTTTATTGAATTCTGAAAGTCTTTAATTTCTTCCTTTATATTTTCCTTGACCAAGTTATCGTTGAGTAGAATGTTGTTCAGTTTCCATGTGTATGTGTGTTTTCTGTTGTTTTTGTTGTTATTGAAGACAAGTCTTAATCTGTGGTGATCTGATATGGTGCATGTAATTATTTCAACGTTCTTATATCTGCTGAGGTCTGCTTTGTGACCAAGTATAGGGCCAGTTTTGGAGAAGGTACCATGAGATGCTGAAAAGAAGTTGTATTCTTTTGTTTTAGGATAAAATGTTCTATAGATATCTGTTAAATCCATTGGTTTCATAACTTCTGTTATTTTCACTGTTTCTCTGTTTAGTTTGTGTTTCCCTGATCTGTCCATTGATGAGAGTGGGATATTGAAGTCTCCCACTATTATCGTGTGGGGTGCAATGTGTGATTTGAGCTTTAGTAAAGTTTCTTTTATGAATGTGGGTCCCTTGAATTTGGAGCATAGATATTTAGAATTAAGATTTCATCTTGGTAGATTTTTCCTTTGATGAGCATCACGTGTCCTTCCTTATGCTTTTTAAATAACTTTTGGTTGAAAATCGATTATATTTGTTGCTAGAATGGCTACACCAGCTTGTTTCTTGGGACCATTTGCTTGGAAAATTGTTTTCTAGCCTTTTACTCTGAGGTCGTATCTGTCTTTGTGCCTGAGGTGAGTTTCCTGTATGTAGCAAAATGGTGGGTCCTGCTTATGTATTCAGTCTGTTAGTCTTGTCTTTTTATTGGAGAATTGAGTCCATTGATATTTAGAGATATTAAGGAAAAGTGATTGTTGTTTCCTGTAATTTTTGTTATTAGAGGTGGAGTTATGTCTATGTTTCTCTCTTCTTTTTGGTTTGTTAAAAGAAGATTAATTTCTTGCTTTTTCTAGTGTGTAGTTTCCCTCCTTTTATTGGTGTTTACTATTCATTATCCATTGAAGGATTGGATTTGTTGAAAGATATTGTGTAAATTTGTTTTTGTCATGGAATACCTTTGTTTCTCCGTCTATGGTAATTGAGAAAATTTCTGGGTATAGTAGCCTGGGTTGGTATTTGTTTTCTTTTAGGGTCTGTATGACATCTGCCCAGGATCTTCTGGCTTTCATAGACTCTGGCGAGAAGTCTGGTGTAATTCTGCCTTTATATGTTATTTGATCTTTTTTCCCTTATTGCTTTTAATATTATCTTTTTTTTTTGTTTAGTGCATTTGGTGTTTTAATTATTATGTGACAGGAAGAATTTCTTTTCTGGTCCAATCTATTTGGAGTTCTGTAGGCTTCTTGTATGTTCATGGACATCTCGTTCTTTAGGTTAGGGAAGTTTTCTTCTATAATTTTGTTGAAGACATTCACTGGCCCATTAATTTGGAAATCTTCACTCTCTTCTATACCTGTAATCCTTAGGTTTGGTCTTCTCATTTTGTCCTGGATTTCCAGGATGTTTTGGGTTAGGAGCTTTTTGCATTTTGCATTTTCTTTGACTGTTCTTTTAATGCTTTCTATGGTATCTTCTGCATCTGAGATTTTCTCTTCTATCTCTTGAATTCTGTTTTTGCTGTTTGGATCCATGATTCCTCACTTCTTTCCTAAGTTTTCTTTGTCCAGAGTTGTTTTTCTTTGTGATTTCTTTATTGTTTATATCTCCATTTTTAGATCCTGGATGGTTTTGTTTAGTTCATTCACCTGTTTTGTTGTGCTTTCCTGTAATTCTTTAAGGGCTTTTACCTGTGTTCCTCTGTATTTCGTTAAGGGAGTTATTTATGTCTTTCTTGAAGCCCTCTATCAGCATCATGAGCTGTGATTTTTAAATCCAAATCTTCCTTTTCCAATGTGTTGGGTTATCCAGGACTTGCTGTTGTGGGAAAATTGGGTTTGGATGGTGCCATGTTGCCTTGATTTCTTTTGGTAATGTTCCTACATTTGCCTTTTGCCATTTGGTAATCTCTGGTGTTAGTTGGTCCTGCTGACTCTGGCTGGAGCTTATCTCTCCTGTAGGTCTGCAAGCCTGTCTCAGCACCCCTGGGTGACCTGTCCTCTCCAGTCACAGAGTGCTGTCGTGCTGCCCAGCTCCTGGGTGCAAATGGAGCCTGAATGGGCCCTGTGACAGCTGCTCTGCCACCTCTCTGTTCCCTGTGCTCCTGGCTGTACCTGTCTGCTCAGTTGCTGGAGAGAAGATTGTGGCCTCACCTCCAAAACTGGGAGTCAAATCACTCCCTGCAGAGCAGTTCTCCCCTGGCAGGATCGGTGGGTGCACAGACAGCTGTGGAGCTGCCCAGATCCTGGGTGCAGGTAGATCTCTGATGGACCCTGGCCGAGGTGCTCTGTCTGTCCTGTGTTCTCTGTACTCTTGACTGTACCTGCTTGCTCAGTTGCTGGAGAAAACATGGTGGCTTCACCTCTAGACCTTGGAGTCCAATCCGTTCATTACCTTCTAATTTAATCACATGTAAGCACACTGGACAAAAGCAGAAGGCATCCAGTTTATCAAAATATTACAGGAATGATCTCTAGCTCAGCGACTAGGATTATTTCCTTCTAAAACCTTTGAGCTTGGCCTTGATAGCACAAATTGTTTTTAACATGGCAACATGGTATTGCTTTTAACATACCAAGTTCCTGGTAGAACAGCACATCAACTTCTGCTTACAGCATTCAATGGGTTGTCTAATCCAAAGGTCCAAAGTCTTCCACATTTCCCTAAGAGAACACCATGATCAGGTTCTTCACAACAGCCCATTTGCTGGCATCAACTTCTCTTTTAGTTACTTTTTATTGCTGTGATAAAATGCTATGACCAAGGCAGCAGAGGAGAAAAACTTTATTTTGGTTTATGGATCTGATGGGTTAGGGAACTTAATGGCGGGGATAGCAGGGCAGCATGTAGCAAAAATAAAAGAAGGAAGAAGAAGCTGGAAGCTGGTAGTTCACATCCTGAACCACAACCTCAAAGTAGGCAGAGGGTAGTATGAGTTGGTGGAACATTTTGATCTCAAATCTTTTTTTTTTATTTTGTTTTGTTTTAACAAATGATATACTTTCTCAACCAAGATTGCATCACTCAAACCTCCCAGATCAGGGCCAACTGGAAACAAAATGTTCAAATTCTTGATACTACAGGAACATTTCTCAATCAAATTATCATAATGCCTTGCTTAGAAATTGACACTTTCCAGCCCCTCTCCATATGTTACATCCATCTTATTCTTTCTATTTCCTATTTTTGCAATGTTATCTGAGACTTAAAGGTGATATATAAATGTTATGGCTGAGTTCTCATTTTTTTTTTATTTTCAACGTCTTGTGCATCCATGAATATATGTATACATACCTATTCACTGCAGGGAATCACTGGAAATTTAGAAGGTGGCTCTTTGGTATGACAGTCAGTTATTGAATTACATCCTAGGGCTTACATTTCCTCTGTCAGGAGCTTTAAACAAGTTCTCAATACTAGGAATGTATCTCTTCATGTAGAGTCCACCTCAAGTCCAATCAGTAAACACTTGGCTTTCACCATTATAGTTGTGATGTTTGCAGTTACTATTTCAAAAAGTACATCCTGTCAGGTTGACGTAATTCATAGCATCCACAACCAGGTAAGATGGTTAATACTTTTAACACTGATCTTGAAACAAGCTGATCTGGATCAGTGACATATAGCCAAAAATGGTGTAGGGTTTCCAGCTCAGTCCCCGCTTGATTTTTCTATAGTTTGCCTGTCTGATGTTTTCAGAATAAGGTCTTGCCAACTATCTCTAGTGGAGAACTGAGAGGAATGGCAAGATCCTGTATTGACATGGGGGCTTTAGACTCCTGCCTAAACAACAGCTCCTATGATGTATTGCACCCCTGACCCAGGGAATTTTTTGGTGTGTGTGCTTATTTCTTCATTTGTTTAGTAACTGATCACTTCTATGACTGCCACTGTTTTTTTGCCTTGTGAAGTATTCACCTTCAAACTTTCATCCATGATTTTAGATTGAATTTTCCAGACAGTTTGTTTTAGAGTGTTTTTCCATACCTGCTTCATTTTGATTAACCTTTCCCTGCCCAACCTCTTGCTTTCCCAATCCCCTGTTCCCTGTCCCTGCTTTAACCTTCCCACTCTCAATATTTCTTTCTGACTTAAAGGAGGATAGATAGTAGTAGCACAAGAGTGTATTATATATTCTAATATTCATTCCACTCAATTTTAAGGTATTTAATATTTTGGGCTGATAGAGTAATATTTGATTCATATGATCTCTCATTTCTGGAAACAAAGAGAAGTAAACTGTAGGATGAGTATATTTCATCATGCAGATGTCTGCCTATTTACACTTTAAACATCTCTAAATCAAGGTCACACACCACAATAAAAATGAATATGTGTATCACAATTCTATGACACACTGCTACAGATTTTCCTTTATTTCAACAATGTGAAAATTAGTTTCTGAAGTTAAAGACATATTAAAGTTGGTATTTCTGTTGCAGAGGACTTACATTCAGTTCTCAGTACACAATTGCCTATAGCTTCAGTTTTAGTGAACACAATGTCCTCTGCAAGATTGTATAGGCATGTGCACTCACATGAAAAGAGGTGGTATTTAAAACAGGATAGATATATGTTCTTTAAATCTACCTGTTAGTAATTCAGACCTTTAACTTTAAACCAAAAATTTAAGAGTAAACTATGAAATTTCATCAAACACATAGTGTTAGTGCTGTGGAGATGGTGTGGTAGTAGTTAAGAGCACTTGTTGCTCTTTCAGATGACCTAGCACCCACATCAAGAGCCTTACAACCATTATTCACTCTGGTTCCAGGGGATATGATTCTCTGGTCTCAATGACACTAGACGTGTACATGATGCACACTGCTACACGCAGGCAAAAGAGAATCAGTTTTAGAAGCCCACATAGGTTTTAAATAAAGTGTTTATACCTAACATTAAAAATATTTACTTTTCATTTATAAGTTCTATGATATGTGACAAACTCAACTCTTCAAAGTATTGTTACATGCTGGGTACAAGAAACATAATAAATAATTGCAAAATTGCTTGTTATTAATATCCTTTAGTCAGAACTTTCACTACATATTCATATCTCATGAATTGATAATGAGTCATCAGCTTGCAAATGTCTCACTTTTCGTGTAAAATCTATTTGTCAGAAGGGTTGCAGCAAAAGAAGAAATGTGGGAGAATTATTTTAAATATTTCAATTCAGTTAAAATAACGCAGATTATTCTTATACTTGCATGCATGAAAATAATTGTTGTTTGAAAATTTTTACAACATTTTTGCCATGTTGAAAAGACATATTGGCTGACATATATATATATATATATATATATATATATATATATATATATATGTGCATATATACATATATATCATAAAATATCTTATTATTCTGTTTGATGTTTTGAAAGCTTTAAAGTTGGCCTTTTATTTCCTCTAACTTACATCTCTTTTAAAGAATATAACTGTGATCCTCCTGTCTCTATGGGTTAAGTGTCAACGAAGTGCAAATCTGAACTTCTAAAAATGTTTCTCCATCTCCCCTAAATGCATTATCACATGTGACGCCCTCCTAGAAATTCATAAAAGCTTACAGAAATAATTGATGATAATGTAGATTAGTAAAACACGATTTTCTGTCTACATGTATACAAACTACTCAAACATTCTACATCAAAATCATCGTTGATAAATCATTTAATCATAAATCCACAGAACAATAATTACAGCAATCCTTAGAGCAATCCATAGGCATAAAGAATCAGATAATTATGGACTTATGACACTTCCTACCATGACATATGATCTTGGGATAATGATTTTCAAGCTTTCAATTGCAGCACAGTTGCCTGGGAGGTTGCTAACATAAGGATTACCATGGAATATGCCAGCTTTGTTTGGGGTAAAGCATTTTGTCCTGGGGTAAAGCATTGGAATTTCACTTTCAACCAGTTCACAAATTCTCAAATGAAGAAGGTTCTGATGGGATGGTGGAGGGAATGCAGTTTAAAAAGCAGTGGTCCAATACAGCAAAATATGTTGTGATGCTTTGCAGTAGACATAGAGTATACACAATAGATACAAGTATACCAGGTGACTTGTTTTCTGTGATGTTTTTGACATGATAATTGGCAAATAACCCTGTATGTAGTTGTTGAATATATTATAACCTTAATAGTTTAGATTTCTTCAGATGCTTCCCATCTGTGTATATCTTATGGAAAAATGGTAGCTGTCTTTGGAGAAAAGGGGAGTAAGCCTACTAAGATACATTGTGAAAAGAGATAGGGTAGGGGTGTGAACACTGATGGAGTTCATATTTCTCGATAAGGAAAGCCACTGAATCATTATCTATTTTATATAAGGGATTCTGTACATTAAGTGACTGTAAATAGGACTTTCCTTTTTTTGCAACCAAAATCATCCTGACACAATTGATAATTCATGAGTGTTAAGTTAAAACATATTACAACTCCTGACTAATAAGAAAAATAATAAAAAGGTGAGGGAGACGAGGAAGAAAGGAGGAGGAGGAGAAGAAGGAGGAGGAAATAAGGGTGGCAGAATCAGAATCTGGAGGAAAGGGTCAAGAAATCGAATAAAAATAGGTAGAGGGGTGGATAAGAAAACGTGAGGCTAGCAGAATCCAACGGTATTTTCTCTAGCCGTAATGAGCAGAGAAGGGGGAAATAGAACCTGTGGAGACCACTTCTAGTAGATAGGCACAGCCCCTGTTCGAGGGAAGGGGGGGCACCTACACATCTCAAAGTTTTTTAACTCAGAAATGTCCCTGTCCGAAGGAGGAACAGGGACAAAAATAATGGAACAGAGACTAAAGGAAAGGCCAACCGGAGAACGACCACACCTGGGGATTCATCATGTCTGCAGACTGCAGACCCAACACTGTTGCCGAGGTCAAGAGGTCCTTGCAGACATGAACCAAGTGTGACAGAGTGTTCCTGAGGAGGTCGGGCCAGCAACTGACCAATGAAGATGCAGATGAGGGGAGCCAGCCATCAGACTGAACTCAGGGAACCTGGTGGGGTATCTGGCAGAAGGACTGGAGGAGTGGAGGGGTATTACAACCCCATTGGAAGAACAACATAGGTTGGCATGACCACCCAGTGAACCCAGAGACTGGACCACCAATCAAGGAGTGTACCTAAAGGGATCCATGGCTCAGATATATATATATAGCAGAGGATGACCTTGCCTGACCGCAACTGGAGGGGAGACCCTTGGTCCCTGTGAGGTTTGATGTCCCAGAGGAGGTAGATGCTGGAGCAGTGGGACGGGGCCGGAGAGTGGGGGGTGCACCCTCATAAAAGGTGAGAGAGTGTGGGGTGGGTGGGTGGGTGATCATCCTCATACAGGCAAAAGAGATGGGGGAGGGCAGATGTGGGATGGGAGGGTTGCAGAGCAGTAACCAGGAAGTAGAATACCATTTGAGCTGTAAATGAATGGAATGATTAATAATGACTTTAAAAAGGAAAAAAAGAAAAATAATAAAACAGAAAAATCTTTATTATATTATATTTGTGTATATGTATTCAATGGAAAAGATATCCCAAATAATCATTTAGTGAATGGAAATGGAGTGGGGGAAGCTTCAGCTTCTTTGAATTTTCAGGAACTACTGACAGTGTCTAACAGAAGCCATTGCTGTCTTTTTGACAGAAACCAGGTGGAACTTGTAAAATAGTTCTTAAACATAAGTTAATAATGTCACTTACAAAAAATATCTTTAGTGCTGATTATTTTTAGGTGAAGTGAACTTGGGAAAGAAAGATTATTCTCTGAAAATGAAACTTGAAGTTGATTTTTAAAAAGAAGTTAGGCAATTTTTTTTCTGCTATTTCTTCTTATTGTGAAGAGATTTTGTGGACATTAGTGAGAGATTCTCTGGTACTACAAGCCAGTCTTGTGCCACTCTGTCACTGTCTCCACCTTATATGGCCTTTGAATTTCTGGGCAAGAAGACATTGGATTTTGCCTTGACTGCTATTATTGAAAAGAATTCTCACAAGACGAGAATCTCTCACTGCTGTCGGAGACCAGATTTTAATTTCTCTCTCTGTGTGGATATGTATTCAGAGTTATTGATCGTGACACTAGGAAGGGGAGTCTGAGATAGGAAAATGAGGTCTTAGAGGGCTAAGGAGCAAAAATGAGGTCAGCAGAAATATGATATGAAAGCAGAATGACAGACATAGTGGGTGGAAATGGATACCAGAAGGGTAGCAGAGACCCTAGAGAAAGGAGTCACAGGTTAACAAAGCAAGTATGTATCAAAATGCTATAATCAAACCTATTACTTGCTAAGTCATATGTAAAAACAATAAGGGAACAAAGGTACTTTTGACCTAAAAAAAAGTTAGATGCCCACGTGACCAAGACATAAATATGACTTGGATGGTATTAAGAAAATAAAAACAGAAAGCAGTATCCTATTAGTTCTCATAATATACCAAAGCATCATCTTCAGTAGAAACCATACTTCATCTTCCATTGTATAAATGTAACTTTTATTTCCTGATGTAACTGTCCTCTCGGAGGCTTACTAGTGTTAAGCTCTTCCTTTCTAGTTCTTTCTAATCTCTGTTTGTCTGGTTCATCTCAGCTCTTCTGGCTCAAACTCTTCCTCAAACTGACCAATTCAGTCTTGCTTCTCTCAGTTTCTGATTGAATTGCTCTGTTAGCCCTCAAGCTAACTGGGGCAATTTGTTTTAATCTTCTGGCTCCTTTTTTCTCTCTCTCTGCCTTCAACTGCCTCTACTAGCCTGCACTGAAATATATGAACTCTTGAATGAACTCAACTCCACTACATTGCACTGACTCCCAACTGACCAAACTGAATGAACTGCCTTCACTCTCCCTGCACTGCTCTTAAATAGCTTTTCTCTTGAGATTTGGATATATCCTATCTCTGATTCATTCTGTCAAATATTTCTCCAATTCATCCTATTGTCTGTCCCTTGATTAGATGTCATTGTTGTGATTGTTTGGGATTAAAGGTGTGTAGTACAGCATTCCAGTCAAAGAGATTTAAAGTATCTGCATTTCATCTGGATCAAAAACCTACAAAATCTTTGGGAGTGATGAGATCAATCCATGTTGCTGGATTGAAATTTCTCCACAACATTGAGAATTAGTTACCAGTGCAACCATATTTGGAAGTCATAGTATGCATATTTATATACTGCTAATAAACTTTATTGAAAACTTTGATTATGAATAAACAAATAAAATAAGCTAACTTTCTAAGTTAAGCAGATATACACGCCAGTTGTTTAGCTGGACAACCACATATCCCATAAGAACAACTTCTCATAGCAAGACAGCTACAGAAACAGACACAACATTGTTCTGCTAAAATAATGAAGTGAGGCATTTCCCTGTGAATCAGGAAGGAATGAAGGCATAGCACAAAGCAACTAAAATCTTTTGTTGGTTATCTTTTCCAGGTGGACAGTAGAATACAATTCTGTTTCTTCATATATACAGAAGGAGTAATGAATCTTGCCCTTTACCCCAACTCTGTACTTTCCTATAGTTTTCTGTTTCTTAAATTGTAAGACTTAACCATTAGCTTTGCTGGCAGTAGAACACTTCCAGTCTCTATCAGGGAATGAGCCCAGAGGATTAACAAGCCTTCTCACAACAAGGGTATTGATCTCCCACCCCTGGAGACAATATTGTATAGTTTCTTGTACCATCAGAAACTGCAAAATCACATTTATATAATTCACTGTCAAATCAAGTTTTCACTGTCTAGACACCTTACCCAATTCATTTGATTGGAGGTTCAGTAACATTGGTTTGAACCACATAATAAAGTCAATGGTTTGAACTAAGGCATTCCCAGGAGGAAACTGAAAATCCAAAATAGCCTCTTGATTTAACAAGGGAAAGTAAGATATTTGATTATGAATTCAGATAGAGTCCCCAGTTACTTGGTCAGTTATTACAGCATCTCATCCAGAATTACTTTAAAACTTTATTTAATGGCATTTATTCTTTGAGAATTTCATATAATATATTTTGATTGTATTCATTACTCTTTCCCAGCTCTTCTCAGGTCCTCCTCCTCCCCTATCTCCCTACCTATGTTCTCTCTCTTAAACACACACACACACACACACACACACACACACACACACACACACACACACACACACAGAGAGAGAGAGAGAGAGAGAGAGAGAGAGAGAGAGAGAGAGAGAGAGAGAGAGAGACTAAATAAACATAAAATAACAGAAAGAGACTAAATAAACATAAAATAACATAAAGTCTAAATTGTGTTGTTCAGCTCCTCCTGAGCCTGGGTTCTTAGTTGAGTATAATTTTTATTGATGGAACTGTGCCATTGCAGAAAACCAATTTTCCTTCTTCTGGCAATTAATGAAGTGCAAATAGATTTTTGTCTAGGGGTGGGACTTATGCATATGTCTGCTCTTCTTTACTGGGATTTCTGTGCTGACTGAAGCTTGTGCATGTCCCCACATTCTCTGTTCATTTATATGTGAATCTGCCCTGTTATGGATTGAAACTCCTGTTTCTATGAAGTAATTCACCACTTCTGGCTCTTATAATCTTTCTGAATGGATCTAGGGTTTTTGAGGGTCTGATATAGACATCCAGATTAGAGTTGAAAACTACCAATTCTTTTATTGTTGGCATGTTGCCCAGTTATACAGTTTTGGGTCTCTATATGAATTACCCTGTGCTTCAAGAAGATTTTGTGTGTGTGTGTGTGTGTGTGTGTGTGTGTGTCTGTGTGTGTGTGTGTGTGTGTGTGAGAGAGAGAGAGAGAGAGAGAAAGAGAGAGAGATTTTCAAATATTGTATTTTGATATTAATCCCCATTCCAAACTCTTATAAGATCCACCTGTCATTCTGTACCTAACCAACTTTGTATCATCACTTTTAAATAGCCTTCTAGCCACCTATGTGTTACCTATTTACTAAAGGCGTGCATTATATCTACAAGGAGCCATATACTTAAGGAAAGCAAAATCTTCTAGCAGTCATCAATTACTAATAGTTCCTCATCTAGGAAAGAGATTTTGTGTCCACTCCCCTTTCTATGCTAGGATTTTGCACCATTTGAGCTCATGTATGTGTTATGAATGCCATCACGTATGTACAATTGCCCTGTTGTATAAGGAAAAGACTGTAGGAGTCATTCACGTCCCATGACTCTTAACAGTTTCTCCATCCCCTCATTCACAATGACCCACGATCTCTGAGAGAAGGGATTTTGGTATAGGCGCCCTATTTATGGCTGAACAACACATAGCCACTGATTCTCTGCACTTTGACTATTGCATGTCTGTGTGCCCACGTCCAATACTGCAAAAATAAGTGTCATGGTGGGTATAAGTGCAAATACTTAGAAAGTACATTAGATTTATCCTGGTTAAGTAAAATGGTGGTTGTAGTCCATCCTTACCCATCATCCAGAAAACTTCTTTTTTTAATAGATGAGTAACATTACAAGTAGCCACAACCAAACAAATGAAGGATTGCAGATCCCAGTCCAAGTGGACATATCTAAGCTTGATATATCAGCTGATCTTGAATCCTGAAGTAGGCTCCAATGCCACTGAAAGAAGGGACCTTCTAACAAGGCTAGAGAAAGCATGAAAAGAGCAAAAGCTTTCTTCTTTCATGCCCTTATAATAAGATTCCAGCAGAAGGTATGGCCCAGAGTACAGGTGGGTTTTCAGAGCTCAAATAATCTGAATTAAAGGTGTGTCTTCCCAACTCAAGATCTGGATTAGAAGTGAATATTTGTACATCAAAATAAGCAAAATCAGTCACAGGTGTATTTTCCATTTCTGAGTTTTAGTTAATTCAAGATATAATCAAATTAACAACCATGAATAGTCATCCCAAATAGACATACAACAGGAGGTGGGAGAAAGAACACACAACCTGACAAAAAAAAAATCACAGGCAACTAAGAAAGGCTGAGAATGAGAGAAAGAGTTTTCCTAAGGGCAGAGCACACAAATTGGTTATCCAATACCAGATGGTCAACACTGAAAACATGCATACAAGTAACATTATAAATTTAGAGCAAGTTATAGTTAGGAATATATATATATATATACATATATATATTTGTATTCAATAACAGTGAAAAAGAAGATAATTTGAAAGAGAAAAAGCAAGGAAAAGAAGTACATATGCTTGGATTTGGAGAAGGAAAGGGAAGGAGAAATTATGTAATTGTATTATAATCTCAAAACTATAAGAAAAAATAAAATTTAAGTCTCTTAAAAATTAGTCAACCTATGATTGAGGTTAAGTGATTCATTATGAGTATAATAAAAACTTATTAAGAGTCAGTTATTACTGTGTCCCATTAGTGGTACAATGGGTTCACATACGTTCTTACGTTCAAAAGCTGCAGCAGTCCATTTTTATCTGGTTTTTCAGAAGATTGTTTTTCATGTTATTTATGCCTTCTTCTCTCTGTCTTCCTAATACCCACCACATTTAACCTCTTATTCTTTCATTAATACAGATGTAGGAAGACAAAGATGTTTTTTTCTCCCTTATGGAGGTGAGCTTTCAAACGTAAGATATGTGTGCTTTATTTGGAATGATCACAGAGGTCAGGAGAGTAGTGTGGCACCAGTTAAAGGTGTTCAAGAGAGAAAACAGAATGCAGTGATATAAATGGAGAAAGGGAACTCATGGAATGATTATTTCCAGCTCTGTCCATTACCTGTATATTTTATATTGTAGTAACAGCTCAATAATATCCTGTAAAGTAATTATACTACATTTTAACTATTGACTCATTTGTAAACAGACAACTAAGCTCTTTTCTGCCTATTTTCAATAAGGTAGCAATGGACATGGATGAATGATGATCTTTATTAGGTCTTTCCCATGTTTTTTTTAACATTTATCATTTCAAATGAAGTAGATAATACAGCTTATGTCACCTCATTCTATTTTACCACAAATGTGAGTCATGCATCTTTGCAAAACCTTCTAAATACAAGTCACAACAATCTCACCAAGTTATTTTGTATTCTAATAAGTGTTACCAAATAACTAAGAACTCTTAGAAAGTATCTTTAGTTAAAGTTATTAGTAGCCAAAGTTCCTGTGCAGAGGGCATAAGAAAATATTGGCCTACTATATCACCCACATTTTTTCCTGAGACAGTATACATAAATGAGCTTGGAACTTTGTTGGAGTCCGTCAAGGCTCAGTAATCTTACTGTCTTTACCCTCTATAGCACTGAGATTTTAGGTAGATGTGTGGGCAAGCTTGATCTTTTAGTGTTTTAAATGGGTACTGGAGACTTGAACATTAAAATCCTCATCATTACATAGCAAGTACTTTTACTGACTTATCTCCTCATCCCACATAATTTAATTAAACCATTTAACATGACCTAGAAACATTGAAATGATCGTTTTAAGTTACACATTTTTGGCATTTTATTAGAAAAGTGAATAATAAAACCCAGGCAGAAAATATCTTGTACCTGATAAAAATTAAGTTTACATGTACCATAGAAATATAATTTCAATGAAATAGGAAATTATGTGCAGTTTTCACCAAGAAAAATGCTCTTGCCGGTTGGTGGTGGATCACACCTTTAATCCCAGCACTTGGGAGGCAGAGGCAGGAGGATTTCTGAGTTTGAGGCCAGCCTGGTCTACAAAGTGAGTTCCAGGACTGCCAGGGATACACAGAGAAACCCTGTCTCGAAAAACAAAAAAACAAACAAACAAAAAAAAAAGAAAAGAAAAATGCCCTTGCCTACTCTAGAAAATTCTCTAGTGCACACAGCATTGCTTTCATGTGTAAATGATACATCATCAGTAATAAGAAAACAAAATAAATGAAAATTGAGATTAATAAGGTTAGACCCTGAACTGAAAGCTAGAAAGTGAAAACTAATTGGAACTGAACAACCTTTTATTACTCAAAGAAAATACACTTCAAATAGTATTGATCAATTTTATTGACATCAGGAGAAAGCATACATGAGCTTTCAAATCCCACCCTTTCTGTGTTTTCCATTTTTCTTAATGTTATTTATTCATTTCTCCTGTAATTTAAATTGCTTCTGTGACCATTATCCTTGTGTGTACTGTTTTCCTATTTAGATAGATCCTTGTTTAGTTGGTCTCATTTGCAGTTTATTGGGAATTAAAACACAGTAATAAATTAAAATCATGTCATACTTAATAGTTTTATCAAATGGATTACTATCTTGAAGTAGTTAGGAACACCTGAAGGTAGTTATGAGTCCTATAAATATACTTTGCAGATTTTTAATCAGAGTATAACTCTTCAGATAAAGCAACTTACTCTCACTATCAGCATCTGTCATCATTACTAGGAAGCCAAGGATGTCCCTGCAGTGAACTTTTGGATGTGACTGTTTGGGGAACACACAATTACACTGGAACAGCATCTTTGAATACTAGCCCTTAAAAGTCAATACAGTTC
The DNA here is from genome assembly GCA_036184795.1 of Tokudaia tokunoshimensis. NCBI lineage: Eukaryota > Metazoa > Chordata > Mammalia > Rodentia > Muridae > Tokudaia > Tokudaia tokunoshimensis. The sequence continues at coordinate 17,179,338 of BTHU01000004.1, read as the reverse complement.
TTCCTGTGACCTACTTTCCAGCCAGTGATGCCACACCTGGGAAATATACATTGATAAATGGGAATCCTGTTGAACATTAGACCAAAAACAACTAAATTGAGTCTCCAGATATTAATTATTCTCTGAGAAACAGTCCATCGTAGTGATTTTCAAGTGGAGAGATAATTTTACTTTCGCATGATTGAGTCATTAAATGTTTTAGAGCAGGAGTGAAGTAAGCAGTATCAGTAATGGGTGAGGAAGAAAAAGAGCAACAGCAAAAATCTTTAAACACAACTGTAAAATAAACTGAAGACTGCCTTGTCCAGCCTCAGTGGGAAAGGATGAGACTAACCCTGTAGAGACTTGATGCCCCAGGAAGGGGGACATAAAGGGAAATACCCTCTCAGAGGCGAAGGGAAAGAGGGATGGGAGAAGAACTCTGCGAGGAGGGACTTGGAGGGGACAACATTTGGTATGTAAATGAATAAAATAATTAACAATAATAAAAAATTAAAATGAGAGTGGTAATATACTTATTACCTCTGTGACATTCTGGCTATCAAGCTGTCTAGTTTAACATCTTAAAACTTAGACACACTGAACCTTCTTAGGCTCAGTCAATTAACACTCTTGGGGTAATTTTTTTGTAAAACTTGTCAGAATTACTTTAAAAAACAGTTGTAGCTTGATCAATGTCAGAATTAATGCTCACTATAGATAAAATATTAAGCAAATGCAATCTTGCCTTGGTATTTTTGTTAGCTCATTATAATTTTATGTGGAAAGAGTAGATTTATATTTAATTTATCTTGCAAAACTGATGCTTTTTATGTCAATTGTTGTGAAATCAGGGAAAGACTGCATTAAATGAAATACATAAGACGGTCTTTGGGAGCCGGGCAGTGGTGGCGCACACCTTTAATCCCAGCACTTGGGAGGCAGAGGCAGGCGGATTTCTGAGTTCAAGGCCAGCCTGGTCTACAGATTGAGTTCCAGGACAGCCAGGGCTACACAGAGAAACCCTGTCTTGAAAAAAAAAAAAACCAAAACAAACAAACAACAACAAAAAAAAGACGGTCTATGGGAAATGTAAAGCATTGTACTATGAAACTGATGATGATTATAAAATTTTAAGTATTTTGTATAACTGCTGTGAATATCTTAAAATAACTTTCTGACTAAGAAAATCAGTCTGTCAGTTCATTGCACTAAATTTGTTGGAGCACACTTGGAAAATTTCCTCCTGCCAATTTGGAGTCAGATTGAAAGAGTGGAGAAATATATGATCTCTACATTTTGGAAGGCTCTACAATTTAATGGGACCACATGATAGTATTTAATGGATGTATAGATTATGGTTGATGATTGCACATACTATACATCAAATACTAAGCATAATAAATATGAAAGATTAAGCCAATAGAATTATTATGATTAACAGGAAAAACAACTAAAGTTAAATAATTGTAATAAAATGGACAAAGGGTGAAATATCATACACACACACACACACACACACACACACACACACACACACACAGGATTATATAATACATAGATTGTACAAATTAGAATAGAATAACTCCAGACTCACTTGAAAATTGTACTTCATTTGTCCAAAGTAAGATTCCTTCTTCCTTCCTTCTTTAATTTTTTCTCTCATTAAAAATATTTCCATTCATTTTTTCTATCTGATATTCATTTTGAGAGGTAAGCAAATATTTTTGTGATAGATTTCTGGGTATTTTTGTGAACTTTAATTTGAGTTGTCATAGAAATTCCATAGTAGAGGAGAAGTTAATCTATTTTTGAAACTTAAATATATTAATTAGATATGCAAAGGGAAAAACAAATATTTTAAATGTTTAAAAGGAGAGAAACTATGAAGTTTGTAAAATTCAATTCATCTTCATCTAATTATATTGAGTAATGTCAGAAAATAAAGTTAGATTATGTTTAGAAATTAGGAAGTTGAGTAGTATTCCATTGTGTAAATATACCACATCTTCTGAATCCATTCCTCCGTTGAGGGACATCTGGGTTCTTTCCAGCTTCTGGCTATTATAAATAAGGCTGCTATGAATATAGTGGAGCATGTGTCCTTATTGCATGCAGGTAAAGTCTCTGGGTATATGCCCAGGAGTGGTATAGCCGGATCCTCCGGAAGTGTCATGCCCAGTTTTCTGAGGAGCCGCCAGACTGCTTTCCAGAGTGGTTGTACCAGCCTGCAATTCCACCAGCAGTGGAGGAGTGTTCCTCTTTCTCCACATCCTCTCCAACAACTGCTGTCTCCTGTGTTTTTGATCTTAGCCATCCTGACTGGTGTGAGATGGAATCTCAGGGTTGTTTTGATTTGCATTTCCCTAATGACTAAGGATGATGAACATCTCTTTAGGTGCTTCTCAGCCATTAGATATTCTTCAGGTGAGAACTCTTTGTGGAGCTCTGTACCCCATTTTTTAATAGGGTTACTTGCCTCTCTGGAGTTTAACTTCTTGAGTTCTTTGTATATCTTGGATATTAGCCCTCTGTCGGATGTAAGGTTGGTAAAGATCATTTCCCAGTTAGTTGGTTGCCGCTTTGTCTTTTTGACGGTGTCTTTTGCCTTGCAAAAACTTTGTAATTTATTGAGGTCCCATTTGTCTATTCTTGATCTTAGAGTATAAGCTATTGGAGTTCTGTTCAGGAAATTCTCCCCTGTGCCCATATGTTCAAGGTTCTTCCCTAGTTTCCCTTCTATTAGTTTCAGTGTGTCTGGTTTTATGTGGAGATCTTTGATCCACTTAGAATTGAGCTTAGTGCAAGGAGATAAGGATGGGTCAATTTGCATTCTTCTGCATGTTGACCTCCAGCTGAGCCAGCACCATTTGTTGAAAAGGCTATCTTTTTTCCACTGGATGGTTTTAGCTCCTTTGTCAAAGATCAAGTGACCATAGGAGTGTGGATTCATTTCTGGGTCTTCAATTCTGTTCCATTGATCTACATGTCTGTTACTGTACCAATACCATGCAGTTTTTAACACTATTGCTCTGTAGTACAGCTTGAGGTCCGGGATACTGATTCCCCCAGAGGTTCTTTTACTCTTGAGAATAGTTTTAGCTATTCTGGGTTTTCTGTTATTCCAGATGAATTTTTGAATTGCTCTTTCTAACTCTATCTCAGAATACCCTAGACACAATCAGCATATCAATAGATTTCTAAAAAGATGGAAGGAGAGACCCCTGGTCCTGGAAAGACTGGATGTAGGGGAACGCCAGGACAGAGTAATGAGAGGGGGTTGAACGGAGAAAAGAGGGAGGGAAGGGGGCTTATGGGACTTTCGGGGAGGGAGGAAACGGGAAAGGGGAAGTGATTTGGAATGTAAATTAAAAAAATAAAATAAAATTAAATTAAAAAAAAAAAGAAATTAGGAAGTTGACCCTCTATTAAGGAGATCCACCAGTTTTCCAGCTGATGCTCTATGGAACATGTCTGCCAAAGCATCAGATTCTTCTGATGTTGGATTTCTGGCAGCAGGGAGCTTGAGTACTTCCATGTCCTCACAGGGCTGGACTGTTTCCATATCCTCACATTTTCATGTTCTGCCATTCCCTGTGGAGTGTGAGGAAATGAGCTCTCTTGCTATAAAACCACCATTCCTATCAGATCATGATAGTGCCTTTAAGAATTCATTTAACTTAATTCCCACTAAAGTCCATATCTCTAAATAGAATCACACTGAGTTGAGGTTTCAATTTATGACATTCAGTATACCCAATGCAGTCTGTAGCATAGAGATTATCTTGGATTATTGCTACATAGCTATAAAAGTTCTTTTATAAGGCAATAGACTTAAAGCCAGTGTAAAGACAGAAACTCAATATAGAGTGATGAGCTTAGAAAATGGAAGAAGGGGCCATGGGCCAAAGAACTCAAGCTGCCTCCAGAAATTAGAAATGACAGTGAACTCTTCTGGTATAGCACTGACAACATAATACATATGAGGGATGGAATATTGAAAATGTACCTAATAGATAATAGAATCTGATGCTCTAAACTTATACAAATGTGTTCAGACTCTTACAGCCTTAGGTAGAATGGAATATACTTTGCTTTTAGGAAAGGCAGTCAAGAAAAGTCATCTGGAATTTGGCACAAAACAGTGAAGCTGCAGAAAATAAGAATAGTTGAGAAAAACAGAAGTGTAGGAGGTGTTACTACAGCTAGTTTAATAAAACTCTTCCTATACTTAGTCTAAGAAGTATTCTGGGGGTGGGAGGAATTATATATACCAATAAAGAATTATATACTACTACAGTTGTAAACATAGCCCCAGAAGGAGGATAGAAAAAACTGCCTTCACATATATTGTATTGAAACACAAAAGGCTTAAATGAGAGTACAGGAGTAATTAATCTTAGAGAAATTATCTATTCATTCAGTAACAATAGCAACAAAAATGTCACCAGCCACAATAAATAGCTAGGCACAGTGAAATAATGACTTCAAGTTATGAAAATAAAAATCTGACAACTATCTTAATTCTAAAATACGAGTTGCCAATCAATTATAGGAGAAAACGTAGCTATTTGAACACAGAATAAAAGAACTGCATTTTCTCAAGTCAACTATAAAAGAATTAGATAATATTGTGTGACATAACTTCTGAAAGGATAACAACGTCTGCTCCCCCACCAGACAGGGAACTGATGACAAGTATGTTTTAGTTGGGTCACTTACAGGAACATGAGTAAAGGATTACTTACAGGAGCAGGATTGACTCAGACTGTTGGTGATCTCATTGATCCTGTCTGGGTAGTTCAATTAGGCTCACCTTACTCCAGGCAGCTCACTTGGTCTCTGCTTCTTCCAGGTGGGTTGACTGGTCTAATCCTTTTTTAGACAGATTGGTATATCTGAGAGTGTTTCTCTACAGTTCTTCAATTTGTATAAGCTTCGAGAGGCAGGTGATTGTAATAGAGTGGAAAGGCAGAAAAATTATAAAAGACAGAGGCTGTGGATTCCTATAAGTGAACAGTGCCTTCTGTACACTGCAGGGCAGCTTCAACAGAAGTTCACAGCTGAAGTTACAGCATGTACTAGGCTTGTACAAGCAAGAAACTTAGTACTCTTTTAAAATAAAATAATAGTACTTTCTTTTAAATAACAGTACTTTTTAATTTTACAGCTCATGCATTTGATAAAGGTTTAAATATACATACACATAAGGGTTTCTGATATTTGATACAGGTACTTGTTAATATAAAATAAGAACTGTTAGGTAGAGTTTTACTGGGCACATTCAATAATGAATTTTGAAATACAACTAGTAAAAATTGAGGCATCTTACATATATATTACATATCATAAATTGAGAATGCACAATGTTTTATGTTGTTTGAATATTGATAATTGTTTAGATAAACATTAACTTTTATACTTTTAAAGGTTGTTTGTGCCAAATTTAATCCTAATATTGAATCTATTTTTGTTGCTTGGGAATAAAATGATCTATGGCATTTATACAACAGAAATGTCCCTGCACTTGCTATTTATTCCTCTGCAAAATTTATTCCAATTCCAGTAGTATCTTCTTCTTTATGCAACATTCAATAAACTCTGAATTAAATATTGGTGCTGGAACATACACAAAGATGAGTGTAAAATATATCAGCAGGCATTTACAGAGGTTACAAGACATTCCAGTCTTCATAAATACTGTTATTTGTATTTCAAGTTATCCAAGTATTTACATTACTTTCCTTTGACTAAACATATTAAGGATTTTGATCATAGTTCAAACCACAACTATAATTTGTACCTTAAGATTATAATTATGGGTGATAAATTGCTGGTAATGTACATTTTGTAAAAGAATGAATGACACAAGAAACACGTCAGATTTTTAAACAGATTCCATATTGATACTACTATCTGTTGATCAAGAACTTATTCTTTATACTGAGACATCTTCTTCAAGGCATTAAGCTTGGAGTGTCAGGGTGAACTTCTGGTATTGGCTAGAGGTAAATCAGAGTTGACTGGTTGAGGCTAGCCCACTATGATGGTTTGTATATGCCCAGCCCAGGGAATGGTACTATTAGAATTTATGGCCCTGTTGGAGTAATGAAGTGACCTTGATGAAGTAGGTGTGTCACTGTGGGTGTGGGCTTTAAGACCCTCATCCTAGCCTGGAAGCCAGTATTCTGCTAGCAGCCTTCAGAAGAAGATGTAGAACTCTCAGCTCCTCCCGGCCCATACGTGTCTGGAAACCACCAAGTTTCTGCCTAGATGATAATGGACTGAACCTCTAAACCTGTAAGCCAGCCCCAATTATAGGAGTTGCCTTGGTCACAGCAGTAAAACCGTAACTAAGGCACCTAAAATTATTTTTCCATTTTTACTCCAAATTAATTTACATTTGTATCTATACAAATAAAACATTAGCATACAAGAGAAGATATAATCTAAAATTCTTGCAGCATAAGCAAATTTACAAAAAAGAAAATTTAAGAAGTATTCCTACAACAAAATGTTTTTTTTAAACCCTGCAACTGTCCTTTATATAACTTTACAGGTTTCAAAAGATTGTTCCTTTACTTTTCTGCCATCCTGAGCTTCTGGAAGTCTGTAGTTACATTGCTCCTACTTGGAAGATAACAGAGTCATTCTAAGTATAAAAAAAATCATCCCTTAAAACAGATAGGAGGGGGAGAGTTTCACAGACTGCTGTTCTCTGGAAATTAATGTCAAGCTAATAGGGACTCTGCAGTAAATTGGATCCACATTTGTGAGTGAAACACATCGAGACAGCATGATAATGCTTAAAAGCCAAGTGAACAGAATTTCTGCCTATGGTTCAGAAAAGTACTCGAGAAGAGAAGTTCTAAAATGTTTGAATATCTGTCTGTTTTACTTCTAGAATTAGTATAAAATTCACCAAAGCAATTACTTTGCAAAAAAAAAAAAGGTTCAGTATTTTTTATATGAAGAATGAATTACTCCATTTTCAGAAAAGAAAGGCATTTTTTTTGTATTTTATTACAATAATCATTGACCACATTCTGAAAAGGCCTTTATGAAGGAAAATACCATGGTGTAGGATCCATCAAGTATTTAGTGCACCAGCCTACTGCAGTCATAGTCTAGTAGCAGAGGGTACTACAGAATACTGCTTCTTTATTCTTGTTATGTTGTTCATCCTATAGTGCAGCTCCCAGCTCCTAGAGATCTCCATGGAGGACCATTAAACCTCAAAACTTCTTTGAAACTCAAGCTCAAAGGCTCTTGTCTGCTGAATGAACATGCTTTGCATCATGATAAAGCCAGAAACTCTGCTGCCTTTCATTTATTTATTTATTTATTTATTTATTGTGTTTTTCATTAACATTTATTTTTATATTTAACTGTGGATAATTGCCCCAGTTATTATTTTGTAAGTGATGTTCAGTAATTGTAGAACAAAGAAACATATAATTAGTGTGATATCTATAAAAAGATCCAGAAAATATGAGGTTAATCTAAAGGTCTTACAAATGACTATTAGAAAATAATTTGACAATAAAATATATTGAAAAATGTCTCCATTTATGCCACAAGCCAATTAAGAAAACTATATTATAAATATATAATTTTATGTTAATTTTGACTAGTTTCTGTTTCTTAGAGCATTTTAATTGCTATGTTTTAAAACTGGATAATTTTCATATCAGTTATCATTTCAATTTTTATATATCAGTAAGCTAAATGAATGGTCTGTGTCAGTGGGTAAAGACACTTGCTGGCAAGTGTGTTTTCCCGAGTTTGACCCCCAACCCAGGACATACAAGGTGGATGGAAAGAAGTAACTGCCACAGGTTGTCATCTTACCTACACAAGTGATCCAGGCAATGTATTTGTTCATGTGTACACAGACAAGTGCATACACTCACTCACACACACACACACACACACACACACGTACACAATAAGTAAATATAGTAATTTTAAATGCATGTTATATATTCAATGTATTGGTACTTAAACCATTTTGAATCAAGCAAATTCTTTACCTATTCCACACAAATTTCTCCTAGCTTGAGACCTAACCAGCTATTCCTCTTAACATCACTACATAATTAGACCATAGGTTCTAACATATCTTTATCCAAATATGAGAGCTCTGATTTTCAGCAGCTTCTTAATACCAGGGAACCCATCTGGCACTTTTTTCTTTTCATTTCATACAGTTATGGAGGTATGATTTAACGGCGGCACATTCCTAATGGACTTGTTGATGAATAGGAGACTGTCTTTGCTCTCTATAGGACTACAGTGCTCTGTCTTTTCTTCATTAAGTTGTCAGGGCGGCTGTGCTCAATCACAAGTACATCCTGCACATTAATGTGTAACAATGATTAGTGATGGAAGATACGCTGGAGAGCGTTTCAATTTTGAAACTTCCTGGTTTTAGGTTTTACTTAATTGTTCTACAATTGATGTGCATGTAGGGATGCAGGGATGCCATTGATCTCCATCCTCCAACCGCCTCATTTACTGTCTGGCATTAGAATAGGGATTCGTGCCAGTGAATTAACTCTCTCAGGCCAGCAGAAATCTTAGGTAAATTATTACAGAGGTCGCTCTGTTTTAGTTTTCTGTACTTTGCCTTCAGTGAAGAGAGTCAGAGATGATGTTATATAGCCTAGCATCTTGACCTATTATTACTCTCTCCATTTGTATTATGTGTCAGAATCATGACACATAGGATTCAGAACAGGATAACAGCTTCTCCTTACACAGACCTAACGACTTCATGAAGGCAGAACTTGCCATGTGGAGATGTTAATGATTTTGTGACATGATAAAGATAATAACATCTCTGGAGATGAGAAACCATGAGGCTTGACCCAGAAAACCATGTGGCTATCACAGTTCTAATAACTGAGTAACATTAGAAGAGTGTCAAGGCCTGTGTGGGGTTTAGCATCTTTACTCTTTGTATAAGGCAGTGATTATTTTGAAGAGAAAATAAAACAGTAATTATTAAACTCTCAGTTTTAATTTTTATTGTTGTAAGAGAAAAGCATCATTTGATCCTAAAATGATCTCTTTTTTTTTTCTTTTTGGTTTTTCGAGACAGGGTTTCTCTGTGTAGCCCTGGCTGTCCTGGAACTCACTCTGTAGACCAGGCTGGCCTCGAACTCAGAAATCCTCCTGCTTCTGCCTCCCAAGTGCTGGGATTAAAGGCGTGCACCACCACCGCCCAAATGATCTCTTAATAATAACTTTTCATGGTTTTATGAATAGAATTGGGTAAATTTTAATTAAAATAGTATTTTTACTCTGTATCAGCATGTAAAATATTTTGTTTATATACAATGAGCCGAAAGTCATTGAGAAAGTTTGAGGATGAATCGACCACACTAAAAATAATCTGAAACTAAACTAACAAACAAACAATAACCCCTCTTGGGTTATTTATTTATTTATTTATTTATTCATTTATTTATTTTTATGATCTTGAAGCATAGAACATTGTGTTTTACTTCTTCCCATTGTATACTCATGAATAGGAGAAAAACAAGAATCTATTCAACTTGTCAGGTATGCATCAGCCTTCTCTTCTATTTAGTGGAGAAAGACTTCTCAAATTCTATTATCCTACTGAGGAATTTTATTTTTTTTACTTAATTGTTGGTTTCGATTACTATTAAATTTCAAATAATAGGACACAATTTTTTGAAGTATTTGAAATACCACTCTAAAAATATTACTGAAATCATCTTCATTTCTATTGTCCAAACGTACAGGTGAAATTTAAGAAGTGATGGTATTTTCAAGCATTAGGTAAGTTATGTAAACCCCATTGTAAGCTTGTGTATTGCTAAGGTGAATATATTTGGCTTGAGGCATAGTAGCATACGAATAATGTATAAGCTTGTGATAGAACACTTCCATGAGAAGGAAAAGGATAATAGCACATGTAGGAGTTATTAAAATGTATAAAATGCAACCTAAAAGAGTTTTTGCAAGTCATTGGCTTGTGAAAGATGGCTACGTGTCTGTTTTGATACTCAATCTCATCAATGCTTATGTGATGTATGCCCACACTGTTCCCTAAGGTGCTCTATCATTTCTACAGAGGGAAGCAGAAGATGCAAACAAGATTTGATGTTAGGAGTGGAATCTGCCACCAACATAATCTTATGCCCCTCCCCTTTTTTCATTTCTTCTGAGCATGTAAATTATTGTGAACTCTAGAGGTAAGGTTTAAGTTTAGTTGTCATTTTTTCTGACTAAATAAAAATCATTTAGTACATTCAGCCTGTGTAAGTCGGAAAACTGCTGAAATAAGAATTTTTAAAAGTTATGTCAATAGAAAGAAAATAATTTATGGTGAAATACAATTTAACTTACTATAAAATTAATTTTTCTCCATATTTGTAATTTTCTCTTAATTTTACTCTAAGTCTAGTCTACACTTTACTTTTTCTGGATACATCATTATAATTTGTGAGGAAAAATATCTCTAACTCTTTACTTTTGATCCACATGTGGTTCCACGGGTATCCTGATAAGGCTTTCAGAATTGCAACTTCTTTTATCCCCTATCGTCTCTTATATCTACTGACACTCTTTTTCTTACACTTTTAAGCTTATACTGAATTTTTTTTTTTTTGGTATTTAAACCTATTGATTTATACTTGACACTTTATAATGCTTGGTTCAAGAGTCTACAAGAGTCAGATGGTCATATTTCTAAAGTAGTTTTAGAAATGTGGATATCCACCTGTAATCATAAATCAAACAAACTTAAGAGTGCCTGGCCTTGTTCCTTTCATATAAAACTTAACAGCTGATTAAAGAAACCTTTCATAATACTTTTTTTGCAAATGCATGGGAGTTTCCTCTTTAAATATCAGTAATATTGCTATGCACAGCATCTTTTTCATATTTTTTCTAATAGATTTATAAACTTTAATGGAATTTTATAATTGTGTGATCTCAAAAGGGATAGCGAAAGTACTTTTCTGAGTGTCTAATATTTGAGATTTCTTTAAATATATGGTTGTATTGTGCCAATTTTCAACATATTAAATGCTGATACCTTTGTATGAAATTTCTCATTAATTTTGCTTCTATGGATCATTATGACCAGACATATCTTACCATCTCTAAATATCATTTCCAATGTCAACTATAAAGGTTAATATTGATATTAGAATTGTATGTATCATTTGTTTTTGTTTGTTTGTTTTTTTTTGCATCCTCTTAGCTAGGACTATATTGACTATTTCTGTCTTAAAAAATTCAAACATTACATGATTATCTACACCAGGACCTTTCTCCTTGCTGTAATGAAAGCTACTTCCTGCCTGATCAAGACTCACTTAAGAAACCCTGGTGAGCAGATGTAAACATACATCTCACATCTCTTTCTTTCATAATGTAACATTTCTACTGGAATGAAGTCACATAATCACAGAAATTTATGATGTAAATATAAAAACTTGCACTTAATATTGCCCACATTAACTTACAATTGTGTTTAGTTACAGTAGAGAAATATTTTAGATAATGTCTGCAACTAGATGCTCATTGAAATGTCTTCAGGTTCTAAGCACTGTGGTTGCATTAAAGTAGTTTTAAAACAAGATCATGCTTGAAGACTTCACTAGTTTTCAGTCATTGAGTTACTGTCTCATTTAATCATCTTTATGCTGGAAACTGTCTACTAGGAAGGCCTTATTATTTCATTTTGGAGAAGAAGAAATAAAATAATCTGTCTTAGATGGCCTCACTGACAAGTTTTATGATGAACATTTAAAGCTAGATTTGCCCTTTCAACCAGTCATCTTCATCAAACTATCCTGTTTCCACAAATACATTCAGAAGTACAGTGTAACTAATGTGCTGTGTAATATGTTATAACTCAACACAAACTGGAGTCACTTAGGAAGAAAGAAATTCGATTGGAAAATTGTCTCCACCTAATCGGCCTATGGGCACCTCTGGGGAGCATATTTTTCTTGATTGCTAGCTGATGTATGGAAGACCATTCCAATAGTAGAGGTTCTAGCCCTAGACGAATGAGTTTCTGGTATGAAAGGAAAGTAGCTGAGCTTGCCAGAGAGGCAGACCAGTAAACCACATCTTTCTATGGTCTCTGCTTCAGTTCTTACCTCCAAGCTTTACCTTAAGCTCCTACCTGTTTGATTGTAATGGGTAGGGCCTTTGCTTTCCAAGTGGTTTCTGGTTGGTGTTGTATAATAGTAACAGAAAGCAAACTGGAACAACTAATAATGTATGTACTTAAAACTGTTAGCTCTTTATTGTTCTATATGTCCAAGTCTTCAAGTGACATAGAATCCAAGTCACCTCCATCTTCGAATAATTTTTATGAAATATCCTGACATATTTCTATATCAGTAAATGACATTGTGTGTGTATGCAAATGGAGTGAATATAAACAATGCTTAGAAAAATTTAGCTACTGACATTTTAATTTGTAGAACATGGTTATAACTTGATGCTTTATTTCATTAACTAACCCTAAAATATTTTTAGCTATAAGAAACATAATCAGGTAGATTAAATAACTATGATGTCATCAAGTTTTATTAATTATGATAACCAGTTCAAACCTCCCTCTGAAGGAATCTTCTGTAGCTCAATAAGACTGCACTTGCTATTTCTCATAAGGAGCATTTGGAAAGGTATGGAAGTGCCTCTTTTTCACTTATTCATTCATTCATTCATTCATTCATTCATTCATTCATTCATTCAATGTTTATGCTGATTCTCAAACAAGAGTTTGCAAAAACAGCTGAGTGAAAACACACATGGAAAGTGAATAACTCGTTTTTTTCAGAGACGCTGATTCAGTAATTGACCCAATATGGTAGTGCTGAAGGAGCTCACATACGAGTCAAATTTAAGGGAGTGTAGGTCAGGCTTTTCAAAACATATTTATTTTGTAAGGAGTGCCTTGATTCTTTGGCTAGCATTTCTCATCATTCATGTTTTTCAGTCAAGCTGGGGCCCTAAAATTACATGAAAAAAATTAAGATTTTTGTGAACCAATAATCAATTAGTAAATTTTCCATAGTTCCTAAGAACTTTATTTTCAAATACATATATTTCTTATGGGTCTAACTTTATTATACCTGACCATTCTCATTTAGGACATGAATACAAAGTATGAATTTTTTGTTTGCTTTTTCAAGACAGGGCTTCTCTGTATAGCTCGGACTGTCCTTGTGCTCACTATGAAGATGAGGCAGGCCTTGAACTCACAGAGATCCACTTGTCTTTGTCTCTCAAGTGCTGAGAGTAAAGGCATGAGTCACCATCACCAGCTCAAAGTATGGATTTTTATCTTCCCCTAAATCAGCATAAAACTATAGTTGAAAAGTATGTAGTGGTTATTGTTATATGAATCTAATGTTTAGTTGAAAAAGTGTAATCTACATAGAAGAATGATTATTAAACTCAATAAACTATCTTATAATCAACTTTATTTACAGGATTAAAGATATCAAATTTTTTTCTTGTATGTCTGTTAAAATCAGTTTTAACTATACATATATTTAATTGTTGTAAATCCAAGAAAACATGTTTCTTTTTATTTTATTGATGCTAATTATGGAATTAGGTTGCTAAATTGTGCAAAAAACCATAAATTGGATTTTATATTTATATAATATGAATTATGATATGTATACAAAACTATTTTTGGTTCATATATTAAAGACAAAACATTTATTAAAGTTTTAAAAGGCCAAGAGCTATTCCTGAAGTTTAATAAATGTTCTCCATCACAGACAAAATGAATGAAGTATGTATGAAAAGATCTGGCAACTTCACCTTGGGAAAAGTAAACATATGAATGGCTAATTATGGGAGAAATAAGCGGGATTAACAGCTGTATTTATGTAGATCTTATTGTATAGATTATAGCTGATTGTAGATGTGCCTCATTAAAGCTGTGTGACAGCTTTTATTAAGAGAAGTTAAATAGGCTCAGCCCTGTGCATTGGCATAATGTTTAAAATCAGGAGATTGACTTGGATCTGAGTAATGGTAAATAATGTCGTGTTCACGGAGTCCCTAGCAATGAATGTCAATCTGATCTTGTTTGAAATCTCATTAATGATCCCAGAGACACAGTAAATACTGTACTAATGAAAGTTTGACATGGACTCTGATTGGCAGGTAATGAAACACTGCTAAAAATGGTCACTGCCTGAAATCTTCTTGGATGAGAAGAATCTTGGCAAGAAGTTAAAGCACAATTTGGTTTTCACATGGAGAAAGCAAAGAAAGGGAACCATACTGCATGAGTTCCATGTGAAAAATGCAGCTTGAAAAAAGGTGAGAGTGAATATTCATCAGTCCTGAATGCATCCTCAGTCCCTAGCAGAATAATCTCATGGATACTGCAGCGCTGCTCTCTATGTTCAACAATAACAGCTGGAATTACGTAGACAGAGTACAGAGGTGTTTCAGATGTTCTTCATGAACATCTCTCTTGAAATAGCAGCCAGACAGTCCCTTAGAGACTGAACTTTACATTTGTTACCAATATCGGCTACTTTTTTTTTAAGTTTTTTTTTTTTATTTACATTCAAAATCATTTCTCCTTTCCCGTTTCCTCCCTCCCCGAAAGTCCCATAAGCCCCCTTCCCTCCCTCTTTTCCCCATTCAACCCCCTCTTGCTTCTCTGTCCTGGCATTCCCCTACCTCCAATCTTTCCAGGACCAGGGGTCTCTCCTTCCATCTTCTTAGAAATCTATTGATATGCAAATTGTGTCTAGGGTATTCCGAGAAACAGTACCATTTTTTTTTTCTTTTTTGGCTTGGTTGGTTTAAATATCTCTTTAACAGAAAAATGAGATAATCCAATGTTCTACACATCCTTTAAGGTAAGCAAAGTCTATTGACAGCGTCAGCATGTGGAGACAAGTCTGCAGACTGCAGGCCATTACCTTACATACTATCTGAGGAAACACTGGGAACATTTCATAGCTTGAATTTTCTTGTACAGTTGGAGGGACAGGAATTTAAAGCCCGCACTTCTCAGATTCTTTGGTTGGTGGAGGAGCCCTCTTTTTTCATCTTTTCATCTGAGTTTTAGCAAATATGGGCAAATAGATTTTAATCCTCAAGTTTAATGGAAAATATATTATTTTTAGATCAATTCAAAATTCTGAGAATTAATGGGGCTTAAGGTGTGTATTTAATGATGTCAGTGGATTTTCAATAAATGGAAATCATAAATACTATGAAAAAAAGGCATAACTAAGTGGATTGGAAAATGTGGGAGCTATGTTTCTGGTTTATTACCATTGAAGCTTGTAGATTTCATATTTAATTTATTGCAGAAATCTTGATGCGTGCCACTTGGAGGCACTGTTACACTAGTTTATATTTTATATTCTCAAAGTGTTATTGGCAAATGAAATTTCCAATTTTCCTTTCCTTTCTGAATCCTAATAATCACTTATGGATGGGTAATTAATACTGTTTGGGCAATTTAAACTTTGACATTATTCAAATTTATCACCTTAGACTGTTTACTGCTTTAAATAACCTCATGTTCACCTAATAACATAGACTTCATTCATGCCTGCAAGACAAGACAAATCAGTTGTAAGAAATTACTTAAAATTTGGTTTGGAAACTGTGTTTATATCTCAACTTTTGAATTTTTCTAACTTTTAAAGAGTAAGCCATTGAATTTACTGTCACTGAAAGTACAAGAAGCACCAAGAACCCAAACCACTTTGAATGAAACCATCTCACCAATTTCTAAATTCTTATGACAAATACAGAGAATTAGCATGATTCTTTTAAAAAATCCTTTAGAATGTATCCCTTTAGCCATAAAATGAACAGTGCCTTGTAAATGAACTAAACATCACATATACTTTTAAGGAAGGTATAAATGGAAATGTTCATTTTAATCAGTATTCATTAATTTTGTTCTTTTATATGCTTGTTTTTAAATATATCAAATAAAATATCTTAGTAAACATAAAAGTTGGATAGTTCATACTTTTGTTTCTTTAACATTCTAAATATACTGAGTTTTACATGCATAAAATATATATTTACCTTATTTTACTTGAATCTCAAATTATAATAAATGAAAATAGCTTTTAAGCTGGGAAGTTTTTTGTCAACCTAACACAAACTAAAGTCATCTGAGAAGAGGAAGCTTCAATTAAGAAAATGCCTTCATAGATTGAACTATAGGCAAGCTAGTAGGGCAATTTCTTAGTGATTGATGTGGGATGCTCCAGCCCATTGTGTATGCTACACATGGGCTAACAGTTCTTGGTTCTATAAGGAAGGAGGCTGAATAAGCCTTGGGGAGCCAACCAATAAGCATCTCTCCTCATGGTCTCTGTAAACAACTGCCTCCATGTGTCTGCTTTGCTTGAGCTTCCTTTATGATGGACTACAGTATGAACTTGTAAGCCACATACTTTACTCCCCAATTTGCTTTTTAGTCTTGGTGTTTTATCATAGCAACAGACTAAGAAAACATTTGAAATACAAACTATTGGTCTTGCTCTTATAAGAATTGTGTTACTGTTTTTGTGAACAGCACTATGGTTATTGCAATACTCAAACTATAATGATGAAAATATTGCCTTTAAGATGATTTAAATATTTCTTTAATTTTAAATATTATAATATAATTTCATCGCTTATCCTTTCCTGCCTTCAAGTCCCTCAATACACCTGATTGCTCATTTTTGAAATCCACAGCCTTTTTTTGCAATAATTATTACACAAACATACACGCATACACACACACACACACACACATTTAGATATATGTTCCTAAATACATAAGTACGACCTGTTCTGTCTTTATAATATTACTTGCATGTGCATTCTCAGGATGAATACATTGTATTGAATAACCTATTGCTCTGCTATTCCCTGGGGAAAATCTGTTTCTTCTATTTTTAGCAGTCTTCTATTCTTAGCAGCAAATCTATAGTTTTCTGTATAGTGCTTAGGTCTGTGGTCTTTTCCCCATCTATGTTGGCATTTATATTTGTGTCATTCTTGTTCAGTTCAATTTTAGGCAGTCATGTTTGTGATGTCATTGGTGCAGCCCCTGACATTTCTAAGAAACATAACCTTACATCAAGCTCATTGATCCTCTGGCTTTTCCAGTCTTCCAAACCCTTCTTCCATAAGTGTCTGCCTAAGTTCCTTAGGAAACAGAGTTGTTTTGTAGTTATATCCAGAGACAGAACTCCACAGTCTGCATTTTACTTGGTTATGGTGTTCTCTTGTTGCCTCTGTCTGCTACAAGGAGTTTTGTTGATAAGGAGTGAAGACTATACTTACCTGTGGGTGGAAGAACAAACGTTTAGAGTGTAGTTAGGGATTATGCTGGTTTAGTAAAATAGTAGGTATAGCTAAGATCCATGACTTCCATCGCTCTGGGTAGTTGGCTGGAATTCCAATGCCAACCATGATTTCATTCTTGTTGATCAGGTAGTAAGTCCAATTAGAGAGTTGTTGGTTGCTGATACAGTATGCATGCCACTACTATACTGTAAGGGTTATTATGCTATACTGGATTTCACTATATTGCCCTTTTCCAACATTTTATCAAGCATTAATTAAAAAATCAATAAAACAATATCTTTTTAGAACTCACATATGACAACAAGCTACATGTTGAAATACTAAAAAAATTCCCACACTTTTTGAATGTGACATTCCGAAAAGTATAGGTAATTTAGTAGGTTCAGCTGGGACCCTCCTTGCTGACCTTTAATTACTTCCTCACTATCAGCTCTGGGTTCTGGCTCACCATTCATTCCTTAGTCATTCCTTCATCCTTGCAATGGTGATTTATCTAGAAGCTTTTAGCAATTAAACATTTACTTTTCTCAGCATCACAGTGTTGTCTTGTCCCATTTTTACATACAATGAAGCACTTCCTACAACTTATCTAAGAACTGGATTCCTTTGAACAGCATGTATAAACTATATATAAAAATGATGTATTAACTGCAACCAATAAAATGATATGTAGATATATATCATTTTATTGGTTGCAGTTAATATATCATTGACTACATACATCTAAGATAAAAGCAAAGTCTATTTAAATTTATATTTGAATTTTATTCTACATAGTCATCAAAATGTTTTCCTCAGTGAGTTGATAAAAATCTATGTTTAGAACAGATAAAGTCAATGCAGGGGTATGTTTTAATTCTGGAATATATTTAACTTACTAGTTTTATAATGATATTTGCAATTCAAATATAGCTTCTATTGTTCAAGTACAATGTGCTTTTTAAAGCTAAAATGATTTTTGTCATATATCATGAAGCAAAATATGTTTCTAAAGTTATAATTTACTAGGATTTTTTACTTTTCTGTTACTACAGATTTTGGAAGCGTTAGAAGTTATGTTTTCTTTTTTAATTTTCTATATTCTTTATTTACATTCCAAATGATTTCCCCTTTCCCGGTTCCCCTCTCCCTGAAAATCCCATAAGCCTCCTTCCCACCCCATGCTCCCCATTTGCCTAAGAATTTCATGAATTCATTGTTTTTAATTGCTGAGTAGTATTCCATTGTGTAAATATACATGGAAAATATCTCTGATAAAATTGAAGAAATATATAGAAAAACACGTTAAGATTGACTATTTCATAGAAAAATTATACAGATAAAATGGTAGGCATAAAAATATTCCTAAGTTGATTGAAAGTGGAATTATAAACATTTTCTGATAAAATTGAAAATCTATAAGGAAAATATTTCTGATAAAACTCAAGAAATATATAGAAAGACACATTAAAATTGACTATTTCATGAAAAATTATACAGATTAGATGGTAGGTATAAAAATTGATTGAAAGTAGAAGTAAAAACATTTTCTGATAAAATTGAAGATTTACATGGAAAATATCTCTGATAAAATTGAAGAAATTTATGCAGATAAATTGGTAGGAATTAAAATATTCCTAAGTTGATTGAAGTAGAATTATAAACAATTTCTCATAAAATTAAATATTTACATGGAAAATATTTCTGATAAAATTGAAAAATATATCTGGAAAAACATTAAGATTGAAAATTATCATGGAAAATTATGCAGATAAAATGGTAGGCATAAAAATATTCCTAAATTGATTCAAAATGGGATTTAAATATTTTCTGACGAAATTGAAGATTTACATGGAAATATTTCTGATCAAATTGAAGAAATATATAGAAAAAATGTTAAAATTAAAGATTATCATGGAAAATAATACAGTTAAAATGGTAGACATAAAAACATTACTAAATTGAAAGAGAAATCACAAAACATTTTCTGATAAAATTGAAAATTTACATGAAAAATATTTCTGTTAGATTATGTTTTTTGTTTGGGAATTGAGTCCATTGATGCTATAAGATATTAAGGAATAGTGATTGTTGCTTCCTGTTATTTTTGATATTCTTTTTATGTTTGTGTGGTTACTTTCCTTTGGGTTTGTTGGAGAAAGATTACTTTCTTGCTTTTTCTAGGGTAGAGTTTCCTTTCTCATGTTGGCGTTTTCCATCTATTATCCTTTGAAGGGCTGAATTTGTGGAAAGATACAGTGTAAGTTTGGTTTAATCATGAAATATCTTGGTTTCTCCATCTATGGTAATTGAGAGTTTTGCTGGGTATAGTAGTTTGGGCTAGTATTTGTGTTCTCTTAGGGTCTGTATGATATCTGCCCAGGATCTTCTAGCTTTCATAGTCTCAGGTGAGAAGTCTGGTGTAATTCTGATAGGCCTGTCTTTATAGGTTACTTGACCTTTTTCCCTTACTGCTTTTAATATTTTTTCTTTGTTTAGTGCATTTGGTATTTTGATTATTATGAGCCGGGAGGACTTTCGAGTCTGGTACAGTCTGTTTGAAGTTCTGTAGGCTTCTTGTATGTTCATGGACATCTCTATCTTTAGGTTAGGGAAGTTTTCTTCTATAATTTTGTTGAAGATATTTACTGGCCCTTTAAGTTGGAAATCTTCACTCTCTTCTATACCTATAATCCTTAGATTTGGTCTTCTCATTGTGTCCTGAATTTCCTGAATGTTTTGGCTCAGGAGCTTTTTGCATTTTCCATTTTCTTTAACTGTTGAGTCAATGTTTTCTTCAGCCTATGAGATTCTTTCTTCTATCTCTTGTATTCTGTTGTTGATGTTTGTATCTATGACTCCTGAATTCTTTCCAAGATTTTCTATCTCCAGAGATGTCTCACTTTGTGATTTCTTCATTGTTTCTACTTCCATTTTTAGATCCTGGATGGTTTTGTTCAATTTATTCACTTGTTTGTTTGTGTTCTCCTGTAATTCTTTCAGGGATTTTTGTGTTTCCTCTTTAAGGGCCTCTAACTGTTCACCCATGCTCACCTGTATTTCTTTTAGGGATTTTTGTATTTCCTCTTTAAGGGCTTTTACCATTTGACCCATGTTCTCCTGTATTTTTTTAAGGGAGTTATTTGTGTCCTTCTTGATGTCCTCTAACAGCATCGTGAGAAGAGACTTTAAAACCAACTCTTGCTTTTCCGGTGTGTTGGGGCATCCGGGACTTGCTGTGGAGTGAGAACTGGGCTCTAATATTGCCAAGTAGTCTTGGTTTCTGTTGGTAGGGTTCTTGTGCTTGCCTTTCGCCATCTGGTTATCTCTGGTGTTTGTTGGTCTTGTTGTCTCTGGCTGGAGCTTGCCCCTCCTATGGGCCTGTAAGCCTGTGTCTGTACTCCTGGGAGACCAATTCTCTTCTGGCAGGGTCTGTGTACAGAAGGCTGTGGAGCTGTGTGGTTCCCTGCTGCAAATGGGGGCCAGAAGGGAAGACTCCTGTCCTAGCTGCTCCACTGATGGTATGCCTTGTGCGCTCCTGGCTATACCCCTCCAGAGAGAAGGTGGAGATCTCACCTCAAAACTCAGACGTGAAATCGGTGCTGGGAGATCACTCTCTTCTGGTGTGCTAAGCACAGAAGAAGGTTTTGGAGCTGCCTGGTTCCCTGCTACAGATGGCAGCTGGAAGGGAAGACTCCTGTCCTAGCTGCTCCATCAATTGTATGCCCTGTGCGTTCCTAGCTGTACCACTCCAGAGAGAAGTTGGAGATCTCACCTCAACACTCAGAAGTGAAATCACTGCTGGGAGATCTTTCTCTCCTGGTGGTCTAAGCACAGAAGGCTATCTGTAGTTTACTTCTATATCTGCTTCTTGAGGTCCTCTGACAAGATTCATGCAGAATGAACATTCACTGTATACCTACACACTTACTAGAGCAACTGAGTGTTTGAAAGTCCATTTAATCTCACTCAGAGACAATAGTCAAAACAGTAACCTTTAAGAAGTGATCACATCCCTCTGTGACTGAGTGCTCTTGACATAACTATAAGTAGTCTCAAAACTAAGGGTGTGGTGTGGCCCCCTGGGACCAGGATATTTGCTGAAGCAGATTGCTTGTGTGCTAGCTGACCTTAGCTGGAGAGCAGTGCCTGCAGAAAGGTCTGACCATATGTTCCTCTTTTCTGAAGGGTGATTGACCATAAACTCCAGTCCTCTAATAGGAAACCCTACTTATACTAGTTGGACACTCCCTTGTTTTCCCTGAACATAATAAACGTGATGAGTTTCTGAGCTATTGATACATCTCCATCTGACCACACAGCTCACCCCATTTCAGTTTTACTTGTGCCTCTCTTTCATAATTTCCAATCATTTCAAATTAGTTTTTCTAGGACCCAGCCTTGCAGGTGGGCACTAATCCTTAACTTATCAGTCGAACCTCCTTCTGTGTATTTCTCTACCATACCATTTTGCATCAAGTACTAAAAATGTATGAAATGTTCTCTATTACTCCATCTCTCCCCCCCTGAATTATTTGTAGATTTTAATAACCAGAGAACCTTATTGTTAGATGGAGTAAGAAGTATGAGAAATCAACAATCCCATATTGTGGACATGAAGCAGAAAGGTCTCTAACCTATCCCATTCAAGTCTGGAACATTCAAATGATGCTCATCTCAGAGCCAAGGAGACTGGTTGTGTTGTTTGTCTCAATGTCGTCCAGTGAAAATTCCATGAAAAGCTTGAAATGGGCTGATGCTGCTCTAATTTTAGAACTGGGATGGGGAAAACTGCTCTCTAAGTGTGTGCTTATTCTATTCTCATCTGACATCATCATTGTCCACTTCTGCCATCTACTTCTGCAATGTGAATGAGGAAATCAATAAACATGCTGTCAGTTGTAACAAATCATTCAAAAAAATCCAATACATCTATACTTACATGGAATTAATAAATATTTTTGTCTCTTTCCTTTGTCAAAATACCTCTGATTTCAAGTGATGCAACAGAAATTAAACAGTCATCAGAGATTTTCTTGGAATACAGAAGGAATTCCAAAGCCAGGAAGCAGAGTTTCTTCTTTAAATATCAGAAAGTATTTCACACCATATTTTGTATTTACAGATGAATAATCTGTATTCTTACTAATTCCTTTCTAAATTTACCACTCTGTCAAAATGCAGATGTCATGCACAATGCCTTTATGTAATAAAATGAATCAACTGGCATAGGTAGACACACATTCTGTATAGATGCAAAGAGAGCATCATATCAGGGATAGCAGAATGGAAAAGAAGTAGTAATGTCATTTCCAAATCACTTTTTATTTGCAAGACAGTCAATATTGTCTTTATTGAGGGGTTATTGTGAGATTGGGAATATCCAGCATTTGAAACCACATAGATGTGTAGTTAATATCACTACGTCAAGACCAAATTTTAAAGTTCATGATCCAAGGGATCCACTTATTATATGGCTGACACAATGATTAAGTCATATAAGCATCATGTCTTAAGCAGGGTTGCCATCTTGTCATCTTTTTTTCTATGTTATCAATAGTTTCTCATGGAAATATATGTTCATAGCATTTTTTTCTTTTTTTTATTATTTATTTTATTTTATTTTTTAAATTTACATTCCAAATCATTTCCCCTTTCCTGTTTCCTCCCTCCCCGAAAGTCCCATAAGCCCCCTTCCCTCCCTCTTTTCTCCATTCAACCCCCTCTCGTTACTCTGTCCTGGTGTTCCCCTACATCCAGTCTTTCCAGGACCAGGGGTCTCTCCTTCCATCTTCTTAGAAATCTATTGATATGCGGATTGTGTCTAGGGTATTCCGAGATTCTGGGTCAATATCCCCTTATCAGTGACTGCATACCATGTGTGTTCTTTTGTGATTGGGTTACCTCACTAAGGATGATATTTTCAAGATCTGACCATTTGCCTAGGAATTTCGTGAATTCATTGTTTTTAATTGCAGAGTAGTATTCCATTGTGTAGTTCATAGCATTTTAATTGTGATAAAGTCATTAATATTGAACACGGCCTTGATGCCATCATCAGGTATCCCACCATGGACATAGCTGCATTGTTTCCTTAAACCAGTGGAGAGTACAGGGCAGTGAATTCCTGATCAGAGCTTCACTGTTAAAGGGTAAACTCCACAAGGCAGAGCTAGAGTACATATAAAAGTCCTTTTTGCAGGACTTCATGCAGCTCTCAGTCTACTGACTAACACTGAACACGATGTTAGGATATATTAAAAATGTGCTACAGAGTTGTCAAGATAATTTAATTCAGGGCTTTGAGTTTTCTGTGTAGTAAAAGTAATTTAAACTATCTGTAACCTCCACAATTTTCCCCAAATAAAGAGAAGGGGTGGGTTAAGTAATACTCTATATTAAGAATATAAAAGGTATAATATATTAACTTAGTGTCTAGAATATATAATTTTAAAGTAAATGCAAATTTTGTGATTTATGTTTTCTATGAATATAGTATAAATGAAAAAATTCAAAAGGAGATCCATTAAAAATTTCAGGAGTAGCTTATAGTTCATACCTATTAATGTCTGACTCAACCTATAAGACTAATTTTCTACTTTTGAAACCAATAAATCAGCAGCCAAATGAGTTCCATTTTGCTAAGCAATCACTGATTATAGTCTGGGTTAGCTTGTCCTACTGTCTTCTCCGAGTTCTTTTCTAGGATGTTGGCAGAAATGTCTTGATGTTGTTACTATGAAGCAAGAATGTTTCTAGATTCCAATGATGACAGACATTGCTTGTTGGCAAATATTCCATCTGTATAACCCTTCCCTATGTCTTTATAGTTTGAAGGATGATGAAGGGTAAGTGATTGGGGAAAGAAGACAAGGTTTGGAAAAATCATGTCACAGATTTCCATCTTCCTCTTTCCCTAAGGCACCAATAGAGAAAGCTTCACACTGAATGGTAAATATTAAATATTAGAGCTGTCCTAGTCACTTGGTTACATATCTTGTCAACATTTATCCTCACCTACCATGGATTATATACAAAGGACTAGTAAACCATAGAAACTAGTTAAAAACTAGAAAACATAGAAACTAGTTAAACCGTAGAAACTTTGGAATTGTTCATAGTGTACTAAGTCTGTATTCATAATTCTTATTCCAAATATCAACCTTCTGTATCAGTTTACCCCTTATTTATGCAGCGCAACATCAGAAGCAAGACCAAACTGTACTCAGAGAACTAAGGTCAACTACAAAACTGGGAATACATGTGTAGTGAATGGAAAGAAAAGATTAGGCTATTGGTGGGTTGCTCATCTTCAGTTACTACATAATTATTAAGAATTTGCATATTCAGGGTACAACCTACAAACTGTAAGCTTAACAAGAAGGAAGGCCCAAGTAAGGATACTTCAATCCCACTTAGAAAGGGAACAAAATAATTACCAGAGGTAGAGGGAGGGAGGGTTCTGAGTGGGAGAGGGGATGGAGAGTAGAAAAGAGGAACAGGATCAGGTATGAAGGGTATGGCAAGAGAGAAACCCACAGGACCAGGAGAATGAATGGAAATATGTAGTTGCAGCGGTGGGGGTGGAGACGACCTCTAGAAAGTCCCAGAGATGAGAGAGACTCCCAGGACTCAATAGGGATAACCTTAGTCAAATCAACCCTCAGTCAATATGTCTGACCCAGAATTGTTTCTGTCTAAAAGAAATGCAGGGACAAAAATGGATCAGAAACTGAAGGAAATTTTTCCCAGTGACAGGCCCAACTTGGGATCCATCTCATGGGGGCAGGAGGTACGGTGGGGTGGGGACCAAGACTTGACACTATTACTGGTACTGTGACGTGCTTACAGACATGAGCCCTCATGAATGCCCTCTGAGCAGCTTATTGAGACAGATGTAATTACTTATACTTAACCAATGGCCTGAAATCAGGGACCCCTATGGAGGAATTGGTGAAAGGATTAAAGGAGCTGAAGTGGAGGAAGGATCTATAGGAAAACCAGCGGTCTCAAATAACTCAGACCCCTTGGAGCTCCCAGAGACTGAGCAACCAACCAGACAGTATACATAGGCTGGTCCGAGGCCCCCACCTCATATAGCAGAAGACTGTCTTGTCTGGCCTCAGTGAGAGAAGATGTGCCTAACCCGCCTCAAGACACTTGACATCCCAGAAAAGGGGGATCCTCAGGGAAGAGGGAGGGAGAATGAGATGTGGAAATATGGGAGGGGGACCGGGTGAGTATGATGGCTAAGATGTGATAACAGCAGCAGTAACAACAACAATAATGAGAAAAGAAGTTCCACTGAAAGTAATTCAAAAGTTTAGAATAGTCCACAAGACAAATCCCAATAATTAGGAGTCTTTGTTTTATTAGTTACTTTAGCATTTACTTGCTTGCTTCTTTTTTTTTTGTATGTATAGGCACACACATGTGAATATATATGAAAACCTGAGATCAAAGACTGATGCTGTTTCTCAGGGGTTTTCTATTTTCTTTTTTCAAATGGGCAGGAGGTCTCACTAGGTCTTAGGCTTTGCAAACTGAACTATATTCAAAATCCTTTCTTCACTTTAAATTAATTTTTCCTTTCCTAGGAATGTGGGAAAATTAGCTAACAGAAAATTTAACTTGCTTGGCTTCCTTTCTTCCGAAGGGTTTTTGAAATAAAGTACACTTACCTGAAACAGATGAATCAGAGGAATCTTCCCTTTGTTTCTCAGAGGATAAATGGCTTCAGTTACATTTCAAATTTGAATGTCCACCCTAGAGTTCTTTTAATAAAAGGCCTTGCCTGTTGCATGGAACATGCAGGAGTAAAATAATCATGGTTTAAACATGAAGTTGCAGAACTTTTTCTCATGAAGTGGGAACAGGTATGAGTTGAAAACCTACTCTCCCCAGTCTTATTTAGGGACAACAGTATATTCTCAAAAAGTCTGAACCATAAAATCCCAAAGACCTTAATTACTTTTGTCTGTGATTTACTTAAAATAATTACAGCCTAGCTTCAAGTTAGGCCTGTATGTACCACATAGGAAGAGTCACTGGTCACAAAAGTTAAAGGAAATGGGAAATTTTCATTTCCTGTAGCTTTCTGGGAACTTAATATATGAGCTTCTCTCCTAGAAAGATCTCTCACACATATTTTCACTTGCTCGTGAGTCATCTAATGAATTTACTGTGGAGGTTTCACTAGTGTCTCATAGCAACTTTGCCAGCTGACTGGTGGGACTTAAAACATTATCTTGTTAAAATGATTTAGCAGAAGGAGATTCATGAGGTCACCATTAGTCAAAATGCCATTTAGCCTGGTAAAGAAAAGTGTAGTTTCCAAGATAAACTCTGAAAGTTTAGACATATATTACAGTCCCAAGATTTGTACATTAGTGCTAGAAATACACCATTAGACTATACTGTTTATAATAGAAATTATATGATAATATATAAGATTTTTGATGTTTCAAACTATTCCAAAAATTATTAAAAGCTTAACTATTGTTGAAAGCACTCACCTATAACAGATTTAAATAACTGTATAGTTAACAAACTTTGATGGAATTTTCAGATTTCAAATTTAGTACTTGAAAAGTCTGTATCCTTTCAGAATATGTTTTTAGCAAGATCATCAATGGTTGTCTTGGAAAAAGTTTGGTCAATCTCACGGCAAAAATTAAATATACAAAAACAGGTATCACATATCTCCAATGTGTGTAATACATTAATTAAAATCTATGAAATACGAACAGCATCACAGCAAATTCAAAACTGTTTTAGCAAAGAAATACTATTTCATGTAGTAAGATTCCTGACTAGAAGTTTCTAGAAATCATTGTATCCATGGTATTATGGAACCTTCAAATGGCTAATTACTTTTTTCTGTTTAAGCATATTCATCCTGTCAGCTATTGTTTTAGGTGTGTGCATATGTAATAGATTTTAAAATAAGTCACATTTTATGTTATTGAATTTATGATCATTTAAACTTTTCCACCACTTAGAATTATTAAGCAAAATAACTCATTACAATGCTAATTTAAAGTCTTGGAACAGTTTATGATTTTGTAAGTAAATCATCTGGACCTAAAAGTCAACCTTTGGCCTTTTTTGCTATTAAGAGGACTGAATATCTTCAGCATTCGTCTTTTGCCAAACATCTAAATTCCACAGGGAACAGAATGGGTGATGGGACACTAAAAGTTATGTGACCATGAAATCCCTGGAGGTTGTTCTTAAGAAAAATTTTATAAGAGATTCTAGAGAAGAACTAAGTTTTCTTTTGGGGTCTGGCCACTAGGAATTTGACCAGGGTGCAATGAGAATAGAGACAACACACATTGGACTTGGTGTTTTTTCTTCTTGTTTTTATTTTTGGGGGTCTGCCCAAGGGTTGGAAGTGAACCTGGGAGGAAGAAAAAGCAAGAATGATTGGGGTGCATTGTATACAATTCCCAAATAGTTAATAAAAATTATGTTGGGGCAGAGGAAAGAAAGTACCCGTAATCAATTGCAAAAAAAAAAAAAAACAAAAAAAAAACCCAAAAACCATCTTTCCTAGGTTCACCAAGTAGAAGGACAGATCTGGCATGCTATTTAGACATTAGAATCCGGGTCTAAAGGTACAAACTGATAGCTGACAAAAATCTGTCTTTCCATTAATGACAACTGAAAAAATAGTGCCCACTGACAGAAAGCAATAATGCCTGCCTTAGAGAATGAGGCATTAGTTAAAATAAGTCCGTAAATTCAGCTTCAATCACCTGAGTCTTGTATCCTAAGTGTACAGTATCTTCAATAGTAGGAGCCTAAGCATTAA
The DNA here is from genome assembly GCA_036184795.1 of Tokudaia tokunoshimensis. NCBI lineage: Eukaryota > Metazoa > Chordata > Mammalia > Rodentia > Muridae > Tokudaia > Tokudaia tokunoshimensis. Next base: position 17,151,206 of record BTHU01000004.1, on the reverse strand, counting down.
ACTCTCAAGGAAATAATAATTTACATGGTTGTGGGAGTTACTTGAACTACTCTGACCAATCATTTGAAGGAGGTATCTTGTGCCAGATACTGGAGTTTTTGTTCATTTATTGTTCTTGAGGGTAGCATTGTCAGCAGAAGTAGTTTAATTTCCTATAAGGTGTGTGTGTATGTGTGTACTGAATAATTTTAGAAAAATACATATAATATGACTCCTTAATATTTTATTAAACAATGGCTTTATTTGTCTGCCACATCTACTTCATTTGTACTGACCTTCCTCCTTCCCTCCTTTGCGTTTGGAGTATTCATTCTACCTCACCCCCGACCCCTCCACCCCTGTTTCCCACGTCATATCATGTGCGTCCTACTCTTGCTCTCTCAGGGCTCTCACTCCCCTGATGCTATGGTCCCTTTATACTTTGTTGGTTTCTGTGCTCACTCTAGGTTCCATCTTCACTTATGAGGATTGGCAGCTAGAACAGCAGTTAAAACAGAACACATGGCATTTGTCTTTTTCAGTCTTGAATACCTCAGTCTGTATAATCTTTCCAAGTTCTTTCTTTCTTTGTTTGTTTTATTGTTTTTCAAGAAAGGGTTTCTCTGTCATAGCCCTGGCTATTCTGGAGCTCACTCTGTTGACTGTTGGCCAGGCTGCCCTCTAACTCAGAGATCTGCCTGTTTCTGCCTTCCAAGTGCTGGAATTTACCACTGCCCTGCTAAATTTCCTGGTTTTTAGTTTACATTACAGATAAATAATTTTCTATGGCATGTATGTATCACATTTTCATTATCTATTCATCTTTTGAAGGAAACTGAGGTTGCTCTCAATTTCTAGATACTGTGAATAGGTTAGCAATGAACTTTTCTGTGCAAGCATCTATGAAGTAGGATATTGAGGTTTTTAGGCATATGCCAGAGGGTATAGCAGGGTCATGGGGCATGTTTGTTTTTAGAGTTCGAGAATTTTCCACACTGATTTCTGGAGTGGATGCACCAGTTTTCCTGCCTGTTAACTGTAAAAAAAAAGGGGGGGGCTCTTCTCTGTCCACAGCTTCTCCAGCATTTGTTGACAGGCATTTCCTTAGTATTTGGCATTATGACTGAGATAAGATGAACCATCAAAGTTAATTAATCTGAATTTCTCTAATTGTTGAAGATAATGATTATTTTGAAGATATCTTTCTGCCATTTTTGTTTATTTTACTTAGAACGCTCTGCTTAGATCCCTATCCCATTTTCAAATCAGGTCATTTGTTTTCTTGACTCAGATTTTTTATATTTTTGTATATTCTGGATATTAATTCTCTATCAGATGTATAACTTGTACAGCTGTGCTTTTTCTCCACACACTTCAGTGTTTCCTGAGCTGTACAGAAGCCTTTTAGCTTTATGAGATCCTATTTATCAATTGCCAGCCATATTTCTTTGGCAAATGGAGTCCTGTTTAGAATGTTTATTCCTACCCTTGTATCTTATAAGATCCTACCTGTGTTTTCTTCCAGTCTTTTAGCATTTCACATTTCAAAATGAGGGTATTGTTCAACATGAAGCTACCTTTTGTGCAGAGTAATAGCTACAGGTATAATTTCATTCTTCTGCATGTACACATATAGTTTTCCTAGCACCATTTTTTATAGATGCCCTCTTTTCTGCAGTGTATCACATGCAAACAGGAATAGTTTAACTTATGTTCTTTCTTTACTTGTTTTCCTCTTGTCTTATTGCTTTGACTAGTATCACGAGCAGTATAATGAAAACAAGTGGGGATAGTATGTAACCTATATTACTGATTTCAATGAAATTGCTTGGAGTTTTTCTTCAATTATTATAATACTGCCTAGGTGTAACCTTTATTGTCACAAATTGTATTCCCTTCAGTCCTACTCTACATTTATCAGGAAAGATTTTTGAATTTTGTCACAGCCTTTTCCTGCCTCTATTGAGATCATACATATTTTGTCTTTAAGTTCATTTATATGATTTATTCTATTTATTGACGTATGTATTTTGAACCACATTGCATTTTTTGAGATAATGGCAATGTGATCTTGGTGGTTAATCTCCTTGATATGTGATTATATTTGGTTAACTAGTATTTTATTTAACATTCTTGCAACTATGATCATGAGGGATATCAGTCTGTATTTTTTCTCTGTATTGTTGGGTGTTAGACATGTGCTGGCTTCAATGAAGAAGTTTGGGAATCATTCTTCTGTTTCTACTTTTTGAAGGGTTTAAGAAGTATCAGTTATAGTTTGTTTTGAAAAACTGGTAGTATTATGGTATGAATCTATTGGCCTGAAATATTTTTAGTTAGAAAGATTTTTATTATTAATTAGTTTCCTTCCTTATTATGGATTTATTTCAGTTATTGATCTCATCATGGGTTATGTTGGTAGTTTGGATGCACCAAGACATTTATTTTTTTCTTTTAGATTTTCTGACTTAATGGAGTGTAGCACTTAAATATTTCTATATTTCTTTAGTGTCTTTAGTAATATATTTTGTTCACTTCTGATTTTCTTAGTTGACCATCTAGTTCATTCTTTTGCTTTAAACTCCTAGTAGAGTTTCTTTGCTGTAGATTTAAGTTTTCTTGCATAATTAGTCAAACAAAATGCATAGATTCTTTTCTCTTTTTCTCTGTATTTGCTGAGGTTTGCTTTGTGTCCCAGCATGTGATCTTTCTTAGAGAATCTTTCATGTACTGATGAGTAGATTGCCTAGTCTACAACATTTGGGTGGAGTACTATGTAGATATCTGTTAGGCCCACTTGATGTAAGATATAATTTAATTCACAGTTCTCTCTATTTCTTGTCCAGATGTATTATGTATTGGAGAAAGAGGATTGGTGAAACTGCTTAAAACTTTTTGGCTTACATTAATTGGTGTCTTTCATTTCATGAGTATGCTTTTTATGAAATTAAATGAACCAGAATTTTGTGCATATACACTTTATATTATAATATTTCCTGATTAATTGATCTCTTTGTTAGAATAAAGTGCCTTTCTTTGTCTCTTCTGACTAGTTTTAGTTTGACCGTTATTTTGTCAAATATTAGAATAACAAGATCTTCCTGATTCCTGATCCATTTTCTTGGAACACTTTTCTTCCATTCTTTCTGTTTAAAATGTTGCCTATTTTTCTTTTAAAAAATCTTTCTAGATAATAGATACATTAATTTTGTTCCTTAATCCATTTAGCTAATCTCTGTCATTTGATTGGAGAATTAAGAACCTTGGTATTTAAAGTTATTACTGAGAGAAAAAAATGTACACATTGTAACCATTTTGTTCCATAATGGTTTGCATTTTTAGTTGTATTTTTCATTTAATTAAAATGTAGTTTTGTTTATTTTCTTTCTAGAGTCCCTTAGCAGAATTTATTCTTTTCTTTTCTTCAAAATATTGTTCTAGTATTCTGGGTAACTTTTTTTTTTTGATATAAATTTTTAAAAGTTGTTTGGTTCATGAACAGTTTTTTTTTTCCCTTCAACTATGGCAGATAGTTTTAGTGGGTACAGTAGTTTAGTTTGGCAATCATGATCTTTTGGAACTCAGAATGCCTTACCCTTAGACTCTTCTGGTTTTCAAAGTGTTTTTGTTTCTGTTTTTGTTTTTTCAATGAGAATTTGAGAAGTTAGGAGTTATTCTGATAGGTTTTTCTTTATATGTGACTTGTGTGTTTTCACTTACAGCTTTCAATATTTATTCTTTGTTCTGTGTATTTAGTGTTTTAAATATGATGCACCATGGATTTTTTCTTTTTTAGTCTTATATAGTTGATGTTACTTCTTGTATATGTATAGGATTTTTCCTTAGTTTTGAGTTTTCTTTTTATCTTGCTAAAGATCGGATTTATGCCATTGATCTAGAATTTTTCCCCCTAATCTATGCTTATAATTTGAAGAGTTGGTCGTATTTATTTATTTGCTTTAAAATAACTTTATCATTTAGACCAGTTTTTAAATTTAAATATATTTTGATTATATTTCCCTTCCCCCAAGTGCTTCCAGTTCCCCTCTCACTTCCTACCCATCTAAATTAAAGTTCTTTCTCAAAACAGAAACAAAGCCCCAATACTACAATAAAATTCCCCCAAAGAAATAACAAAATGAAACAATACTCCAGAAAGAGGAGGAGAAGGAGGAGGAGGAGGAGAAGGAGGAGGAAGAGGAGGAGGAGGAGGAGGAGGAGGAGGAGGACGAAGAAGAAGGAGGAGGAGGAGGAGGAGGAGAAGAAGAAGAAGAAGAAGGACGATGACGACAATGACAACGACAATAACAACCCACCAAACTGTAACCAAATAAAAATGAAAGCCTTTAGAGTCCATTATATGTTTGTCACCTAATTTTAAACGTAAGTCATGCCTGGAGTCATTGTTATACCCAGTGTTCCCAGTGTTCCTCCATTGGAACAAATTTATTTTACCTCTCTCAGCAAGTATAAATTGTATAGTCCAGTTAGTAACCTTTACCCTAGTGTCTAGTTTTTTATTTATTAATTAATCTGACATTAATTTTAACAAAATAAAGAATAATAAGAAAAACAAAAACTATCACATTGAAATACATCAAGGCAATCAAAGAGATCCACTCATTTACCTGCTTAGAATAAGAATCAGAGACCTACTCATTTGCCTGCTCAGGAATTCCATAAAATACCTAATCTGGAAGCCATAAGTGCAGATGACCTGCATTCTGCTTCAGTCTATGAGATGATATGAGCTTTGATAGTAATGATTAGAAGTCCTTGTTTTCTTTGTGTCCTCCATCTCTTTTTTGACCTTATACTCTGCCTCTTCTTCCTCAGGATTCCCTAAGCTCTGAGGGGAGAAGGGTATTAATAAAGACAACCTAGTTAGGGCTAAATATTCCAAAGTACTGTTGCTATATAATATCTGATTGTTGGTCTTCATATTTATTCCTATCTGTTGCTGAAGGAATCTTCTCTGATGATGACTGTGAAAGACATTGAACTATTCGTAGAGCAAAACGTCCTTAGAAGTCATTTAATACTATATTTACCTGTTCATAGATCTGTATTATTTGTTTTTACCCCATGTGCCTAGGCTGCCAAGTCTCACGTTCTTGGACACTCATGCAGTGTTTTGTATAGGTTCTATTTCTTCGAGTAAGCCATAATTCAAATCAGACATTTGTTGGCTAATCCCACAAGTTTTCTTCCACTATTGACCTATTGTATCTTGCAGGTAATACACCATAATGGGTAAAGGGGTTGGGGCTGGCTTGGTGCTTATGTTTTTCTTCTGGTATCTTCCAGAATATCTTCCTGTATCAGACACTGGAAGATAGGGGTGAAAGGTCTACATGAGCAGCAGTTTAACAAGTCCATGTTCAAGGAGCTGTGTAGGTGTTGCCTTCAGCAACGGAATCTGACATCAGTTTGTGAGAAACAACTTTTCTTGGCAAAAGCCTGGATTGTCTAGGGATTTCAGTGAGGACTCTTTGGTTAACAACCCAATTAGATGTAACCCCTTCCTGGTACTGGAGGCTTTGGTGACAAGAGACAACCAATTAAGACTCTGACTCCCCATTTTTTTTGTGATTTCATGTTGATTATGTTCGTATGTGTGTGTGTGTGTGTGTGTGTGTGTGTGTGTGTTTCTACTGTATTGTTACCATACCTCAAATGGTGCTTAATTTTAGCTGTCTCTCCTAGTTGTCCCACCCACATGCACCTTTCCCCACTCTGATTTGATTTTCCATTCCAATGCCCCTTCTTGTCTATCCGAACCTATCTAATTTATTTTCCCTTTCCTAATGAGATTGATCTTGTCCTTTACTCTCTAACCACATTCTGTAGTTCTATAAATTGTAGCTTTGATGTCATTGACTTACCAGTGAATAGCCACACATGAGCTAATAGTTACCATATTTGTCTTTCTGGGTCTGGTTTTGGTTTTAGTCAGGATGATTTTTTTTTCTAGTTTCACCCACTTGACTACAAATTTTATGATAACATTTTCTTTTCAACTGCTAAATAATACTTCACTGTAAACATACCATTTTTCTATTTATCCATTCCTCTATTGAAGGATATCTAGGTTGTTTCCAATTTCTATTTATTATGATGAGTAAAGCAATGAATATGGTTGAACATGTACATATGTGGTAGGTAAACCATCCTTTGATTATAGATCTAAGAGTAGTATAACTGAATCTTGAATTAGATTGATTTTTATCTTCCTAAGGAACTGGCGCAGAGATTTCCAGAGCAGTGGCATATGTTTGCATGCCTAACAGCAGTATATAATTGTTCCTCTTACTCCACATCCTCGCCAGCATGAGCTATCACTTGTTTTCTTGATTGTAGCCGTTCTGACAGGTTTAAGATGAAATCTCAAAGCAGCTTTGATTTGCATTTCCCCTGATAGCTAGGAATGTTGCACATTTCTTGTTTCTCAGCCACTTGTGGTTTTTTTTTATGAGAATTCTGTTTATATTTGTACAACCTACTCTCCCTTCCTTTCTTCATGCTTCTCTCATTCCAGCTCCCACATCATTAATCCATATATACCAATTCTATTTTTCTATCTCAAGGAGATATACCCTAAATTCACCTGTTATATATAGGCTTTACCCTTAACTTAGCACTATTCAGAGAGGGATGAAGGAACCTTTAAGGAGAATATATTAGTAATAAGATGTTAAAGTACTAAAAATACTGAAATATTCTCTCTCTCTCTCTCTCTCTCTCTCTCTCTCCCCCCCGTGTGTGTGTGTGTGTGTGTGTGCATGTGTGTGTGTTGTATGTGTGTGTCTCCTTTTCTACTTTCTATCATTTAGAGGTAAGGAGCTTCCTCTAAGGATTTGATATAACAGTAGCCTATTGCCTCACTAAAAGCAATGTGACCAAGTGACCATGCACTGAACCTTATAAAATTATTACACAAAATAATGATTTCCTTTTTAAAGAAACCCTGTAGTATAAGAGGCAGAAAGGATAAATGTAAGAGCCAAAAGGGACAGAGAACACCAGGAAAACAAGGTCCTCTAACTCAACATATACAATGTTCATAGGAACTCATAGAGATTCATGTAGCATGAGCAGGACCTGCATGGGTCCATTAGAGATTCAAACTACAGTTAAAAGGAACAAAAATAAATATAAGGAATATTTCTCTAAACTGTTGTGAAACAGTGCTGTGATTCAGGTCTCTCTGGTTGTTTTTGGAATCCCATTGGAATCTGAAAGAATTTTATGAATAATATTTGAAGAATCTCTTTGGAATCAGCACAATATGGAAGCTAAATTTTCTCATACATGACTTGAAAATAATTATGAACAGGTCAATATGATATTAATAGAGAAATATTGTCAGAAATCATCTAGGAGAGGCTAAAGGCTAGTAGATAACTTTCCTGAATAGTGACCCACCATTATAGCATGGTCTATGGTGGGGGAGTTCGATGGCAAGTCCAAAAGAGACTTCATCTCAGGATTGCTTTTTCCATATCATATGCCTTTTCTGTCATTATTAAATTAATATATAATCCCTAGGCATTAGCCCATCCCTATTGTTCAGATCCTGCAAATCGACATAAAGAGGAACTTTCATGAACTAATGCTGTTTAGAAGAATTAATGATTCTATAGAATTCCTGATTTGATCCAAATAATTTTAGGAAGTTTGTAGAGATGGTCTTAGTTGTTTTGCTAGAGAGATGTAATAAGTTAAGAATCAAGAATAGAATGTGCCCACTCCTCCTAATTGTAAATAAAGGCTCCATAATAAGAAAGAGAGTGAGTTTTAGTAATCACACAAAAAGAGAAACAGATGGGTCAAATTTGTGTTCAAGGAACAACATTTAGGTCTAAGGATGAACCCACAGGTGTGCACTATGACAAGGCAAGACCATGTAAAAGCTGTTGCTTTGAACTTATAGTGAGCATTTAGAATGAAACACTGCTTTGAAATTAATATCAACATCCTATGTAACTCCCATTTCATGTAACATTTTATCTCTGAGGTAATTTTATAAAGAACTTTTTGTCTTAGAATATATAAAAAGGCCAGAAGTAAGAAAGTAGTTGGATGGATTGACTTGGGGTGTTCTGTCCATCCATACACCCATCCATTGATCCATTGATCCATTGATCCATCCATCCATCCATCCATCCATCCATCCAAAAGTATATGATTTTTGTCTGTACATATCAGTGAAAGTATATGTGTTTTTATGTAAGCATCCATGAATACTTTTCAAATTTATGGGACAGGTGGTTGTCCTCAACAAAATTGTGAATGTGTTAATATGCAAATGAGAATGTGAATGAAAAATGTAAGTGTGTGTATGAATGTATGTTTCTGTGCATATTAGCCTGTGTAAAACAGGTTAATTCTTTTCCTTTTCTTCATCTCTGGTCCACAAATTGTGAACTACCCCAGTCAGAACAGCAATAAATCCTTTGATTAATCCACCCAACCCATTAGCAACATATATCAATAGGTCCAGAGGCCTGCAATATCCATCCTCAGAGTATCTTAAAGCCAAGATCAGAATATGCTATTATAGAAAGCAACCCTACTCTCTCACAATGCCAACTCTTGTCCTTGCTGCCACTCTTCGCCCTTGGCTACCTTGAAGAAAGAATCAGAGTTCCAGAGATAGCCCCAGCAGAAGATAATTCATCCAAAGGGAAGAAAAGCATAGCAGCTGACAGTTTAGCACAGAGTTATTATTGTTAAAGATTATACTGGTTAATTTACTTTCATTGACTTTACACAAAGTATAGTCTTCTGTGAAGAGGAACAGCAATTGAGAAAATACCTCCATAAAATTCACCTTTGTGTAATACTGTGATGCATTCCCTTGATTAATGATTGATGTGGGAAGGTCCAGCAATCTGTGGGCAGTGCCACTTCTGTGCAAGTGGTCATGGGTGACATAAGAAAGCAGGAGATAATAGGTATAGAGAATAAGCCAGTCAGCAAGCGTTCTCCATGGCCTCTGTATCAATTCCTACCTCCAGTTCTGCCTTGAATTTCTGCTCAAACTTCTTTCAGGAACTGAAATGGATTTATAAGCCAAATAAACCCTTTCCTCCTCAAGTTGCTTTTGACCATGGTGCTTATTAAAGCAGTAGAATGAAAGCAAATAAAGAAATAAATCAATATTCTCATTTTATTGCATATTCATAGTCCATTCCAGCACAAAGCAGATAAAGAATATAAACACATTAATACCAGGAACTTTGTTTAGAAACAAACAAGCAGCATGCTACATAAGAAAGACCATTTATTCCTAACCCTCCCATGGTCTGAAAACTGAGGCAGGTTATGTTATTGATGGTGGACTCTATTGTATTAGGGTTCAATTTATTTGTTTATTGGTCGGTCTTTTTAGAAATTGACTTCAAAGATTATAGAGAATAAAAATTCCAAGTTTTGTGGCATAGGTTCAATAGCTTTATGTCCAGAAGCTGATGGGTTTTCAGTCCAAAGAAAATCTGTGGGGGATATTCTGTTGCTCAAGAAACCTTTCCTAGTTCCACATGTGCCTTTAAATGATGGCATAAGACTCACACTTCTGCAGAGTTCATCAGTTAAATATTAATCATTTCCAGAAATACCCTCCAAGTTAACACATAAAATATATTATCACCTCTGATAACAATGATGTGAGATGGCATGCTTCTGAGCATGTCTGAAATCTTGCAAAGTTCTTAGCAAGCAGTAATTATTGAAAAGGAAACTGTTCAGTTTGTTAGACTATAAGAATAACAGTAGAAATGGATGTTAGGCAAATTTGAATTACTACAATTCCTTGATCTTATACCATAATGTTAAAATGTTAAAATAATATGAAAATGAATACTAATTCTACTTATATACGATTTGATTTTAGTTATGTTGTAATCATTTTAGGAAGTACCTAATATAGAATTTCTGTTCAAATATCATAGATACAGGCTACTTTGAGATGATTTATGTGGAAAGTGTGACATTATGCTACACTATGTAAGAAAAGAAAGGATTTGGTGCACCTGAGTACAAACTCTTGCTCCAGTATAGTCTGCAGACTATAAATGACACATTACATTAGTAAGATTCTTGTTACTATAGTAAAATATCAGATGTAAATAACTTTAAAAAGGAAATCTTTACCTTTGACATAATTTCATAGGAATCTTTACATGGTCACTTATGTGACTTTCTGTGATTAGATATTTCTCTATGCTTCCATTTTCTAATATGAAAATACCAAAGCTTATTACACAACCTGTGTATTCATGAAATAAATGTATGTGATCATGTAGGTAAACCACAGTTGAGAAGCATTTAAAATTTAACATTAACATGAATATTATTATTATTATTATTTATTATTATTATTATACTATGTCCAATTTTCTGAGAAACTGCCAGACTGATTTACAGAGTGGTTGTGCGAGTTTGCAATCCCACCTGCAATGGAGGAGTATTCCTCCTTCTCCACATCCTTGCCAGCATCTGCTGTCCCCTGATTTTTTGATCTTAGCCACTTTGACTGGTGTAAGGTGGAATCTCATTGTCGTTTTGATTTGCATTTCCATGATGATTAAGGATGTTGAACATTTCTTTAGGTGTTTCTTGGCCATTCTAGTTTCCTCAGTTGAGAATTCTCTGTTTAGCTCTCTTCCCCATTTTTAATAGGGTCATTTGGTTCTCTTGAGTCTAACTTCTTTAGTTCTTTGTATATTTTGGATATTAGCCCTCTATCCAATGTACGGTTGGCAAAGATCTTTTCCCAGTCTGTTGGTTGCTGTTTTTGTTTTTTTTTTTCCTATTGATAGTGTCATTTACCTTACAGAAGCTTTGCAATTTTATGAGGTCCCATTTTTCAATTGTGGATCTAGGAGCATAAGCCATTGGTGTTCTGTTCAGGAAAATTTACCATACGCCGATGTGTTTGAGGCTTTTCCCCACTTTCTCTTCTATTAGATTCAGCATATCTGGTTTTATGTGGAGATCCTTGCTCCACTTGGACTTGAGCTTTGTACAGGGAGATAAAAATGGATCAATTTGCATTTTCCTATATGCTGACTACCAGTTGCCAACACCATTTGCTGAAAATGCTGTCTTTTTTTCCACTGGATGATTTTAGCTCCTTTGTCAAAGATCAAGTGACCATAGGTTTGTGGGTTCATTTCTGGGTCTTCAATTTTATTCCATTGATCTACCTGCCTGCAATTTATCAAGTTGTTTATTTGAACATGTGGATTGACTCACAGATCTGAGACACTATATAGGCATTAAACATCTTCCTGTAAGCCAGATGAGTACCCTTTTAAAGTGATAAATATATAATATAATGAACACACATATTAAAATTTATCCTTATATTAAAACTTAATTAGAGGATTTACTATGAATAGCTGGTCAATAAGTAAGAACCATTGTCCCCTTTAAAAGTGTTTGCTTATCTATCGAATCAATGAATACTTATTAGACTAGGCTATTGAGAATCTCTGAGGTACTTGGTGGCTTAGAAAGGAGACACAGCAGCCCAACAAATGGTGCTAGTTCAACTGGAGGTCAGCATGTAAAAGGATGCAAATTGATCCATTCTTATCTCCCTGTACAAAGCTCAAGTCTAAGTGGATCAAGGACCTCCACATAAAACTAGACACACTGAAGCTTATAGAGGAGAAAGTGGGGAAAAGCCTCAAACACATGGTAATATGGTAAGACTATGTTAAGAAATCAAATCTAGGTCAATATCCCCTTATCAGTGACTTCATACCCTAGACACAATCAGCATATCAATAGATTTCTAAAAAGATGGAAGGAGAGACCCCTGGTCCTGGAAAGACTGGATGTAGGGGAACGCCAGGACAGAGTAATGAGAGGGGGTTGAACAGAGAAAAGAGGGAGGGAAGGGGGCTTATGGGACTTTCGGGGAGGGAGGAAACGGGAAAGGGGAAGTGATTTGGAATGTAAATTAAAAAAATAAAATAAAATTAAATTAAAAAAAAAAGAAATCAAATCTAAATCCTGGAAATTGTGCAAGGAAAGCATGTAAATAATCACAACTAAATTGCTAGTAAGGTAATGGGCACTAGACCACACCCAGTGTACTAAGAGGTTCAAAGGGAAAGAAATGATGATTTATAGATAGCAGAGAGTCCAATGGTGTCTTAGCAGGAACAAAGTCATATTTGTAGTCATTGTCTTTTTCAAACACATTTTAAAGTAGCTCACCTTAATTTGAAAATATTTTCAATTAAGCACCATCAATTTTATTAATATACAAATGTAAGTACACATTTTATAATATTTATAATATTCTAGTGGCAAAATATAAAGTATGAACAGAATATGGGTGTAAATTAAACTGCAATGGCAGCCTAAAGGAAAAGGTCTTGGATGGTTATATTACATATTTCTATTATAGAACATAATCTGCATAAAATATTAACAAAATAATAACCTATTTAATACATTTTATTTTATTATTTATGAGGTATTTTCTAAAATAAAAAGCTAAATAAGTTCCAACTGACAATACATGGCATCATGGAAAATTTCAAACTTCAAACTTAAAATCAACATATAGAACATTTTATTTGATATTTGATATTCTCAGCTACATGGTATTTAACAAGTTTTCTGCAGAAATGGGATCTTATTGGAATGTATAGGGAAATAAATCAAAGTTTGTACTGACTTCATAAAATAAAACATGGGTGTTTTCCAAATCATTGATACATTATTATTAGATACTATATGAGTTAAATGTGCATTCACATTTGTTCACATTATGAATGTTAGAGAGTTACAGAATGAAAAGCAAATTTGCATTGTTTCACATAACAATGCAACTAATCATGACCATGAATCAAAAATTTGAAATTATATCAAGGACTTACATGCAAAGGTCATTAAATGTGTTCCCGTTTTAAATTCCCATCTTTAAGCATACATTTAATTAGTTATCAATATATTAAAACCAAAACTTCTCTTGAAAGATATTGATAAATCAAATTTCCTTTTCTTATATATCAAGGTAACTGTAAAATAGGATCAGTATTTTTACCATTTTAAAATAATATTTTATCTATTAGATAAAATGTCATAATGTATACAATGTATTTTGATCATCCAGCACCCTAGTTCCCCTCTCCAATTCCTCTCAGGCTTCCTGAACTCATACATCTCCTTCCCAAATTTATGTCTTCCTCCTCGTTCTGGTCCTCCTCCTCGTCCTCCTCCTTTTCCTTGTCTTCCTCATCCTGCTCCTCCTATTCCTCCTCCTACTCCTTCTCCACCTCCTTCTTCCTGTAATAACATACTAATTTTAATTTGTATTGTCCATATGCACACCTGGGTGTGGAGCTAACCACTGTGGGCATACTGACAAATAAATTTGATACCTCCCAAATTGTCATCAAGTGCCAATATATCCTCAGCTAAGGTAAGAACTTAGAATACCCCTACCCTGTCCCCCATCCATGTTGGAATTCGTGACTAGTTTGATCTTGTTGAGAACTTATCAAGATAATTACAGCTGTTGTAAATTCAGGTGTGCAACATCAATGTGATGTCCAATAGACAGTGTTTCACAACACTTCTCCTTAACCTTCTACTACATATGCTTTCTGTATTCTATTGTACAATCTCCTTTGCACCTTGAGTGCAGGGGATAGAGCTTGATGTAAATGTCCTACCTACAGCTGAGTGCTCACATTCACTTATTTTCAGCACTTTAAACAGTTATAGCTCTCTGCACGAAGCATCATAAACTGTCCAAAGAAGCTTTTCTGTGGCATGTTGAAAGCAACACAAATCTATGTTTATAAAGCATATTTACAATAAGACCATTTGGATTTTTTTTAAATTTAGGAAAAAGCACATTCTCTGCTGGCTAACTTTAATGGTACAAGATGCAGCTACACCAGCAGTTGGGGTGGGGGAGGCATTAGTGGTATTGTATAGTGCTGGACCCTGTATGCTACAAGGCTAGCCTAATAGGCAAGTTGTGTCTATTGGTAAAGTAGTGGTATGAGCATTACAACAGTAATCACTTGCTCTCTGGTTGGATTTGAAGCCTGCTCTATGGAAGAACAGGCTTCTTGATTCTATAAACCAGATAATACCCAAGATGTTGGAGGCCCTAGGTCCTAGGGTGGAGCCTATTCTTACTACTTTAACAGTAGTTATGGTGCATAAACATATGGATGTAAGTTAACACACAGTGCATTTTTATGACCAATCTAAATAAATAAACACCATGTTATGGAAACATCTTGGGCTTCAATTTATAATAGATTTATTCCACATGAACAGAAATTCCTTCAAGTATTTGTACTGGATTGAATTTATCTCACTTCAACTTTGAAAACAGAGCTATGTCCACAAAGTTTGACCATCACTAATTAGCAAGAAGTGTCAGGAGTGTCATTTCTAGGCAAGTGATTTTTTTTTTACCCTGTGTAACGGCTGGATTTAATTATCAATGAAAGACAACCTAAAACCACCTGAAACAAGATTCTCAATGAGGAACTATAATATGGTGGCCTATAAGCATGCCTCTGGAGAATTGCTTTAAGTAAGTTAATTGATATATGAAAGTGGAGATATTATGCACAGACAAGCAAGCATGTGAGCATATGAAAATTTAGTTATCTTCACACTTGCATATGGATATAATGTCACTAGTTGTTCATTGACTCCCCTTGAATCATGGGCTGTAAATAGAACTGTAAACTGAAATATAAACCCTTCCTACTCTAAGTTGCCTTTTGTCAATGTGTCTTTATCAGGACAATTAGAATAAAACTAGACCCTGATCTTGAAGTTCTGTGAGAATATACATTTCCAAAATGCTCCTGAAGCACTTTAGGATCCCTCACACTGCAGAGTGGAAATCCAGTCCACACTGCAGAATCTTCTCTGCTTCTTACATCCTCTCTTCAGCGGCAATTTACCTACATCAGCAGACCACCTTTGTCCCACACTGCCAGGCTCACTCCAATTTCTTACATATGATCCTGTGTATCAGTCCCATGTCTGCCATGCTGCATAGATTCTTTCTTATGGCTGCTATCTCCAACTTGACATTCACCAAGGTTCTGCTCTTCTCTCTGTGGTCTTGCTTAGTCCAGGAAATCTCAGTGAGCTGTGCTCCAGACCTTCTTCTGTAAACTTCGAACCTCTTTGAGAGTCCTCTCTTGAGGACTCTCCTCTAGCCTTGCTGAATATTTATCCACAGAATGACTGGCTGTGATGATTTGGAAATATTCCTTTCATTACATTTTCCTCATTTAAATTTATTGTGTGGTTTCTGACATCTGCCTGGACTCAGACATCTCAATAATTTCTGTGCCAGTGAGAAGGATCTAAAACCAAGGGGTTCGGAAGTGACTGCTGCAGTGACCTTAGACACAAGAAATAATGACCATTGTGGAGACACAGGTATAGGGCATAATTTGAAGTCCCTATTCTACACTAAATCCATACTATCCCATAGAGGCCTGAAGAGTCAAATGTCCTCTAAAACAATTTTAAGTTTAGGGCTTTTAGAAATCTCTTTTATTTTTATGGTTTTGTTTAATTGAACTTGCATGGATAGTGGGAGATTGTAAAAAGAGGTGCTTATGTTTTCTCCTTTGAGTTGACACATACAAATTAATGGTTCAGTTACTTCTGGACCAGACTGTCATCTCATATCTATATAATTTCAATGACCTGTGAACTGTTGACCAATTCTCCTCTTGAAATAAAGTTATGGGTGGAAGGCTAAAAAAGAATCAAACAATGCTGCTGAGATATGAAAATAATGTCACTCCTTCACTCAAATTCATTGCTTCTGCATGTGGCAGAGGTAAAAAGCCAAATCTTCACAATCGGCTTAAGATTTTCTGCACAATCTGCCTTCATTTCCTTTATTTCAGCATCATTTGGTACTTCACAGTGACACCATCTGTTCCAGCATACTGGCCTCCTTGAAAACAAGAGGTACGATATATGTCACTTTTCTGACACTGGATGGCTAGAGGCTTTTTTTTTTCAGAATTGTATTTACTCTTACAAATAAATGACAGGATATTCCTTGAAAGATATTAGTTGTTGAATTTTTTTATGTGGGAGTAAGAATAGTGTGAACAGAATTGGATAGAGAAACTTTGATTGTTCCTAAGATCATCTTTCCTCTGAAATGAATCCTAATTTCTGCATGTCTCAAAGTACAAACTTTTTTTTTAATCTATCCTCAAGAAGAGATGCTAGACTTCCTTCTGCTTTAAAGTTATATTCCCAAACCCATGTGAGAATTAAACCATAAATTTGAGCTCAGGGATTGAGGGGAGTCATTCATCAAACAAATTAAGCCCCTAATTATCATTAAGATAGATTTCCAACTATTGCATAACCAAGATGGTATAAAGACGGTCCCTCTCAGTTGTTTATAAACAACATAAAATATAGCAGAATATGTTGCTATTATAATGGAATACTGCATATATTAGAATCATGGCCTTTACTGTAAATTTACAAATGTATAAGAAAAAACATCAAAACTGGTTACAATAGCTATAACTAAAAGCAAAATTAAGATATGTCTCAGTAGTGGCAAATGTGTGCAATGTATTTCAAATAAAATGTACCTCAACAGCAATGGACTAAGGACCTATATACAATGCTAGAGTCTATGACGAAGATTGACATATGGAAGAACACATGTAAGAGTTCTGTCCCTAAACAACAATACCAAATCACCAATGACTTACCAGTTAACACAAAATTAGCACCATGAACCAAATAAAATAAAATAATAATGAAGACAAAAAGTAGTCACAGGAAGCAAAATTAAACAACCAATGAGGAATATGTTTCAAATGACAAAAAAACAAGTCTCACTCTCATATGTCTAGGGGACCTACAAGGAGAGACCACCTCTGATCTAGACCTAAAATTTCAGAGGAATTTTTGAGATTATGACTGTAGTAGTGTCCAGGAAATGTTAAGTAATCATGGCAATTGTGTTTTCTGGGTTGATGGGATTACAAAAGTGATGATTCCATTGGTGTTATAAAGGAACATAGGGCAGGTGGGACTCCTAGGATGAGAGAACGGATGCAGAGAAGATTAAGGAGAAAAGAATGTTCGAACGTCTACACTGGAGCTGACAGAAAATGGTATCTGTGGGGTTCTTAGCTATCTCCATGACATAGTTCAGTTTCAAAAACAGTTGTGTGATCAGTTGTTTCACATACAAGTCTTATGATTTCTGAGAAAAAATACCCTAGGCTGTCAGAGTTGTAGCTTTATGTATTTTTCATATAATTAAGCTTATATATTTTAAACTGGTTAGTTGGTTTGCAATATCTAGATAAGTTTTAACGAGTATATCATATTTGTTGTGCACTTTCTCTTGAGCTACAGGGTCTATTTATTAGTCTCCCTGAAACTCAATTTATTTCAGAACATCTTTAAACATAAAGGTGGGCCAGAAGTGATTACATGAACATGAGGTTTTTTTTTTTTTAATGTGCTTAGTTAGAGATAAATTATTAGTCATCAAGAGTAATTAAAAGTGAAGTTATTAAAGAAAATAAAGAAGATCAGAACATAGCTTCATTAAAATGTAAGCATTTAAAATATGTTATTAGATTTCAGGCTCAGTCTTTAGCAGATATGCTATGGCCTTGCTTGCAGAGGCTTTAGATGGGCTTAAAGGAACAGTGAGGGCACTCTAGTTGGAAGCTGAAAGAATTCAAATTCTTGTTAAGTCGTGATAGAGAGCTAAATACAACTGGCACCTGGTACTTCCAACTGGACGTGGAAAATTGGACACCAGAGCTGACAAAACAACATATCTGGCTAAGTAAATTTCCAGGCAAATATTCAAAATACCATTTGCTTTTCTGTAGCTATGTAGTGCTTGGTTAGAATAGAGATGAAGGAGCCAGAGAATGCCTTATTTAATTTTGGACAGAATTTACGTATGATACAAAAGAGGCAAAATTCCTGGCTTTAAAAGGTAGTAACTCATTCCTAGTGAATGAGTGTGTATCCTGTCAGAAGCAAACATCAAGACAGAGTTAAACTCACCGGACATATCTGTGAGATAAAGAGAGAAAGGAGCCTTAGAGTTGAAAAGCTGGCATACCACAGTACACATATTATCCTTTAAAGTAGAGGAGGACATACAGGCAAAGGTGTGAACTCAAGTGGTACCATGTGTTTTGTGTGTCAACTTGACACAAGCTGGAGTTATCACGGAGAAAGGAGCCTCCCTTGAGAAAATGCCTTTATGAGATCCAGCTGTAAGGCATTTTCTCAGTTAGTGATCAAAAGAGGTTGGCCCAGCTCATTGTGGGTGGTGCCAGCCCTAGGCTGGTATTCCTGGGTTCTATAACTAAGCAAGCCAGCGGAAGCATTCCAGTAATCAGCACTCCTCCATGGCCTCTGCATCAGCTTCTGCCTCCAAGTTCCTGCTCTGTGTGAGTTCCTGTCCTGACTTCCTTTGGTGATGAACAGCAATGTGGAAGTATAACCCTTTCTTCCCCAACTTGCTTTTTGGTCATGATGTTTTGTGCAAGAATACAAACTCTGACTAAGTCAGAATAACCTGAAAGACTATAATTGTCTTGCAGGAGTCAAGATTGCAGTGTAAACATGTAGTGATTTCACAATGAATTGCTGTCATCAGCTGTCAATTCTTCCTGTCATAGAAAAACTAGGTCACCAATTTTTTTTAGACACCATAGGCCACTGTTTTCCCTTTAGACATTTACTCTTATTCAGGTTGCAACTCCACTGTGGTTCCCATGAGGTTCCTTGCCTGGGGTAAGTTAGAGGGGGATGGTTAGTGGAAAGAACTGCAACAGGATCAAGGCAACTTACTGCAGAGCAATTAGTGATAACTAGCCTGCTCTTTCTCTGTTACTTCTTTCACTCTTAACCATTCATTGGTTGGCCTTGGAGGTTGACTAAGGACTGAAAATTGCTTTGCATGAAGAACTGAGCCCTTATCAAGTAAACTACCCTCAGATTCTGCCTGTGCTAATTCTGTTACAAGGAGTAAAGTAACCAAGCACACAAATGCCAGTGGGTGAAACAATCATCAATAAAATATTTGTTCAGTTGACAGAGTACAGACTTGACTATAGAACATCATGGAAATAGCTTGCTTCGCTGAGGAATGTCATGACTATGGGAATGAAAGCAATGAGTAAGCTCGAGAGCACAAGTGCATACATAAAAAGGCAGAGAAGGCACTGTTAACTATGCATGTACATCAGCGACACAGATCAGTCTCTGTTTGCCAATATGGCTCTTTGAGGTGAAGAATGGGCTGCTGGGGATAACCCAATTTCATTGCAGTTGCAAAGCTGCTCACTGGGTTTCTGTTCATATCTCCCTGCCTCTCCACTAAGGAAAATCATTCCATCATCTATTCAGGACAATTATTGCTAGCAAACTCATAATTCACTTACAAAATAATATTAACATATCCTTTTATAAATGAACTTGCATCTGGGGAAATGATTCAGCAGTGAATGGTTCATAATTCCCTATAATTCTATTTTCAGGAGCTCTGACATACTCTTCTGGCCTCAAGAACCATTATACTCAAATGCACAAGCCAGCCCCTACACACACATCATACTTACACACACAAACACACACTCACACGCACAGACATGCAACAGACTCATAGATGCATACTCACATACTCACTCAGATAATTAAACATAAAGTAAAAAATAAATCTTTCGAGTGAATGAGCTACCAAAGAATCACACTTAGATGTATGTGTCATACTGTCATGACTAATGTCAGAGGTATTTATCCCCACTTTGATCCATATCTAAATCTCCACACATTTCTGTGATCTTCAGTTAATGCAAGTTCAACTTTGCATCTGCTCTTCTGTCTCCTACCACCTCTGGCAGGGATCTAACAGTCCTGAGATTTACATTTACTACTTTATTTTTGTTGATTTTATACACTGTTCAAAATACTTGGCTTTACAATGCAATTTTCATACATGTATGCCTTTGTTTTGTATTTATTTTCATTCACAGTTTCTTTTCACATCCTGCATTCACTTCTCTTATGGCCAGCTTCCAGCCCCTCAATTAGTCCCCTTTTTTGCTTTTATTTCACACACACACACAAACACACACACACACACACACACACACACACACTCACACACATACTTAAGAGAAATATTCAATATTATCTTCATTCATCTTTTATCCTCATTTTTCCTCTTCCTTCCTTTTCTCTTTACTCTGCACTCATAGTCCCCCTTCTACTTGTATATCATATGCATGGACATTTATTCACTCACATATTTATCTGTTTATATTCAAAACTAAATTTTGCATACAAGGATCTGAGCCTATCTTATTTTTCCTTGATATAATGATCTTCAGTTCCTGCCATTTATATGCAAATGAAATAATTTCATTCTTTGTATAGCTGAATGAAACCCCATTGTGTATATATTCTGTAATCCTTTTATTGTAGGCTGGTTCATTGCTTTGGCTTTTGCTGATTAATTCTTGGTTAGATACAACAGACAGCTGAAATGTGTTGACTGAGAGAAGTGGATTTTTCTTCGTCCTCCTCCTCCTCGTCATTCTTCTTCTTCTTCTTCTTCTTCTTCTTCTTCTTCTTCTTCTTCTTCTTCTTCTTCTTCTTCTTCTTCTTCTTCTTCTCCTTCTCCAGTGGTGAAGTAACTGCATAAATGGTCAATGGGCTGAGATTAAGTGACTGGAATGTTGACCAATAAATGAGACATCTATAACTTTAAGATACTCCCTAAGGTAAAGAGCAGAAAGAATGTGAGAACTGGAGAAAGGTAGCATTGATATGGAACAGAAACTTCTGGCCATGGCAAGGTAGCTGTAGTATTAAACTCACACATGTATGTTTGGATGATGCTGTCAGTACCCTGACATAGAAGAAAGAAGAGCCCATGTGACTTCACCCTATTTGCAGTGCCTGGAATATTTATTTGCAGTGACTGGCTGATGGGGGAGAGGGAAGAAGGGAGGGAGGGAGAGAGGGAGGGAGGGAGGGAGGGGAGAGAGAGAGAGATTTTTCTTCAACTGCTGTAGTCACTGATAAGGTACTCATGCACTAGTAAACAAACTGTAACTCATGCACTCATGCTCTTGTAAATAGTTCTGGTGAAACTCATTCACACAGGTACACACACACATGTTCAAAGGGAGAGGCCAGTTGAGAAGAGGAAGAGGGTCAGTGTAGAAGGGTGACAAGAGAGTAAGAGAATGACGTGGACTGCTTATGAATTTAATTGAAATACATTATGCATATGCATGGAAATGGACTTTTAACTAGATCTATAGTAATATATTTGATTTCTATCTTGCAGAATGGGCGTCAAATCCAATCCTCTCTGTTTACTTTCTGCTTCCTAATAATTGATGTAATGGGACCACCTTTCTCCTATTCCTGCTGTCATGTCTTTTTTCCTGTGATTTAATGTAAACCCTTGAACTAGAAACCAAAATAAATTCTTCCTCACAGGAAATTTACAACAGAGCAGTCTTGAATAGCTGAGACGCACTTAAAGAAATGTTTAAAGTTCTTAGTGATCAAGGAGATGCAAATCAAAATGACCCTGAGATTCCACCTTACACCAATCAGAATGGTTAAGATCAAAAGCTCAGATGACCACATATGTTAGTGAGGATGTGGAGAAAGAGGAACACTCCTCCATTGCTGGTGGGATTGCAAACTGGAACAACCACTCTGGAAATAAATCTGGTGATTCCTCAAAAAACTGGAAATAGTTCTACCTGAAAACCCACCTTTACTACTCTTGGGCATATACCCAAAAGCTGTCCCACCATGCCAATGGGGCATGTGCTCTACTATGTTCATAGTGGTCTTATCTGTGATTTCCAGAAGCTTTCAACAATCCAGATGTCCCACAATGGAAGAATGGATACAAAATTTTGGTTCATTTACACAGTGGAATACTACTTAGCTATTAAGAATGAGAACATTCTGAGTTTTGCAGGCAAATAGATGAACAACAACAAAAAAAATCATCATGTATGAAGTAACTCAGACCCAAAAGGACATGCATGGTATGTACTCACTAACATGTGGATATTAGCGAAAAAAAAAAAAATACAAAGATCAAGTGACCATAGGAGTGTGGATTCATTTCTGGGTCTTCAATTCTGTTCCATTGATCTACATGTCTGTTACTGTACCAATACCATGCAGTTTTTAACACTATTGCTCTGTAGTACAGCTTGAGGTCCGGGATACTGATTCCCCCAGAGGTTCTTTTACTCTTGAGAATAGTTTTAGCTATTCTGGGTTTTCTGTTATTCCAGATGAATTTTTGAATTGCTCTTTCTAACTCTATGAAGAATTGAGTTGGGATTTTGATGGGGATTGCATTGAATCTGTGTATTACTTTTGGTAAGATGCTCATTTTTACTATATTAATCCTGCCAATTCATGAGCATGGCAGATTTTTCCATCTTCCGACCCTGAGATTCCATCTCACACCAGTCAGGATGGCTAAGATCAAAAACACAGGAGACAGCAGTTGTTGGCGAGGATGTGGAGAAAGAGGAACACTCCTCCACTGCTGGTGGAATTGCAGGATGGTACAACCACTCTGGAAAGCAGTCTGGCGGCTCCTCAGAAAACTGGGCATGACACTTCCGGAGGATCCGGCTATACCACTCCTGGGCATATACCCAGAGACTTTACCTGCATGCAATAAGGACACATGCTCCACTATATTCATAGCAGCCTTATTTATAATAGCCAGAAGCTGGAAAGAACCCAGATGTCCCTCAACGGAGGAATGGATTCAGAAGATGTGGTATATTTACACAATGGAATACTACTCTGCAATTAAAAACAATGAATTCACGAAATTCCTAGGCAAATGGTCAGAACTTGAAAATATCATCCTTAGTGAGGTAACCCAATCACAAAAGATCACACATGGTATGAAGTCACTGATAAGGGGATATTGACCCAGAATCTCAGAATACCCTAGACACAATCAGCATATCAATAGATTTCTAAAAAGATGGAAGGAGAGACCCCTGGTCCTGGAAAGACTGGATGTAGGGGAACGCCAGGACAGAGTAATGAGAGGGGGTTGAACGGAGAAAAGAGGGAGGGAAGGGGGCTTATGGGACCTTCGGGGAGGGAGGAAACGGGAAAGGGGAAGTGATTTGGAATGTAAATTAAAAAAATAAAATTAAATTAAATTAAAAAAAAAAATACAGAATACCCAAGATACGATCCACAGAACTCAAGAAGGTTAACAAACTGAAGGACTCAAATGAGTATGCCTCAATTCCACTTGTTGGGAGAAGAACGCAATCAAGTGGAGCAGAGGGAGGGAGGGACCCAGCTGGGAAAAGGGAAAGAGAGGGGAAAAGAGAAACATTATCAGGTTTGGAGGGGAAGAGGACTGAAGCCCTGAGGGTCAGGAGAAAGAATGGAAACTGGTAACCTCAGGAGGTAGGAGGAGGTGGAGGGGACCCTTTAGAATGTACCAGTACCAGAGACCTGGGTAGTGAGAGACTCTCAGGTTCAAAGGGAGGGACCTTACATGAAACGCTCTACAGTGGGGAGAGGGAACCTATAGAGTATATCTCTAGTATGAAGACGGGACATCAAGTGAAAAGATGGGGTTGCCATCCCACAGTCAAAATCTCTGACCAAGAATTGTTCCAATCTGAAAGAACTGCATAGTCAAAAATGGAGAAGAGCTGGAGGGTAAGGAGGTCCAATGACAGGCCCAAATTGGGACCCAGCTCAAGGAGAGGCCCAAAGGCCTGACACTATTACTGATGCTATGGTGTGCTGACAGAAAGGAGCCTAACCTGGCTGCCCTCTCAGAGGTCCATGACGCAGCTGAAAGAGTTAGATGCAGACACTCACACCCAAACAATGGATAGAAGCTGGAGATCCCTGTTGTTGAAAGAGGAAAAAGTTCGAAGATACTGAGGAAGAGGGTAACCCCATAAGAAGACCAGCAGTCTCAACTAACCTGAAACCCTGAGATCCCTCAGAAATTGAGCCACTAACCAGGCAACATATACCAGCTGTTATGAGGCTCCCAAGAAATATACAGCAGAGGACTGCCTGGTCTGTGCTCAGTGAGAGAAGATGCACCTATGCCTTGAGAGACTTGAGGCTCCAGGGAGTGAGGAGGTCTAGTGGGATGGTGGTAGTAGGGTGGGGACATCCTCTTGGAGATAGAGGTGGAAAGGTATGGGATGAAGAACAGTCAGAGGGTAGACCTGGAGGGAGATATAGAACAGATTGTAAAAAAAGATTAAATCATCATCATCATAATCATCATCATCATCACCACCAGACTCCCCCCCCAGAAAAAAAATACAGTTCTTCATGTTGTTTTCCCTATCATAAAATTATTTTGTTGCTAATTTATGACTATAATTTTGCCACTGTTATAAATTGCAATAAATATGTGATATTCTGGAAATCTGATGTATGACCTCTCCCAAAGGGGTTTGTGATCTATGAGTAGAGAACCACTGGTTTGGAGCATGTTAGTTATTAGGGTATAGGAGAGATAGGAGAGATGCTTATATGGGTTTGACATATCTACTTAGTATCTTGCTATTTTTATTTCTCTGAAAGTTTTAACAAAATGTAAAAGTTTTCTGATGGAGACCTTAATAGAGTTCTTTATGTTCCGTGTCTTATCATCTGTAAAATGGAGAGTTATACTTGTTTCTTTCTTACTTGCTTTCATTTTGTTTCTCTTGTCTTACTGCCTTTTCTATGAATTCAGGTATAATATTTAATAAAGATTAAAGAAAGTGGGCACTATTGTCTCACAACTGAGTTTTGCGGGACTGCTTTGGATATCCTTTCTGGTTAGTATAATGTTGCTTATATATTTGTCATGTATACCCTTTATGTGTTGTGGAGCCCTCCTTTTATTCAGGACTTTAATCCTGAATGGACTTTGTCACAGGTCTTTTCTCCATGTATTGAAATACATATGTGAATGCCATCCTTGAGTCTTCTTGTGATATCTTGAAAATTGCATGTATTTACACTGAACATGTACAAGTAAGTTTTAAAAATCCATTGACAAGCAAATCCCATATAAATTATTTCAGGAAGGAAAGATGCATGAAAATATCAAGGAAACATGCCTCTAAGAATTTCTAATCTAACAGTAGTTGACTTAAAATGAAATTAAATAATTAAAAATACTGAAAAAAATAAAAATAATGAAAATATGTGTGAGTAACAAAAAAATCTAAGAGGACTTGAATAAGTTCCTGAACTAATTAGAAGAGAGTTGATTGACATCAAGATCAATTCAGAATACGGTATTGAATAAATAAACACATACTGAATGCCAGGCATGATGGTACATACCTATAATTCCAGAATTTAAGCTGCAGAGGCAAGCAAATCTCATTGAATTTGAGGCCAATCTTGTCTGTATAGTGAATTCCAAGAATTCCAGGGATACATAGAAAGATTGTGTCTCAAAATAAATAAACAAATAAATAATATTAGAAATAGTAAATATAAAATGGAAAAATACATTGAAAATACAGTGAAAACCAAAATTGTGTAAATGAAAATGAAATAAATTTTGAAATTCAGTGGAAAGCCTGAAAAATAGAATAAATAAACTAGAAGACAGAATATCAGCTTTTAAATAGTGGTAGGTAAATTAGCCATTCAGAAAATGATAAAAATGCAGTTATAAATAGCATGCACAGAACATACTAGTTTTAGTGATAAATAAATTTAAAGATAAATTTATACATATGAACTAGATTTAAGCATGAGAGGAAGTTTAAGAAAATGGCAAATAATAATGTATTCAACAAAAGTGTAACAGAAAATCTTTCCAGTCTTAGATAAGAAATGGCCATTCAGATATTTAAAGTGCTAAAATGACAGTATCAATAACTTAGAAATGACTATTTCTAGGTAAAGCATGAGGTATGTAGGAGAAAGAAAGACTGTTGAAAACTAAAAGGGTCATGAACTAAGTCACATATTTAAAATAAAGCTTCCAGAATAATAACAGATTTCTTTTAGAACTTAAAATATGGTTCTTCAGTTTGGGAAACTTGAATGCATTATGGAAAGTTGATTTTCTGCTCATGTGTTTGGGGTTTTAATTGTATATTCAATTTAAATATCCATTTTACTCATTAGACTTTGGAAATTTTCTTCTAATTTTAGAAAATAAGATTTCTAATATATATCTTCAATTTATATTGAAAACAAAATTTTTCATCTAGTTGACTCTTATCATGTACAAATTCTTTATCATACTCCAAATTAGTATATGTGGTCATAATATATACATATATTTAATTTTAATTTATTTTAATATATTTAATTTTAATTTATTTTAATATATTTAATTTTAATTTAATTTATTTTAAATATATAGACATATATTTAATTTTCTTTTTTAAAACATGAAAGTATTTCCTCAACTCTTTTCTACTCTAGATAATATTTATTTCTGAATGATAGAATTTATTTCTGAATTTCTGAATTGATGATACCGTCCACATTTTTCATTACTCTGAGTTTTTCTCATTTCTGGACTACCTGTTTGGTTATTTTTCAGAATACTTGTTTCCTTACTGAAACCTTCATTCTTATTAGTCATGTAATTATTATATTCATGGTATATGCTCATTCAGTTTTTGAACTTTTCATCTCTATTTCTGATTTTCTTCTCCATGCCCCAGATTGATGTCTTTACTTTAATCGTATGTTCTTTGATATCTCCTTGAAGCAAATCAGTGTTTCTATTAGTTTAGTTTTTGCATTATTCTCTGGATTTTCTCCCTTTAATATCTGAAAATTCTTGCCTTAATTTTTCATGCTTCTTGTATTTTTATGTTGTGAATTGAGCATCTGTTGGTATTAATCTCTTGTCCACTCTATTTTGTAGCAGGTGTGTATATTTCTTCTCAGTAAACAGCCTACTTTTAGGGGATTGATGTTGAATACCTTTCAGGGATGAGAAAACAACTTCCTGTAAGAGCCTATAGTTCTTGACTATTCTCCATGACAGTTTCCCATGCCTCAACCTGTGGCTTTGATGTTTCCTGGCAACAACCTTCATAGTCAGAGTGATAAAATTGCAATCTCCACTACAGACTAGGCTTGCCAGATGTCATTGTCCTGGGTAATTAATCTTTTCACATTTTTGTCCCTGAACACAAGAAGTCACAAGTTCTTCTAATTGCCTAATGATACATCTCATGATTTCATAATATTTTGTTTGAGCAATTAATTAAATTATTTTTTTGGGTTATTCTTTTATTCTCTATGTTCAAGCAATAGGCACTAGGTCCCATAGTCAACAATAGTCTGTCAATACACTCCATTGCTGTAAGTTCCCAGTTCTAGAGACAGAGCGTTAGGGATCTCATAGTGTGTCATTAAAACAGTATGATACTTTCCTTAGTATTAGTTTTTCTATTTGTTTGCCTCACAGTTTTTCACATCTTTTAAAATACCTTTTAAAAATTGAAAGTACCTTTTGCAACTGGATAAATTTCTTAAAGGTAACCCTTTTATTAAATAACAAAGTAAATTATATACTACTAACATATAATGGCATAGAATCTACTTTACCATTTCAAAAAAGAGTAATGGAGCAGAGAGTGGTAATGAAGTATTTGTTCAAAGCATGACCAGAACCCAACAGATAAATGCCAAAGTCTATACCTCTGTATCTGGTGTCAGGCACTTAGATGTCTCCTTCCTTCCAGTTTTTGTGCCTAAAATGAACATCTCTCATTAGGGCTGGTCCCATGTCATTAATAGAGCTCCCTTTGACTGATAACCCAAAATTCTTGATTTTCAATCTCTTTAGGGATCTCTACTGCAACCCAGGATTCACATTCACAGCTTCATGCAATGACCTATCATAGTCTTTTAACCTTTTGGGGCCAG
The DNA here is from genome assembly GCA_036184795.1 of Tokudaia tokunoshimensis. Lineage (NCBI taxonomy): Eukaryota > Metazoa > Chordata > Mammalia > Rodentia > Muridae > Tokudaia > Tokudaia tokunoshimensis. The sequence goes on along the minus strand of BTHU01000004.1, from coordinate 17,123,252 downwards.
TATATCTCTGATACAATGCTGGAAGAATCTACAATCCCTTCACTCTTGAATCTGTCATACCTCTACTATATGGGCAACACTATATGATTTTGCTACCAGGTTGGGAAGGACCTTATTGCTCTGAATAAAATAGCATCAATACTTGTATTCAGTTGCTGTCTAGGTAGTGACTTTAGATCTTTTTTCTGAGGTTTCCTTGTGGTATCTCTCCCTAGGATACTCTTTGCTTTGTTCCAATACAGAATAGGCTCCTGTTTAATGGTTTAATCACTTTAACAATTGAAACATTATTTTTCTAGCATATGTCTTGATTATAATACTGAGCTTCGTAGTGCTTTTCCTTTCTAATTTGTACATTTTGTATTTATTTTTGCCTACCTAGTTTTTCATTATAAACTCATGTAGGCAATATAAATAATAGTCATGCCACAGACCTAGCATTATATAGCCTTGAAATTTTCTCTTTCAACAAAACTTGTTCATCACATTTAATATATCCTTAGGAAAGTTATAAGGATGTGGACAGGAGGCAGCCAGAATTTTTTGTATTCTTTTTTAAAATTTAATTTTTATATGATTTATTTTATTTATTCATTCTATATCCTGATTGTTGTCACCATGTACCACAATCCTTCTCTCTATGCCCTCTCCCACTCCTGTTCTCCTCTGAGAGGGTAGACCCCCTCCCCGCCCTGGTATCCCTAGTGTAAACCAGGTCTCCATGGGCCTAGACGCATCCTCTCCTACTGAGGCTAGACAAGGTAGCTAAGCTAGAAGAACCTATTCCACAGAGAGGGTACAGCTTTTAGGATAGCCCCCACTCCAGTTATTTGTAACACACATGAAGCCTAAGTTGTGCATGGCAGCCAGATTCTTATTCAAAATATCACATACCTATATTTTATTTCAGTTGTTTTAAAAAAATTCTTGCTTTACTTTGAAAGTTCTTGATTTAGACTTCTATAGTCTGCAATATTCTTAGCACGACATTGTTCTAGGCTCTTATTAGAAGGTCTGTTAAGTACTTTAACCTTTTATCATGTTTTGCTGTTGTTATTTTGTTCAAAGTTCCAAAGAGTTATAAATAATATAGTCAGGACCACTACAGCAATAGCCCATTTTGTGGTACCATTTTCAGTATTATTTACCTTTTTATGACTGTGATAAAAAATAGTACATGAAGGCAATTCACAGAATGAAGAGTTCAGTTGGATCACAGTTCCAGAGGGGTGAGACTTTATTATGATGAGGAAGTGTGACAGAGGACAGGTAAGGTAGCTTCAGCAGGGAGTTGAAAGATCAAATCTTCAACTTTGAGCATAAAGAAAAGAGCAAATTGAAAATATGAAAGTGATGGGCTCTTTCAGTGTACAAAAAAAAAGTTTCTCTAAAGTCTGTCTTGTTAAATATAAGGGACTATAAGACAAGATTTTATTTCCCAAAGAGCACAAGAGAAAATATTTGTTCCATTTTTTTAATAAAACAAGGGGTAGATTAGCATATAATAAACATCATTGTAGATTTGTTACTTAGCAGGCTCACACTAAAGACATTTTTTTTTCCAGAACCTAGTCAATGTAATGCAAGGATTCCAGCCACATTGAAAGGCGTTAGGTGGGTGTCATAATTGGCATTATCAACTGACCCTGTCTTTACTTAATTCCAGTTAAGGGCTATTTAGTAGATCACAATGAGAATCCAGATGGCTAGAGTTCCCTTTTGGAGAGACATATGAAGCAAAGAAGCTAGTCAGTTACATTGTTCTGCTTCTGATCCCTTTGAAAAATGATTCAATATTCAGGTATTTGCTTTATAGAATAATATCTGGATTGCTTCCCAATATTGCTTAACAGAAAACTTACAAACAAAAGGATTAGATTCAAGTAAAGTTTAAATAAAACCCCTCATATACATTCCAAATTAAATTCATTTTTATTTATTCAAAACATACTGGAAACTACAGGAACCCATTGTGCTTGCTGAGATCTTGACATTATAAAATAATCCTGATTTTATTATAAAGCTTGAAGAAATACCTAAAATGATGTTATTAGAAGTATTATAGTAATTTGTAAAGCCATATTTCATAGTTAATATTCTTGTATTATGAAATAATTGATATAGCAAATGTTATTATTAAAAATTGGGATAATGATTATATTGCTAGAATACATTTTAGAATAGTCTCAAATGAATATTTAAAAGTTTAATTTTTTAATACAAAACCAAGTAGTTATTAAGACCAAAATATGATCTCAGAAGTGAATGTTTTTATGCACATGAGACAGAAGGCTAAAGAAAGGAAGAGAGAGAGAGAGAGAGAGAGAGAGAGAGAGAGAAAGAGTTAGTCGAGGGAGGAGGAGAATAGATGAGAGGAAGCTTAAGAGCTGAACAAACACTGATAATACTTTGCATATTTATATGGGCCATATTTCCTAAAGTATAGACTATGAGGTGCAGAGGCATGTAATTTCCAATTAATCAATTAAATTTTAGTCAATTTCAGCAACTACATTTTAAAAAAATAATACTATTTCTAGAGCTTAAGCTCTATTTATGTTTCCAGAAAGACCTTTGAACCGAATTTTGTTCAGTTCAGTGAACCCTTGCTGTTAGTAGAGCACCTAATAGTGCTTTTGGTATCCTTAAGATAATATTATTGTCAGGATTCAATTGTTCTTTCTTTTTATGGGGTGATTAATCAGTAAGTGACGTGCCTAATGAGACGATTTACTATGTGCAACATGATAGTACTATCTAACAGCATTGTGGCTTAAAATAGCTTTTTAGCAATACTCTAAGAAAAATGGTGTTTTATAGATAATTCAATTTACCTTGCTGCAATTGCTGCATGCATATGTGACGAGATTTTATTAAGGCAGAAGATATTACCTTTGGAAGTATAAATATATTGCTCTAATGGTTTTATGGTGTCTCACAACATCTCAGTTTTTCTGCTCTAAAGGTTTGATGGTTTTTCAAATTGGCAAAGATAGATTATTGCATATGTATAATTTTTATTGTATTCAGAATATAGTGCATTTCAAGTGTGTAGATTTATGCTTTGATGAAAAGAGTTTTTTCTCTCTCTACTTGTTCCCAACTGAGGTAATTCATAACTGGATATCATAATCAGAAGAGAAATGACATCTGTTAAAAAATATGGTGCTTGGTTACAAAGTCAACATAAAGTACTGTATTTTTAGACTCTGAAAATATCTAGGAAAAACCAATGCTCGTTTCTTTCTATGATATGGCACTGGCTAAGCTTCTGAACACATTTTTTCACATAGAAATATCTTCTAAAGTGTTAGACTTCAAACTAGATAATTACACTGTATATTTGCCTTTTAGAATTTCAATTAGGATCTGTTAATCTTGAACTTGTGAAACATACTTTGTATGCAGAAGAAGAAAGTGGAATTACAGGAAGTATTCAACCATTCTTTCTGTTCTTGATAAAATGATGAAATAATGTACAAAGTGCTTTCCATCACTTTCTGAGATTTCTTTTAGAAAATGAGGCTTTCTATCACACAGAAAGCCATAAATTACTGAGAAGACATCCTAGCCTCTCTTGCAGAATATGGATCATACCAGAGCCCAGCGCTTTACTGAGGTTTAAAAGCCAAATGACAGTCTAGAAAATACCATCTTATTGTTATTTTAAATATCCTAAATCAGCATTTTGAATTAAATACATCTTTGTGTACTTTGTAATTTAGTGGATTCAGATTTTCTACTCTAAACTTCAAGCTGAAATATTAACATGATGTGTAGGGAAACACTGAAAAGAGACCTTTAGAATATTTCTACAAGTAAGTAAGATATTAATATGAAGTACTAGTACCAGATGCAAAAATTTAAAATGCAAGAAAGATATGACTCAGAAATTGCCTTTTAGACTTAATTTTTGATCTTTATATAGCATATTTGTTATTTCTGTATTTTATAATCCTACAAATATCCTTCTAGATAAACTCCTAAACCATAATCATAGCACTTCTAGAACTCAATAGAAATGGTTTGCTTTTGACAGGTTCTTTTTGATATTTCTTGTGTAACAGTTTTCTCCCAGTTCGAAACATTGCACCTTCCTGGGAAGCTCCCTGGAACAAAAATCAGTTACTCAAAGGAGTTTCAGGAAGTCCATGAAGTTGAGCAACTTCACTAGGTCCCTCATTCCAATGAGTGAACAAAGACTGCTCAAAGTCACTTAGAGAAAAGCCATGCTGCACACTTCTTTGCACACTCATATAAGCACAGTTTTATTTCAATAAAAGCATGAGCTTTTATTGAAATTAAAACAGCAGCATCAACATCAATAACAACAACAACTCTTAAATTTCACAAGAAATTTTTAAAAATCCCAAGATCGCCAAAACAATTTGTACAAAAAAAAAAAAAAACGAAAAACAAAACAACAACAACAACAACAAAAAACTACTGGAGATATCAGCAGCCTAGGTAGCAAGAAATAATACATATCTATAACAATGAGAAAGTTTGGTACTGGCATAAAAACAAACTTCTTGATCAATGCATTAGAACTGAGAACCCAAATATAAATGCACACACTCTTACAGCTTGACTTTTGACAGAGTGCAACAATGCACAGTGAAGAAAAGACAGCATTTTCAACAAATAGTGATGGTCAAACTGAGTAACTACATATACAGGAATAAAACTTGAACTCTATATCTTAACATACCCAAAACTCAAGACCAGATGGATCAAGGACCTCAAGGTAAGACCTGATAATTTGAGTTTGATAGAGGAAGAAATAGAGAAAATTCTTGAACTCATTGGCATAAGAAAGAACTTTCTGAACAGGACTCCAAAAGCACAAACATTAAGAGAAACAATAAATTGGACCTCATGAGTCTAAAATCTGTCTTGCAATACACTCCACTGCTTGAGTAAAGAGGTAGCCAAAGAAAGAACTGGAAAAGAAATTTACCACCTGTTCATCTAGCAAAGCATTAGTAGCTAGAATACATAAAAAATTCAAAAGTGAAACATGAAAAAAGAAAGCAGCACAAATTTTAAGATCTCAAAAAATCAAATACAAATGTCTGGGAAACATTAAAGCATATTCATAATCCTAAGTTATCAGGAAATAAAAATTATGACTACTTTGAGGCCTCATCTCGTCCTCAAACCATCAGAATTTGGTGCTTAATAATGACAAATATTGGTATGGATGTTGGAATGTAAATAACTACAACCACTATGTGATCAGTGCGGAACTTCCTCAAAAAGCTATATCTAGTTTACAGCAGTTTACCATCTGAGATATATACCCAATAGATATTCCATATCACAGTCTAGAGGTACAAGTTTGGCTTTGCTGATTGGCTGTTTATTCATAATAGTTAGGAAAAATAAACAACACAGGTATCGATCAAGTGATGAAGAAATTATGAAAATGTGGATATATTTACATAATGAGCATTATTCAGATGTTAAAAAATAATTATAAAATTCACAGATAAATGGATGAAACTACAAACAATTTTTCTGAATAACGTTACTCAGACTGAGAAAGTCAAATATTTTCTCAGAAATATATATAATCTTCATAAATGTGTGTTTCATTTGGATACTCATAGAAGCAAGAAAATTATTAGCAGCCCTAGAGAGGGACATTCATGGTAAAGGAGATATTAAAAAAGACCAGCACCTGCACCTGACGCCAACTGGATAGCAGCCAGACACCCGAGCAACCCCCTCAAGCTCAAGATCACCCACCTTCTGTAAGGCTAGAGAAACCATGAGATGACATGGTATATCTTCCTTCCCAAGCTGAGACTCATCAGCGCCTCCACTACCCTACCAAAGTGACTTGGCAAGTACTCTCAGCCTTTGGGGATGTAGCTTGATCCATTACAGAAGAAAACCAACCTTATATGTGGTGGCTGGACCTTGTCTTTGATCTCTGTAAGTTAGCAGTGGGCCTTGACTCCTGGGATATCCCCACCCGAGTGATATAGGGAAAAGAATTACCCTAATGTGGGGGACAAGGGACTTGTGAATCTAAACTGTGGCCTAGAAGCGGCCTTGGGGGGTGGGGCTTAAGGTATGGACACCCAAAGTTGAGGAGTGTCCTTTGAGAAACCCCCATATATGTGTGCCCCCAGGATGGGAGAAGCCAGAAGCAGGCCAATCAGGGTGTGTTTGGGGCAACCACTTTTTCTGTGCTACCTGGGGGTGTGAAACATCGGGAAGCACATACTGGAGATCATTCTGGGGGGTAATTAAAGATTCAATAGCCATGGTGAGAGAAGGGCTAGCCAAGCGCAAGAAAGAGAAGAGTCTGGGCAGGTTCGCATCTTGGTTTAACTACTCTCCTTAGTTAACCACCTTCATATCCATCTTATTAGGACCCCTACTTGTCCTCCTGGTATTGTTGACCTTTGGATCCTGCATACTGAATAAGCTTATAGCCTTCATAAAAGAGAGAATAGGAGCAGTGAAGCTGATGGTCGTGCTCTAACAAGGACAGGACCTGAAGAATATGAGGTAGTTACCAGAGACCCCTAATTGTAGCTCCAAGATTTCAGCTTGTACAAGAAAAGGGGGGCAATGAAGGACCATAGGGGCTTTCACCAGCCTTATACCCACCCACCTCAGGTCAAGGCTAGCCCAAGTCCCATTTGTCACCCACAGGAATATTCCTGAGTAAAAATTCTCAGAAAAACGCAGAATATACTGACTGATAGTCACCTAACCCTCTGGAAAGTCTGAGGTAGAGTTCAAATGAGTGTAATGATCTGCCCATGCTTGCTAGCCAATAGATTTAAAGGTCAATATGCTTCTTTAATAAGTTTGAACTGTAACCTTGCTGATGTAACCTGTGCCCCTAAAGAATATAAAAACTGCTTGTAATAGTCATTGGGGGTCACCTTCCAATAATTCGCCTTGAGGAACTAATTGAAGGTCAATCCCAACACTGAGGAAAATAATCCTCTTAATTTTGCATTGAAAATAAAAAGAATAATAGAATACACAGGGCTAAATTGAGATGGGAGGGTGCAAGGTATGGCAGAGAAGGAGTATGGCGAGTGTTACCTAACACTGAATTCCTCTTCAAATATATATGAAAGTACCACTACAACAAGTCAACCATAGTCCTGTTAGACATCAAATTTTAACAAATAAAAAGCTGCATATCAGAAATGGGTAATACTTTGGGAGTTCTTCACTAGTGAGGTCCCATGGACGTCTATAGCAAGGACTATGGGCTACTGCGATTGCTCTTTGTAGCCCTTCAGAACTTGACAGTAAGACCACAGACCCCATGTTGAAGACACTTGATTGAGTCTTAGAACCTCATGAAATTAAGCTAATACAGACCTGGAAGCTTCATCCATATTGGGTAACTTTCATAGTACTTAAGGATACTATGTAAGCTACTGGGGGAGAAAAGTTGTAGTATATCATACCCAGCTGTGAACCCTGTGAGCTATAACAAAGTCATGTCCACTGATATAACAGTGACATTAACATCACGAAGTAACTACTGACTAATTAGATGTAATTCTCATTCTGTAAAATGAAATCCATACATGGTATCAATATTAGGCAAGTATGTTTTGTTCCCATCTGATAATAAAAAGACAAAATATTCATTATATCCCTTCCTTTATTGAGGAAAAAATACTAGAAGCTTCTTGAGTCTTGTCTCTGAACTGCACTATAGTGCAAAACCTATGATTTTGTCTTAAAATCAAAATAATTAAAGTGCTAAGAATATTGAAATATTAAGCTCCTCTGAGGCATTTTGTAGTTTTGACTGAACTAGTTTCTTAGTGTTCTATTATCTTAATTCTTATCTTCAAAACTTTAAAGAGATAAATGTTATGTTTTTGTGAATCAATTGTATGTAAATTGAAAATAATTTTAACAAAATAAGTAATACAGCTAACTGCATCTTCAAAAATTTAGAAAATTAAATATGATGTAACATCAAATTTTATTTTATCATATACATAGAGAACCAATTATTTAAATTTTTATCAAGGAATATAATATGGAAGAAATACACGTAGTTTTCAATTTGTAATTGGGGTATTTTCAGTGTGATATCTGTCATTTTGATCATTCAAATTACATTTCAAGAATATTTCTGTATGTGTTCATACAGAATAAGAGAAGAGGTAAGGGCGACCGAGAGCAATTGCAGTAGCCCATAGTCCTTGCTATAGATGTTCATGGAGCCTCACTAGTGAAGTGACCTTCATGCAAAGTGACCTTCTTTGTTGTGTATTGCTTTTCATGAGCTTCATATACTGTTTACAGAGATTTAATAACTTAAAAAAAATATTTTTTATTCATCCACACTGTGCGTCTTAGGATTTCCATTGTTGCTAATAGAAACCTTGGCCAAAGCATCTCTTATAAAGGACAGCATTTAATTAGGGCTAGCTTACAGGTTCAGAGATGGCTGAGCATTTCCATGATATAAGGATATAGGGAAACTAGAAATCCATGTATTCGATTGTTCTACTTTGTAAGACTGGGAGGGGCAGCAGAACTTACTTGTTTAGGGAGCTTTGGAAATTTCCAAGAGAATGAGCAACAGTGTGAAGCAGAGAACAATCAGCACAGTCTACATTTGCTGTAACGACTGAGAGGTGATGACAGTAGCGTTCTCACTAAAGATAGTCTAAGAGAAAGAGTTGGTGTCCAGAAGTTCACCTTGTGGGTAAGAAGTGCAAAATGCACCAGTTGATGAAAGACTTGACATTCCTCTCTACTTGCTGACCTGCAAGAGTATTTATTCCATAACATTTTCTTTTACTTTCTATTAAATATATAAATTTGCTTGTTTGTTTCTCATAGCATATTAATATTTTTTTAGAATATGAAAGAATTCTCATTTCTCAAATAACAAAATTCAGTCAAACAGAATTTTAATGTACCAGTGAATGAAAAATATACTAGGCATTCATTACGATGCTCACATTTAATGTGATATAAAACAAATGAAATTTTGACTGATCACATTTTACTTACAATCTGTGGAATACTTGATTAGGAACAGGGCATTTGACAAATAACTCTGAATTGTGTTTAAGTATTTTTAATACCTTGGCCAATTATGCAATTAAAATATCTTACACTATGTTTTATAGTAGCTTTTAAAGAAAAAAATGGACCTGAAAGAAACCTCAGCTTCAGTACGAGATGGCTAGCAATGAGTGAAGTGTCTTACCTTTTCTCTTAATCGAAATGTACTGCTCAATAAAGTGGCATTAAAAAGTCAGTTGTAAGTTTGGTGTAAGTACCAACATTTTCAATTTTATAGTTATCTATAAACTTGCATTTAGTATGAGACTTTTTCCCAAAAGGAATAATTTTGGACTTGCTATAATTAAAAGTAAGTTTTTATCTGCTCGAAATGATGGTAAGAAATCTACCAGACATGTGAAGGATCTGATTTCTGGAAGCCTCTAGGGAGGGGCAGCAATGGTGGATATGATGGGAGCTCACATTCTCTTCACACAAGGTGCTGGCTGTATTTAGTCCAAAGAAGTAACTAAAGCTGTGGTTTCTGATAGTCAACAAAAACTGTATTTATTCACAGTAAATCTATCTGTGTTTGGAGTATGTTTCTATTTGTGTCCATGAGTACAGCGTTCTGAGAGATAATTTTTCTATGCTTTCAAATGACAGTGAGATGCCATTAGTTTGCAGGTAATTCACATATATTAACAGAATTGAGCATGATCAACATGACAATAGTAACACAGCATGAAGTTTAGGTTTCCAGTATAGATAGCTAACTCAAGTTCTGGGAGACAAAGGATAATCCCTAAGTCTTCAGTGGCAAGGACTAGAGTTTTCTAGATTTTTGTTGTTGAAGGGTGCCTAGAGGTAAGTTATAACAATGAACTAAAAAGGGAAGAGAAAGTTAGCTCATTAAAACCACAGAATAAAATCACAAAATAGTGCATTAAAAGTGAAATGAAGTCAAGAAACAATTCTGAGTTTCTGTGGCACAAAAGAAATACATTTCAAAGGACAGGTTCATATTCCTGAAGATTGCAAAAGCTGAGGACTTTCTGTTGAGGAATATAGGGACGAAATATGCCTTATTATGTGTGCTTACCCTCATGAACCTATGATGGAAACATTATAGATATCTTTTGAGTCCTATAACTATGAAAAAAATAAACCTTGTTTGGAGGAGAGATAAAAGTCAGGCTCTTATGGTCTTTATTATCATAATGTATAACTCAAATAAAATAAAAATTAGTGCTGTATCAACCTGTTTAATGATCAAAGCATCCAAGTCAAGAAAATGACACATAGGGATGATAGTGAGCAGATATAGAGCTCTAAGAGCATCCAACTGCTTTTTGTTTGTTTGTTTTTTAATCAAGTGAAGATGGAAGTATTTATGTTAAGTTGTTTATACCTGTTTAGAGAATGAGGATATTATGTTGTTTTATGAATGTCCCATTCTTCAATCTTGTCTGATCTTCAGTTTTAATTAATTGATTGGTATGAAGTTTGGATTTATGATCTATGGTTTGTTCTTCTCTTGTCAGCTTCAATGAATGACATTCAAATTGACAAGGTTTTAAGGGAGTTTGGGGCCACCAGATTAAGATAAAGATTAAATGTAAATTCTCTAGTTGGACATATTGAAGAAATAGCTATATCCAGAAATTGTGGAATAAAAAGAGCATACATTCCACAGGCTACTGTTTCAAAGAAATAAATGGTTCCAAAAGTCAGGTATGTTCTCTCATTCTTTACATGTAGTATTTTCTGTGCCTGTTTGTTTGCTTTTTAAATTTTAAGCTATTTAACATTTTTTATATATTTTTCATATATTTGTTTTTCTCCACCCCTCTTTATCCAGAATAATAAATCTTACTTTCCTCTCAAAAACAAAGAAAGAAAGAAAAGAAGGAAGGAAGGAAGGAAGAAAGAAAAGAAAGAAAGAAAGAAAGAGAGAGAGAGAGAAAGAAAGAAAGAAAGAAAGAAAGAAAGAAAGAAAGAAAGAAAGAAAGAAAGAAAAAAAGAAAGAAAAAGAAATCCCATTGAGTTCATTTTGTGTTTGCCAACTATACCTGAGTATGAGACCTACTCTTGGTTGCTGTATCCAGAGTCATTCCATTTTGCTGGGGGTGGGACATGATATACAGGTACCTCTTCCAGCAGCTATCAGTTTCAAAAAAGCTTCTTGGTTAGGGGTGAGACTTTGTGGCAACTTCTGCTTTTCCCTACTGGGATTTTGTCTAACTTGAGCTTGCAAAGGTCTTGTGTATACTGTCACAGTTTCTAAGGTCTTGCATCATTTTTGATTGTTTGAGATTTTTTTTTTCGTTTTTTCTTTTTTCTTTTTATAATTTACATTTCAAAAGTTTTCCCCTTTCCAGGTCTCCCCTTCGGAAACCCCTTATCCCATTCTGCCTACACCCACCCACCTACCCACTCCCTTCTTTCTGCCCTAACATTCCCCCTCACTGGGTCATCAAACACCCTCAGGCCCAAGGGCCTCTCCTCCCACTAATGTCCAACAAGGCCATCCTCTGTGTTAAGATCAAGCCAAACCCTATGTTTCTATTATTATAATTGCTCCTCTATCCCCTCTACACTTTTCTCTTCCAATTTCATATATTCCCCCTTTTAAAAATCTGCCACAATTCAGTTCAGGTTCCCTGTATATGCATGGTGTGAGACCATCTACTTTAAAATGAATGCTCCCACCCCTTCTTTTGTCTTCATTTATGAAAAAATAAATATTCTCCTCCCTTCCCCATCAGTCATAAATGATCGGTAGTTTCTCAGCTATAGCCAGAACTTCATGAGGCCCTTTGCTGTCTGTACTAGAACTTGCCTGATTTGATTTTGTTCAGGTCTTGTGCATGCAGTCGCAGGTTCAGAGCATTCATGTGTGTGATGGCCCCATATATAGCATATACTATTTTACTATAGAGGACACCTACTCTTGTGATCATAGATGCTACTTTAGTGATGATCCCTGAACCTTGCAGGTAAAGTATGTAATACGGATGCTCATATCTCTTTATAGAAAAGTACCTCTAGATTTGACTTTTTCATTTATAGAATTTTTACTGATAAACATATAACCAAATAATTACATTTTCATTTTACAGGTCAGCAACAGCTGGAATATTTGTCAAATCTTGGTAACAACATATCCTAGAAAATTAGTTTATTTTCCCAGCTGCAGTAGAAATAAGAGTTGAGAAAATGATAAATTTGTCTAATTGCAGCTTGAATAGTAGAAGAACCAAGAATCAATATATATGTATATTCAATTTGTTTTACTTATACAGTATAACAGTTTGAAAAATGCAAGTGCCTTTTCAGTTGGAAGTCTTTTATAATGGAAAAGATAATAAATTTAAGAGGCTATAGTCTAAAAATAATTTATGTAGAATTGACTCCATTTGTGCTTTAAATTAGATTATATGGATTTCATTAAGGATGAAAATGAGAAAAATGCCTCAAGGACAGCATATGATAACTATGATTTCAATGTTCTCTAATGAATTAGGAGTGTATTTTTCTCAATAAAACTATATTAAGTAATTAAAACATATACTTTCAAGGTTAGGGTAAGGCTTCTTTTTATCCATTTTAAACTCTGGAAACAGAAAAGAATGTAGGTAAAATGCAAGATATTAAGTTTACAACTAGAAACACTGGTGTTCAAAAAAAATTATGAGAAGTATACACTCAGTAATGAGCTTTTATATTTCATTGGCTTATTTAAGATATTCGAGTGAGTAAAATATGCAATGGAAGTTTAACAGGCACTGAACAGAATCACTGCCCAAAGTCTGATTGACTTAAACACATTGGCTGAAATTCAGTTTCTTTTATACCCAGAGCACTAATTATCTCTGCTCCCTACACCAGAATTGCCTATGTTTTATTTAAATCACAATATGCTGGCTTTGAAAGATTCATTTTACCATGTAATCAAGAGTGAAAAATTAGTGGTAAAGTGATACTGTGACATGAAAGACTGGCTTGATTTCTACGTTCACACTGTGCTTGCCAGTGACGGCTTGATGCACTCAAGTAATGCTGGAAAGAGACTCCTGGGGTCATAAATATCAGCCAAAATATTGAAATAGTGGTTGTGTCAGGAATCAACCTCACCTGACTTTGCTATTACTTGGGGGAGAATGTAGAGTGACCTTCCCTCGCTAACATGATCTTGGAGCAATTATTGTAGTGCATCTCTCTCAAAAGGGCAAGATATGTGAAGCCAATGCCCATCGATAAAAGCTTTTCCCATAAACTCACCCTATTCATTAAATCAAATGTAGCTTTTAAATGGATGAGACTGCAAAGATAAATTGTTCCTTAAGCTTAGTAGATTTATCAATGAAATAACATACAACAGAACAAAGAGAATTAAAGACCTTAAGAAGTGTCCTGACAACCACGTTCAGTGGCCATTATGGGTTGCTCTCAATGTAACAGGAGATTTCATGAGAAAGATTAAACAATCAAGCAAACAAAAACTTAATAGATTATATCAGAAGTACAAAATAAGATTGTATGTCTTGTCTAAGAGTGAACTTACGGGAACTCAACCAGCATTAGCTAACATTAAAAATGCTGAATAAAATAAACATTTGAGACTGCATTACAAAAGGAGAAATGCGTATTTTGATGTATTTAATACATACCGTTACTTGCAGTGTCTATATACACACAAAATCCTCAAAGATAAACAAGCTAAGATATAGTTCCTGCTGTTTTAGAAAGTAAACAAAACTTCAACTCTTCTTTTTCGTTGTAGTAGTTGTCATTTTCGTCATCATCTTTGTCATCTTCCTCTTCCTCTTTTTTTCTCATTGTTCTGGTTTTTTGAGAGAAGATTTGTCTGTGAATGTCTGGCTGTTGTGAAACTCACTCTGTAGACCAGGCTGGCTTTGCACTCAGAGATTTGCCTGCCTCCTTCCCCAAAATGCAGGTTAACTGGTCCATGCCCCTACCTCAGGACTCAAGTTCATTTTTTTATGCACTATGCAAAAACAGGCAACATAAAATAAATGAATTTTATTGATTTTAATTTCTGAATATTATTTAATCCAATGTATATTTAAGATCAAATCTCTGAACTGTACATACACTAATTCTGAACATTCCTTAGAAAATTTAGAGGAGTCCCAAACATTGGTATTGCTGAAGATTTAGTCATCAATAAGTTTCTGTCAATATCCAAAATGCAATGTAAACAGAAAAGTTTTCGCATGGTCCCTACAGGAGAGTACTTTACAAATCCTGGGCTTCAGATAGATCGTTCCACTTGTCTTGCAGACTAAAAATAATTGAATTTAGAATAGACAAATAAAGATCTTGCCTGTTCCAAAAATATTTTACAGTGATTGCAAAGAAGTAAAGGGTTAGGGAAAAATCCGTCTCAGATCAGACTGAAATGAAGAGGTCAGGGGAAAGAAATTGAATCACTAATATGTTGAATATTACCACTTCCGTAGTCTAGTAAGGTCTTTAGGAAAATTAATTATTTTCATAAAGCAGTTGATGCTGCTTTTCAAAATCAAAAATCACGTATTTGTTATTAAGTAAAGCTGTTACTTTTAATCAGCCAATTACACTTTCTCCTTTGTACATTATTACAGAGTGCCTTAAGAGCTTTTTTGTATTGGTGCATAAGTGGAAAAATCTAGTACGTTTGGGCTTTAGACTGATGTTGAATCATCCTTAGGCTTTACCTGTCAGCAAGAATGCAGCAGAGAGTTGATTTCACATTTCTTTTGAACATAAATAAATTTACTTACTTTAGTTTGTTTTGTTGAGTGAGAACTTCTTTTAGAATATCAACATATGAATACAACTGTTATAGTTTCTGCCCTCATGAGGTTTATGATCTGCCAAATATTTCTTTTAATTTTCAACACCAATGTTCAATGTCATAAATTTTCTGAAATTATGTTAGCATCTAGGATCAAACATACCCTACTTAAATTACATAGCGTTGTTAGTATTTAGTCTTCATAAATTCCACCCACATTTAGATTAACACATGGAATACAGGGCAGCTTGCCTTGGAAGAATTTAGGAAATTGTTTATATTATATTGTGATTTAATTAAGATATTGCAACTTTGAATGTAAATTATAGAAATTGGGGGTTAGAGGGATTGATTTATATGTACCTCATGTACTTACATTGCAAACAAAATACCATATACATAAAATAGAAATCAAGAAATCTTTAAAAATAAAAGAACAAGTTAAAAATGAAACACTATAGGGATGATTCCATTCCTTATTGTTAAGGTTTTTATTTAGTTTCTAAATTCACTACTAATTATCTTAGCATACAGGTATTTGTTTTAATTTCTAAAATAATTTTAAGCATGTATACAGTGTACTTTGATCAGATTCACCTCCCATTATTCTCTGTTCTCCCCCTGCCTCTCCTGATAAACTCTTTTCTCCCCAACCAGGCCTTCTCCTGCTTCAAGTACAATCCAGTTAACATAACAAAATTTGGCTTTGTGATCATAAGCAGTCATTAGCAAATGACTCTTTACTATCTTTTAGCTAATTTCCCTGCGGAAAGTTCTTTCACTTCTCTTCAAAATTCTTTAACTGTCAATAGCTTCTTAAGTAAGAGTGGGACTACAAGAAACCCTCTCCCACCTACAAACAAATGCTGTTATTCCCAGAACTGTGCAGGTCTTCTGCATAAAACACACTGTAAGTCATGGTGTAGAACCAATGATTCCTGACTCTTCCCCATCCTTGGACTCTGACTTATCTCCAGTCTCTCTTCAAGAGTGTTCCCTGTGCCTTGGAGGGATGTTATAGATGTCACATTTAGGTGTGACCTTCCACATTACTTATTATTGACATTTGATCAGTTATGAATCAACTACAAGAAAAATTCTCTGATGAAGGCTGAGAGGATCAGTCCTCTGTGGGCTTAAGCATAAATATGTTGAAGTCACATTGACATGTTAATTTAGTAAGAAAAATAACAGGAACTTTCCACCTAGGACCTGTGACCTCCTCAGTCATGGACTTTGGATTAAGTTTATAACATTACTCATCATAACTGGATGAAACAGGTATCCTTTTTGCTCCTACTTTACAACTAGAGTTAATGGACCCTTAGAAAGGCTGAGAAAATTACTCTTTTAATTTATCAGTAACTGCACATTGAATTCAAGTCATGTGACTCAGTAACCTTCTCTTGCTATCACTCTGCATGTTTGCTGGCTGCTTGGATTTACTTTGGTGCTTGAGTCGTCATTTTCTTTAATATCTATTCATCACTAAGGATGGTCAACTTTCTAAAAGCCGTAATTTCTTTTCTAGACTGGCAATTTTCTTTGTATTGACACAATCATCATTTTTTTTTTAGTTCTTCCTTTTTTTTTTTTAATTTTCTAAGTATTTTTTTTTAGGGGAGGGAAGGGTTTATTTAAATTTTATAAATCTCAGGTCATAAATAATCACTGAAGGAAGTCAAAGCAGGAATACAAGTCAGGGACATGGAGGCAAGAACTGATAAACAGTCACTGTTTGACGGCTTGTTCATTATGACTTGTTCAGCCTGCTTTCTTATACAACTCAGGCCAAAATTCTCAAAAGTAGCACAATGATAAATCACACCCTTTCAATATTTTGTATATTCATGTATTTATAGGTGTCAACAGCTGACTTTTGTACATAATCCAATCATAGATGCCATATCAAAAAGTGTTGTGGACTCAATGTTGACCTAATGGTCTCAATTACTAATTTAAAATTGTTCTTGTGCTAATCAATCAACATGTGATAAACATAACTCTCATCAGACTCTATCAAGTGTACTACTTAATGTAGTTGACATTGCCCATTATACAATCTCATTTCTCTGTGTTTTTCCAAATGATATATGATTAAACCATTACCAAGATGTAAGTGTTTAAGTACTTTGGATACTTCTAGCTATAGTGTTTGCTGTTCTTCCA